>JBCAUF010000042.1:4768606-4788209 GCA_038406115.1 Haemulon aurolineatum
GTCTTTTTGCCACTCAATGCAGCGACTTCCGGGTACCTTGATGTCACAGGATTACCCTCTGTTTGGACTTTGACCTGTGAACACCACGGCCCAAAAGCCAGGATTATCTCGGCCTCTGCTGCTCTGATGTGAACGATTCCGTTTTTTATCTGTCTTTTTAGAGTCCCGCAGCTTTGTTTAAGTGTAACTCGTAGTGGCGACGATTTTAGTGATATCACAGTGCACATTATTCTGTGATATGTGGCACAAATGGCAAATTAATCACATATTGAACAACCTCCCAACAAAGAGCTTCTATGCAGAGCTGCACTCACAAGAGATGAGACGGTGGTAAACAAAATGAACAGACTTTCCTTTTTAACACCCACACAGCAAAGTGTGTTGTTGTGCCATAATTCACTCTCACACAGTCAGCCGCTGACTAAATGCTCAAGTCTAAACTGATAATAATAAGAAAGGGAGTCAATATTTGTGCTAAAGTATCACTCTTGCTCATAATACAACTGAATTGCCTCCTCATATTACCCATATGAATGTCTTCCCATTGAACAGATTCATGCCATCTGCAGAGGTTTAATCCTGTCCTTTTTCCAGGCTCGTGGCGGTCCCCAGCGCTACACTGTCTCCACCTGGCTACAGATACAGGGCCTCCACGTCTCTGACACAGGAGTCTACTCTTGCATCTCCCACAATGCCTTGGGAGAAACCTCTGCATCAGCACGGCTCACAGTACTGAGACAGGGTGAGTCCCCAATGAACATGCTGTTGTAGACATGTTCACTGCAGATAAACACAGATTTAGACTTTTGTGCTAAAGCTGCTGCAAACTAACGTCTGCATTCATTTACTTGAAAGACATCGTACATTTGTAGACGAGAAGTTTCTTATCTGCTCTCCAGTAGCGACTGAAGGCCACGCTGAGGAGGAACAGGAGCACTTTGAACATCTGGAAGAAGGCGGTGATGGAGAGCTGGCATCTGGAGATTACCTGGGATTCATTTAAATCAGCTTATGCGACCAGACAACAAGGAGGCCTGGGGGAAAAATATCCTTAGACTAACATGAAGGACCAGCTGACGTATTTTAAATTAAAGCTTGTTAGGCACAGCTCGCTAAGAGAAATGCCTCTCTCTTCGTTCTCAACACCACATCTTCCTTTACTCACCCTTTTACTGTACCATGGCACACAAATAAATCACTATTGTTAATATCTGTGTGGACTTAACTAAATTTGCATGATTTTAATAGACTGGCTAATAATGATGATAATAATAATAATAACCTCTTGAACACTGGCATACTCCTTTAAAGGCATATCCAGATGCTGTCACAAGCCATAAAGCCACAAAAAGAGCAACAAAAAGCTGCTCTTGTGTCCAAAACATTTCATTTGACCTAATCAATACAAATTAAAATTACAAACCCAGATACAGGTGATACAAGTGACCCCTAAAGTAAAGCCTCTTTCACTTCCCAATGCCTCCACCGCTCCACCCAGAAAACATAGAGCAAAGTACATTCATTCATTGAGGGACAAAAAAAAAGAAAAAAAAAGAGTGATGGATGGAGCGGGAGAGGGCGTGACCAGCCGCAGGGTCCCCATCTGATTCTCTTCATCTCTCTCCACCTGAGTGCCAGTTAATCCTCCCCCCTCATCCCCCGACTCCCAGCTGGATACACCGGCTCCGTCTGAATGGCAAGCTGCATTAACGGCGAGGAACTTTCCCCCTGCTGTCTGTTAGTCAAAGCTGATTGGAGATTACGGGCCTGCGGTGAGAAACACAGCCCTCCATCTCATCTCAAATCACTCTCTCCCCTTTATCTCTCCCCCTTCTTCTCCCTCTTCTTCATTTCTTTATCTTCTTAATCCCGAACCCTCCTCCTTTTCAATGTCATCAACTTTTGCTTGCCACTACATTTTTGAGCCCATTTCAGTGCTGTCTTTTTTTTTTGACAGCTGAATGACAAGAAAGATGAAGAGGAGGATGAGGGATGGAGAGAGAGATTGAGCCTTTCCTCCTGAGTGGAGCCAGAATGATGTCATGGGGGCATTTGTCCTCCTGGTGTGGAGGCTTCCCTTCCCCTGCTAATTACCTTGTACAAACTCGAATCTGATATGGCGGATATGAGGCCCAAATACAATTATTGTGGGCTAACAAAGAGATATTGAGATTCAGGGAAGGAGGGAGAGACTGCAAGTGAGATAGAGGGAATGGCACGCGCGCCGCCCAGCACGCACACACACATGCAGCGACTGCGCGCACGCACATGCACACGCGCTCGCATACCCACCCACCCACCCACACCGACACACACACACAAACACGACCACTTGTCTTTCCCCTCCATTCCCTCAGATAGGCTAATGTTATTACTGGGGTAATTATCCTCATTAGTGCCAGCAGCTGTAGAAAGCCCATTGCTTGCTGTTCAAACTCCATCCCGAACCTTTCTGTCTTCGCATCCCTCTTTGTATTCCCCAGATCTCATTTAGAGACTTTGTCTCCATCCTTTTGCATGCTGTATAGATGGAGGCTGTTGTAAAAATAGAGCCCTATCAAATATCTAATAAGGTCGAGTTGCCCCGGTTTTCTAACCTGTTAGAGTGGATGCACTGGGCTGCAGCGCTGCTCCACTGGAAGCTACATTAGAGCAAATATAGGAAAATGGCTCCGGTGCAAAATGTGTCTAATAATAGTAATAGTTCATAATCTTCTGGCATAACACAAGGATACGCTAACAACACATAAGTTGTTATTTTCATGAAAATTACAACTAGCCTGTTTTTTCCCCTCCATCTGTCACTTGCACCGTCCAGTTTTTCCGAGTTGAACACAAGATGGCACTGTTTAGTCAAATAAGCGCTCGGATGCTCTCCACTGACTGTGCTTTTACTTTGGCAGCCCTGACCACTACGCGCTCTCTCTCTCCCTCTCTCCCCCTCTCTCTCTCTCTCTCATCCACGTCCCTAAAGAAAAAGATGTTCTTCACAAAAGAAAATTAGCTGTCATATTACTCCCTCGGATGGGCTGCGAAGAGTTGAGAATAACAGTGTTTGCATAGCTTAAGGCCCTAGCTGTTTATTTGTCTGATGTTTATATGAAAGCTCCATTAAAAATGACTGCCTTCATGCTTTTTAACTTCATGCTCCGTCTGCATCTTTACACACAAATTATGAGATCAAGGAGTGAAACAGGCGTCTTTACGCGCAGCATCCCCGCCGCTCGGCGAGATTGCCTTTTGTTTTATTGCCAGGGGCTGGTGCGGACAGTAGGTAACCTGTATGCTGCTAAGCCCCGCGTCGGGCGCTAAATGTCATGCATAGCCTGTTTTTATTGGCTGATAGAGCCTGTTGTGCCCTTCTCCTTTTCCTGGAAGCCATTGTTAAAGAGCTGGTTGTTAATGCTGCTGACCAGATGGGCTCCTTCTCCCCGCAGCTCTGGCTGAGGGTGTTTACCATGCACTGGGCTGTGGATAACAGGTGAGACTGCTGCTGGCCTGTCAACCAATCAGAGAGCAGCAGATGTCTGGCCTCTGCCTGTAAACCTTTATTTGGCATTTGGGGCCTTATGGGAGTGGGTTTGATAATAACAGAATCAAAGTGAATTCTAGTTTATTTGTTTTTTTCTTCTTTACACAAGCCTGTAATGTGCAATGGTCATGCAAGGTATGAAAATAAGCCCCCGCATGTATTAACTCCACACCCACTGCTACCAAACCCCTTCCCCAGCCTCATACTCAATATTCTTTGTACAGAGGAAACACTAAATAAGTTAAATAAAGCATCTTTTTTGTGTATGCAATGCTTCAGATGACAAGCTGCCTTGGTATTTATACAGTATTTCCCCTTTATAAGTTCAGACATCATTTCCAGAAACGCTCCCTCCTCCCCCTGTGTGACAAAATGTTTCCAGCATTAGCCGGGCAAACACTGAGCATTCCTTTCCCTTTCCCAATGCAGCCCATCTTGCATTACTTCAATTATCATGGCAACAGCAGAGATAGGGACGGGCCCGGGATTGTTGAGTAGCAGTCTTTTAAAGCTTCGAATCAATCTGCCTTAATGGATGACCTAGACTCTAGCATGCATATATGGATTAGTTTGACCGGAGCACCTGTCCCTGTTCTGTCAACAGCAGATCAGGTTACTGGCTACACATTCACCTGGCTGACACAACTTCCTGTGATTGACAATACGCCGACCTTTGTTCATTGCTGCCCTCGCAATGCTGATGTCACACGAAGAATTATTTTAGGTTGCTTTTAAAACACTTTGGTGTAAATTATGCGAAGAACATGTAAACATTTTATCAGTACGATGTAAAACAGCAGATAAAGCTCTATATCCACAAACGGTTCCTCCTAATTTCTGTCTTTTAATTTCAAAATGTGTCCCTAACGAGGCCTCTCAGGTTGATTATGGAGTTAAGCTGCCAGAGCAGCCCACTGAAGCGAGGCTGAGGCTGGGCTTAACGTCCTTCCAAGGGCAGCTTGTGTCTCACACCAGACCTGTACTGGGAGACAAAGCTCAGTCAAGAATGGGAAGAATGCTCTCTCTGAACTTTGCTCCTGAGTATTGAGATTTAAAGATTATACTATTTTCCATGTATGACCCTCTGATTTTCAGTCAGATATTGTTTATTATGCTTATCTGGAGTCTTGTGATGTTCAGAGGAGAACTGGGAAATTAGAGCAGCTGACGGGATATCAAGCATATCTTCTTCACACTAGACGAGGTTTTATTTTCCTAATCAGTGAGGATATCGCCTCTTAGTTTCTCAGAGCACAATATGGGGCAAATCCCCCCAGATTCATGGTAGTTTCATTCAGAATTAAAAATGAAGGAAGTCGATTATTTCAAAGCATCCAGGCAGCTTGATCATACACTCATGTGTAACCATTAACTGATGTTCAAACAAACGTCACTTAGCCTGTACCTCCCGGAGGCAAACCTCTGATGCAAGGCTCCATTTGAGATCCTGACATCATTCACGTTTCAGTCAGGAGTCTCTACTTGTTTGGTCCAGCTGGCACCGAGCCCCCTCTATATGGTCTTATACTCTCGGTGCCGCCTTACTGCTACTCCGTGTCCACTGTCATCTCTTTTATCCCCGATGATGAAACGATTAGCTAGCAACCGTTTTGATAACCACAAAGCAGGACGGGTGATGGATGGGCTAAGTGATAGACTCAGGCGGTTGGTTGGGGGGCTTTGTCTTGAATCTGTGACACCTTCTATCTTGTGATCCATCCAACCCCCCCTATTGCCTCCATCCAACCCCCAAATCCACCCCAGTTACCCCCACCAGCTGCCTCTGACCCCTCATCATAGCCCTGCCTCTGCTTGCCATGTGCTGGGAGTCAAAGGGTTCCCACCTATCGCTCATCAGAATGGCACCCCACCATCTCCTGCCCCACGCACTAAATCACAATCAATCGCTTGGCAGACAGAGATGGATTGGGACGTGCACGACCCTGTACCTTTCAGGGAGGCCCCCACCCCACCAAAGGGCTGCTGTCACTGACAAATAATAGAGGTGATTCTAAGAGGAGTGAGCAGGTCAAGTCTGCCGGCCCTGGAAGGAAGTTATCACAAAGCAATGGGGGGAAATTCTTTTCTCTTTAGGAGCAACAGTCACAATGTCCAACAACATGTCTGACAGAAGGGCGCGTGGTGGAGAAATGTTTGCTTTGATGCAAAAAAAAGAAAGACTTTATAATCAAATTTAACTATATCTTAATTCTATATATTTGTTGGTTTTATGGGGCATATCAATGTGTTGTTTTCTACTAGTCATCAAAGGTTCAAAAGGGTCTATCCTCAAAATCAAATCCTTTGCCACAAAAAGGTTCAATATTAGATTTGTACAGAAAATAGAACCTTTCATGTTTATGGGGATGGAGGGCCACAGAGACGATGTGTGATAATCCAATTATGGCTAACCCAAAACGATAGCGCTGTTTTTTTTTATTTGGGCATATCTGTTGCATCTCAACCATCCGTGTTTCTTTAGCGTGAGCAAAGAATCGAATTATGTGTCAGCTAAGTGTCATTCTGTCTACCAAACTAGCTAGCCAGTTAGGCAAACTTATGTTAACGGAGAAGTCACCAAGTAGCATAGTATAGAAAGAGCAGTCATGTGGAAAAAGCCTTCTCTCAATTTTATAAAAAAAAATATTTAATTTCATGAAAGTAGCTTGGCTGATATTATTACTAGCTAAAGCCAGCCACTACAGTATGTGGATAAATCATCTCTCACGCCACCAAAGTTACATGTATTATATCAAGGTTATTGAGATGAAGTGTTGGCAAACACTGCTTAAAAACATTTAATTAATTAACCGTTTGAGGGTGGCCTAGCTACGTGCAGCCTGCCAAGATATGGGATCTAAAAATGTTCAATATGGAGCCACTTGCAGACACACAGAGAAAAACTATATCTGTGCCTTCTGCACATTTGACTGCATTTATTGATGCAGTATGAATAAGCGGCCTTACTTCCACCGCCTGTCTGCTCTCCCTTTTCCTCCACTCTCACAATGATACAATCTTGACATTCTGCCTCACATCATCATGTGTATTTGAAGAGTTGCTGTCTAGTGCTTCCTGATTTACTTCACAACAGGCTGAGTGATTGCATCATTCACATGAGCATTGACAACAAATATCATTCAGACATGTAAAAGTCTCCACAATGCCATAACATGATGATTGGGAGTGAAAGATCTTATTCTGTATTCACTGCCAAGGGCTCAAGGAGGATCATTCACATGTAGATGTGTCCTTCTGGAAGTGCCTCAGCTATACAATTTCCATTTAGATAAGGTGTATACACAAATAAAGAAAGGACATTGGGTTCTTCATTTGATTAACTAATCATAGTCTTTGTAATTCCACTCGGAGACCTTGAAGGGCAGTGCCGGGCTGTGCACCCTGATTAGCCTATGCATGATTGCTGCTGTGGCACAAATCAGTTCAAGTAACTCAACTCCATACACTACACAGTGGCGGTGATTTAACAGGCGATTAAGACTGAGAGAGTTTCTGTCCTTTTAATCCGTTTTCCCATTGTCTAAAAAGATAGCCACAGTATAGTCCCTGATCAACAATAACTGAACACCACAAGAATTGGAGTGAGAGGTGATTAGGGTCTTTAAAGCTCCCTGGAGAGTGGATGCAGGTTGTTTGTGATTAGCTCGAATTTAAAGGGACATTCTATTCTTATTGCCTCTTGCTGGAGCAGGGAATTCATTATCTGATGTTTAAGCCGAGAGGAAGGGGGAAAAAAATCTCGGAAGCGCACACACATGGCCCCAGGACAGATGTAATATCTTTAAGTGAGAACGGAATAATCCACATTTGTGGCACAAAAACATGCCAAGTGAGGACACTTACGGTTCACGGCATGTTGACAAACCAAACGAAACACTCCTCAACCTCACGACTCGAGACTCGAAGTGCTTTAACCCTCTTCCCGCTTCTCTGGTAGCCCTCTTCATGCTGTGCTGTAGTGTCCGTGTATCATCAGAAGGCTGTATAGAAACTCTACAGCTCCTCTCCATGACTGATCTCTTTTGATAGAGCTCATTATGCAAACTGCTCCCAACTCCCACCGCATAATTAGTGCTTAATTAATTTGAGTGAAATCTTTCATCTGTCTGTGTCCGGCCAGCTCCTTCCTTCCATTTACAACATGATATTAATTTCAGAGGGGGGAATGGTAGCCCAGCTGATGAAAAGGCTGATATAATTAATCAAGTACTGTATCTTTTTCCTTCATTTTTTTGCAGGAATAATAATAAGCATGATGAGCAGAGTCTGATTAACCCTATTATGCTCTCTAATTAGGGTGATCATTTAATAATCAAGGAAGCAGCACAATTAGGCCTATAAGAGAATGCAAATGATGCCACATAATGAAGAGTGTATAAATTCTGGGAATTCTTAGTTTCGGAAATGTGGCATTCCAAGTCAAAGGTCAACAAAAGGGTTTTCTCTCAATGCACATATGTTAAGGATGTACTTACATACTTGAGCCCCAAATTCTTCTGGGACTCGAACGACAGCCACAGCATCTGCAGCAAGAAATTACTAAAATATGTATTAAAGAGCATAAAGCATAACGTTGGCCACAAGCTAAGACGACTCTGCTTGCCAAGAGTTATGTTTATACATAAACAATACCACTCTAGTGTCTACATGGTAAATATGTAACTGGAGACAGCAACTGGTTATTTTAACTAAGCATACAAACAAGAACCAGAGGGAAACAGGTAACAAAATCTGTCAACAACTAAAATTCATTAATTACCCCCCTTATATTTAATCTGTCCAAACACAGCAAGTCGTGGTTACATCAGCCTTTTCATCAGCTGGGCAAACATTAAACAAAAGAGATATTAAGTGTTAATTTGTGCGCTTCAAAGATGTTGGTGGGGCCATATTGTTACCTCTGCACAGAGCCAAGCACTGTTTCCAGTATTTGGGCTAAACTAAAGCTGACCAAGTTGCTGCCCTCCAGACATAAATGTGGTGGTGATTTTCTTTTTATACAACTCTTGGCAAGAAATCAAATAAATATATTTCCCCGCATGAAGAACTATTCTATTGATTGTCAACATTATACACAGCATTAGCAAATGAGAAATTAAAAAAAACATCAACATTGTGGTTAAAACCAACTTTGCCACTCATCTGAGAGTGAGAAGGACAGAAAAACTGTGGGTGTTCACCATGTTGACTCTCATCACTAAGGCGCTTGAAGCCACTGAGAGGGCACCAACTTTTATTTCCCACCGGCCCTGTCTGTTTTATACAGCCTGGGGCGCTGAGAGGCAGCTGCCACTGTAAACTCAAGGGCAGAAGTTCAGCACCACGGACAGCAACCGGTCCTCTCCTCCCACATTTATAGCCATTGTTTAAAACATAACACTGTGAATATCAATTCGGGAAACGGGCCGGTTACGTAGTTAACAGCGATTTCCTCACAAGTCTAATATATGAGTAAGCGAGATAAGCTGACTAATAGTTCAAGGCTATGAGTGAGATGACCAATGTGTAGCTCCATATGTCAATAGATAAAGGATATGGCCCATTAGGTCTGCCAGAGTCCATCCTTCATGCTGCTAGATGATACAGCTGCTGTCTACGCTTTCATCAAGATAATGGTGACCTCATATATGGAGCACATGAGCAATGGTCCTGATTTCATTTTTCTTACATGGAGTCATTATCAATATCATTACAATCTTCAGTCAGCCACTGAGCAACAGAGGGTGGACCTCTTTTTTTTTGTTGTTGTCTCCTTCCATGAGAAGTGTATTGACTGCTAATCCAAATGCCTGTCAGTAAGATCCTTTATATGCTGGCTTCTCTTCCTCTAGTGTGTGTGTGTGTGTGTGTGCCTCCTCCACTCCTTTGTATCTGTGAGGTGTGTGCGTGTGCGTGTCTACATGAATGTACCTCAATTTACTCCTCTTCACCCCCATAGTGCAGCTGTGCCTCAGAGGACTCTTGTGAAGTAATTGAATGAGCCGGGGCAGGGGGAAACCTGTGGCAGCGAATGTGGTGCCCGCTGGCCTTATTATCTGTAATACGGCAGCCGCTCTGCCTGCGCTTTCTCATCCGCTCATGAATACAGAAATGAATGTGGCGGACGTCAGAGGTGAACGCAGAGGGGAGAAACAGGCCAGAGCCGTTTTAATCAGCTCCCAGATAGAACAATCACTTTATCCACCTCCACAGCTCAGAGGTGAATTAGTGTTTAACATTCCAGGGCATGCTTTCTGACAGGGGACTCCACCCCAAACAACCAATGGACTGCGGAGATTATTGAGAGACACTCTGATGTTTTTGATGAGTAAATTAGAGCTAAACATGCCCCTGGGACTCCAGCAACTGATATGCAGGAAGACCTCTTTTTAATAAGAGGCTCTTTACAGGGGGAAAGAAAAGCTGGTGTTGTGCCTTTGAAGCCTTTGTTCATATGTCTATGCACACACAACAGTAGATATAACCGCTGAAAGCATCTGTGGTTTCCCCCGAAGTCATTAGCAACCTATTGCAATTGTTGATAATGCATGGCATACTTATTATGTGGTGGATTTAAAATAATCCCACCCTAAAGATGTGTTGCAGGATATGGTATATATACTGTACATTGCAAAAGGGCCATTTTAGCCGGTTTCACGGAGCCTTTTCAGCAATGTTATTAAAGCCGAGAAAAATCTGTCCTTGTCCTCATTGAGTCATCAGCATCACTGTCAAAAGTACAGATGACATCGGGGACATTCCCGGTCAACACCGAGGTCCATTAGTCTATACCACTTTACTGGGCTTTTCACAGTAACCTGGTCTCGTGGGCATCCCTCTAAAGTACACTTTAAAGTCTAGACAGTGACCTCCGAGTTGCTCTCATGGCCAAACAACCAATTTCCCCATTGATCTTCTTGATACTAGAGTCTTTGACTTTTTTTGCCACAAACCTTTTACTATTGCCGCTCTTTACAAGCGTGGACTGACTGCTGTGTCACAGCAACATGGAGAATTTGCCTAGAGGTGAACCACGAGGAACCAGTCACTAGGAACGAACAATGTGTGACCCAAACAGTTGTACACAGGTGACTATGGTAAAATCAATTCTGCAGGGAACTCTGAGAATAGATGAAGAACAAAATGTTCTGACTCTGGACTGAATCTTTTCCTTGGTAATGACAAAAAGGAAAAGGCACTTGCTCTCAGGACAAACAGTGACTTATTCCACGAAAAACAGCAGACACAAACAACAGATACAGTATATTATAGTTAACCTAGAGCAGAAAAAACTAATATGAAAGTATATCCATATCAATTCACACATTGATAAATGTTAATAAACAAAACTACAATAGAACAACTAAAAACAATTGGAGAACAGAGGAGAACCGAACTGTTGTACCTCTTTAGAGATAATTTAAATGTATTTTGGACAAGCTCATATAGAACTATATTTAAAAACCAATCACTTCATTAAACTCTGGCACTTTTGTTCTACTGTGTCATTGTTCTCTTGTTGGTGTCTGCCTGCTCTCAGTTTCGGGGACAAAGGCTAAAGCCGAGGCTGTGCCGTGACCATAGCCAGCCTGATTAAATCTGGGTCCCTCGCTGGCTCTCTCCATGGTGCTGAAAGAGCCCTCTATCAGATTACAACCAGCCAGAATAGGACCTCAGCTAATCCATTACAATAATTGATTGACAATGCATTGGAGGTGGCCATGTAGTGAGCACCAATTACAGTCATGTCCTATTGCACTTCCAAATTGGCCTGAGTCGGCAAAGCACATGGAGCCAATCATTCATCTGGGAAGTACATGAGGTTTCAGTACATCTGTGGTAGAATAAAGGTAATCTAATCTTTGTGGAATAACCAAACAGCTCCGAGGCTCCCATGGTAACTCGGTTAATGTTTGACAGAATCAGCCTGGTGAGATGCCTGAAGAGAGATTTGAGTGCAATGCTTTGGTTCCTAAACTTTTTCTGTCTGTTCTCAGCATTAATTCTTCATCCTGTAGGTGGTGCAATGAAGTAAGAACTGGGCTCTGTCTGAGGCCAGCAGCTCAGAAACTCACTATCTTCAACTCAAACCTCTGGTTGTACAGTTAAGTCATGAACTATTAGGGCCTACAACAGCTTAGGTAGCATTTAAAACTGACTATTAGTAAAAAAAAAAAAAAATACTCATAATAAAAAAAAGACTAGACAAATTTACACCTTCTGTAAAGGAGTATTATTTTACAGAACATGAATGTAGCCTATTTTAAAACACTACTTACATTCCCTAATTTTATCATAAAATCTAAGTAATTACATTGCCAGCATGGCCTGTGGGCGAGAGGAAAATGAGAGCAACATTTTAAAATCACATAGCATGCGATAAGGTCGTGGAGGATGTAGTTTGAGCCTGCATTAAGGCGGCTGCAGCTGTATGCTAATTAGGCGCCTATGCTTCCCGTCCGCCAGGGCAGCACGCGCCACTGATCAAACACGCGCATGCGTCGCTTCGGCCGAGAGCAGCACACCGGCCCACGCGCCCCACAGAAATTATCACGGGGGAAAGAGGAACTCGTTAAAATGCCATCAAAGCATGTAGTCCCAAACAAACCACGACTAATAGACGCGGACTGAAAGAACAACAAGTAACAGAGCGGAGGAGGAACGAACACGACGCGCACTCGGCGGAAAGTTTGGACACGAAATGAGATTTTAGAGCACAGAAATGTCTCGAACACAACACGAAATAAACAACACGCTTTGAGACTTTACAGAAAAATATGCTTCAATGGGAATACTTTAAAAATTGAATTAAAACGTTGGAAGTTTCTATCCAGTTTTATCTCTGTCTTTAAAAACTCTCGCTTGTTTAGTTTTAGCAAATCTGTCATTTAACCCTCTCTAACCAAAATAACGGTGTGCTTCCAGGCAGGTGAGAAGGCACGGGGACACAGAGGCCTATTGAAAGGAGGGCGCAGGCCTGCGGCTCAGCTCCGATTGTGTAATTATTTGACTTGGTCATACTGCAGCTTTATGCAAATGAGGGGAACAATGTACGACGATGGAGATTAATTCCTCCCTGGTCTGCCGACTGAAAGGAAAAAGAATGCACTCTCTGCCAAGTGGCGCACTGCAGCCTACATTTAGCCATTATGACGAAAAAAGAAAAAAAAAAGACAAATACACAATATAGTATGAGGTATGCGCAGAAACCAAAGGGGAGCTGGCAAAGGAAATAGGCCACGTCCATTTGTTGGGAAAAGTTGTCTTTGTTATCAGACAGGAGGCTGCAAGAGCAAACTGTTTTAATTAAACTGAGTTTTAAAAAAAAAGAAATTATTAAAGTATAACAAATAGTGCAACATATTTACTTGTTTAAAGAAAACTTAAATCTTGAAACTTAATGGGCCCACTAATTAACAATTAAAACTCTGAAAACAGCACACATTTTAGCAAACAACACTACCAGACTGTATCCAGCGGCAGCAGCAGCAGCTCTGGATATCTGTGCAGCATTTTGCAACACAAGCCTCGGCTGCGGCCTTCTTTGTCTGGAGCACTGATTCCGCCCAGCACGCGTCTAGCTGTGGGCCAGATTGGCCGTGAGTCCCGTTTCACAGTTAAGAGGTCAATTTGCCTTTCAAACGAAAAAAAAAAGAAAAAGAAAAAAAAAGACAGGGATATCCAAGCACGGGCAGACGTGGCTATTGTGCACAAAGACCAGAGGGCCTTCTTATTACTTATGTATGCAGCGAGATGTCTGATTTATATGTCGAGTTAAACTACCGAGACAGACACGTGCCCTAAAATAAAGAAACACTCCCTCTATAGTGTTTATTCAAGACATCATAAAATAAAGCTCTATAAAAAACGGCCTTTTTTGGTTTGCTGAGAGCCGTGCGTAATGTGCGTAAAAAGGTTGTGCGTAAAAACGGGCTGCAGAGCGTGGATGGAGAAAATAAACAACTGTGAACTGTGTGGCGGTGAAATAAAAAAAACCCAACAACCCCGAGACAGTGAATTTGAGAATCTGGTGTTACAGTTGTGTCCATGAGGTGAATCCCCCTTTTGGACAACATCTCAGCCCAAAGTGAAAGAAACGCAGCTTTTGGTTTGTATTTAACCAACCTTGTCTCATCCCCGTCTTAATTCTAAACTGTGATGATTGTGACACTGACGGACATTTCCTTTTGGCAGCTCCGTGGCCCCCCAGAGGAGAGCCACAAAGCCGTGGCACGTGTGCAGTTGTATAGGGGCCCATCAGACCGTAAAAAGAGGAGGGTCCCGGCGTGTGCCTCCGTCGGGGAGGGGCTGAGCGCACACATTAATGTAATAAACCGCCAGTACATCTGCTAAGCTATCTGCACATCCTCCAACGAAATCCACCAAACCCAGGCTCTGAGCCCTCCCACAATCAAATCCACTGGGATCTTGGTTTCATCCGATTGGTCGGGGATGCTGCAACAGGGGGGGCGAGAACAATAGCATCATTCCGGCATAAAAAGAGTGGAGCTATGCCTTGGAGACGAAAACATTTCAGCAACAGAAGGATCGATATACTGGGGAAATAAAGTCCCATAAGCTTCTAGTGTTGCCATATTTTCAACAAACCTGGATACTCGAGACTTCACCCACCTCCCCGAAGTGCCTTTCCGCTGTTACTCGCCAAGATGCCCAAAGGATTCCTGGTAAAAAGAAACAAGAAATCCGCACATGTTTCCTACAGGACTCGGACAGACGAAGATGACCTCCAGGAGCCACCCACCCCAGCTGCCTTGCCGTGTCAGGCGGCGCCCTCCCCGCCGATGTCCAGTGTGGCGTCCAGTCCGGACCGCGCCGCAGCCTCGCCGGATTTCGCCGCGGCCGAGGCGCCGGTGCCAAGGCTGGAGAAGCCGGCGCAGTTCGGCAACCCGGAGGCGGCGTGCCAAGCCCTCTACAGCCCCACCCGGCCCATCAGCAAGGAGCACGACAGGGGATATTTCGAGCGAAGTTTCAATCTAGGCTCGCCTATTTCTGCCGAGTCATTCCCGACACCTGCCTCCCTCTCCGGCCTGGACCACCTCCTGTACGCCCCGGTCGACCTGAAAATCGGCACCAGCAACAGCAGCCGTAGCGGCACCACCAGCAGCAGCAGCCTCCCGGCGCCGAGCAACCGGGTCGGAACCAAAAGACCCGCGGCGGACGGCACATCCGAGCGCAAATCCAAACCCGCCTCCAAGAAACCCAAAGCCATCCGAAAACTCAACTTTGAAGACGAGGTGACGACTTCTCCCGTGCTCGGTCTCAAAATCAAAGAGGGGCCGGTGGAGATGAAGCCGAGGGCGCAGTCCTCCGGGGGGAACAAGCCTCTGGGGGAGTTTGTGTGCCAGCTGTGCAAGGAGGCGTACGCGGATCCCTTCTCCCTGGCGCAGCACAAGTGCTCCCGCATCGTCAGGGTCGAGTACCGGTGTCCCGAGTGCGACAAGATGTTCAGCTGCCCGGCCAACCTCGCCTCCCACCGCCGCTGGCACAAACCCCGGACCACCGGCGTGCCGGCGATGTCACCCGCGCCGGGCATCAAACCCGAGATGGCCAAAATGCCCCCCTTGGGTGTCAAATCGGTCTCGGACGAAGCCAAAGACATGAGCGACAGAGACACCCCGAGTCCAGGTCTGTCCGAGTCGGGCTCTGAAGACGGCTCATATGACTGTCAGTTCTGCGGGAAGAGGTTTAAGCGACAGGCGTACCTAAGAAAACACATCATGGGACATCAGGCCCTGCAGAAGAAAGTGCTGGAGGAGCACGGGTTTCAAACCAGCGACCGCCCGGCAGAGCAGGCACCGGTCTCTTCCTCCTCCACCACCGCCACCGCCGCCGCCACCACCACCTCCTCCTCCTCAGCATCATCATCATCATCCTCCTCATCATCATCATCCTCAGAGGAAGCCTCAAACCAAAGCCCTCTCAATCTGAGCCCGGTGGACTGCCTGCTGTGCCCGGTGTGCGGGGAGAGTTTCACCAGCAGGGCCGGCCAGGAGAGACACCTGCGCCTCATGCACTCCTCCCAGATCTACCCGTGCAAATACTGCCCCGCCACTCTCTACAGCTCGCCGGGGCTCACCAGGCACATAAACAAGTGCCACCCCTCGGAGAACAGGCAGGTGATCCTGCTCCAAATGCCGGTGCGCCCCGCCTGCTAAAGACAACACACAAACTCGTGCCTTTCGTGGTGGGAGGGAGGGGGGGAAACATGACAAAAAAAGGAGAAACAAAAAAGTGGCTTCGGGGTGAAATAATAATTAAAAAAAAAAGAGTTCGTGATGCTCACTGCCATAACTTTAGGCCAATGAAAGGCAGGGCGGTTTGATGTTTAAGTGGTGTTTAATGAGGTGTCTTTTCCATGCCAATCAGTGATTGTTGAATGCTTCTCTCTATATTTGAATTACATATAGGCCTATTTTGAGATTTTCTTTCTCAAATTAGTTTATCAAGGAAAAAAAAAGAATACAAAGCGTTAGTTTGACTGTTAAAGGGTATTTTTCTAGGACAGCACACGTGTTCAATGATAGCTTCTAGACCTAAGAAATGTCTTAAGATTCTCAGAAATCCTTCTCCCCATCAGAGCCTTCTTCGAGTTGCTTCATCACTGTAGCTTTGTGAACGACAGACCTAGTCGACTTTGTGTTGGTGGGAAAAAAAGAAGAGTGACTGAAGCATTCCCTGTTTAGTAGAACCACAAATGCCTTTAGTATACAAATAAGCCTAGTCCGACATAGCCTACATACACATCCAAATCCCGCTGTATAACTGCCTTAAAAAAAGTCAACATGGACTGTTTTAATTTTGAATGCTGGCACATATTTTATTATTATTATTATTATTATTATTGAAGATTGTTGCAATATTTTTCATCATATGTTTATTTATTTATTTATTCTAATTATTTTATGTAACTTATTGTTGTGTTTGTTGGTGATTTTTCCCTGTGAATCGTTCTGGCAGTTTACATGTCGTATAGCCAAAATGTTTTTTTTGTTTTGTTTTTGTTCTTTTTTTTTGTTGTCAGATTTACAGTATGAGTTGTGATATTTGTCGTGGGTCGGGTTTAATCTTCAATCTCCACAGCTCTTGTAAGAAAAAAAAAAGAAAAAAACGTAAAGCTCTTACCTTAGATGCAATCTTTTTTAAGGACAAGTTATTTTTCTTAAATGTTGGCTTTTATAGCGCTTTGATTGTATGTGTATATCGTTGTTGTCTATCGAAATAAAATATTTTCAAAAGGACACATGACTCGAGGTGCTTTGACTTGTTCAGATGGAGTGAGGAAAAGTGCAAGGTGTTGATGAACTGAAGCTATGAACGAAAAAAGGGTAGGTTTGTATTAGTGGCATTTATGAGTTTAGTGGCCCTATAACAGCCTGTTTACTCGAGTTGATCCTCGTCTGTCCATGACGTGTTTCTGCCATTACTAATTTGTCCTCGGAAAGTCTCTGGCCGAGAATAGCTGACATATAATCATGCCAAGACGACATGGAAATGAACACATGCAAGATTTACATATGAATAATGATTTAGACTTTTTGAGATGTTGGAAAAAGGCCTCTGATTTAACAGTTTTCGGGACACAAATTGAAACAATTACACTGCGCACCAATTAAAACCTCACAAGATCCTCAATAATCAACATTACCTTTAAGTTTAAAGAAATTCTCTCTACTTCATTCAATTTGTGAGTTTCTTTAAAACCTTAGTGTGGATTTGGGAGCTTGTTTCATGAAAAATCATAAACTTTCTGTCTATATCACACAGACATTTTTCAAAGGTGAAAGTGCAGTTTTAACCACGCTTTTACGGCCGATCAGGTGGTTTGAAGCTGGTTCCCAAAGTGGGGTCCGCGGGCCTAATTTCACACCCTGAAACTTTTAACAAACGCCTGCGCCTCGGCTCTCCTCCGCTCCAAAATAGCGCGAATCTTTTTTTTTTTTCGTCGTCCTCAACGCCCTCAAAAAGAAACCTCAGAAGCCCCCTTTGGCCAAACCTTTGCCTTCGATCCCCCCGTTTATCAGACGGACTCGCAGTAAATCACCGCCGCAGTGGCTCAATAGACGCCGTTTCGCTGCCATAGAGAAGCACTTAGGGCCTAATCATAAATCCCCTCCTTAATGCCATGTCAGGACATGACAGGGGGACAAAGAGGTGGTGGATCACAGCTCACCTCTGCAGCAGTAAAACATCTGTCTGCGCTGGAAGACTCATGCGGCTCGATTTTGGTCGGGGCTGCGTTGATTTAGGACGCATCGGGGCTCAGTTGGCTTCATGTGTGACCTCCAGAACCTGCAAAGCATTAAGTCAGCTGTAATTTAGCAGGCAGCCTCCAACTGTGTCACCTCAGACTTATAGACACATACTGTCAGCGTGAAGCACAGCATTATCACTGATGGTGAGAGTTTAAAGTGAGACCTTTTCCATGTTGCTCCTGTTCATTAATCTCTGCACCTGCAAGGGCAAAAAGAACAACACAAACTTCTTAATGTGAGTGTTACTCCCCCCTTCAAGGCCTCAGCAACAATACATCAAGTCAGAGATATATCTGAAGTGTGAAAATGAGACCACAGCCAGCAGTGTTAACACATAAAATAGTACAATCTGCTGGAAATCACAGACAATGTGAGCCTCAAAGGGGCCGGGACATGCAGCCCCTGCCTCAGAGTCGATGATGGCAGCGAGGAGTTGGGTGAAAATGAGGTAACATTAGGCTTCTTTCTCACCCTCTCTCACAAACACAGTTTTAGGGATCCAATTACGGTCAAGTGCTTCTCTTGCGTCTTTATGTGACCCAGTCGTGGCAGGGCACCCGTAGGTGCCGCCACCGTTGCACCTGTACCTCCTGGTGAGGTTTCCATTATGCCGGCCTCCCCTAAGCGGGGCTGAGCAGCAGGGGAGACAGATGGGAGGAGGGTCAGGTTACCCCTGCTGCTGCTGCTAGGCACTGCAGGGCCAGGGTCAGGAAGCCCATGGTAACAGCACCATCATGTCAGCACACACACACACACACACACACACAAAATCTGAGGTTACACAATTGACTGTTGAGTTCTTGCGGGAGGAAAAACCAACAAAGCTCTGTAGAATTTCAAATTGATTTAATGAAATGTTTCAATTTTCACATTTCTAATAAAGATAGCAGGACTTCGGTCGTTAAAAACAGTTTGATATGTTGACAAGTAATGATGAAATCTTCAAGCTTTTTTTCATCTTTCTCTTATACAAAGATTATATTACAGGCATTAATATATTTATATTCTGAGGGCGGCGAAGCCCTCAAATTTGACACAATGTACAAGGATTTCTAAAACGAGAAGAAAAAGCAAAAACATACTAGGACTAACACTAGCTCATTTTTCTTCACGTATATAAGACACACAATCCTTATCTTGGTCCAGTACTAACATCTCCAGCAACTATGCCACCAAAGGGGGAGCA
The DNA here is from genome assembly GCA_038406115.1 of Haemulon aurolineatum. NCBI lineage: Eukaryota > Metazoa > Chordata > Actinopteri > Lutjaniformes > Haemulidae > Haemulon > Haemulon aurolineatum. The sequence continues at coordinate 4,787,598 of JBCAUF010000042.1, forward strand.
CAGACCCCTTCAACAGACATCATCTATAGTCTACAATCTTTAGATCAGCATCCTGGGTGGTTCCTTCAAGTGGCTTTGGGGAAAATAAAAACCAAAGATGTTGATCCAGGCCTATATATCTATACATTCTTCAAAACAAAAGCACAAAAATGGATCTGTCGATCCGTGGATACCCCGTTTTCTGCTCCAGGGCAGGAACGAACAAACAGAAAGGAGGAGGCGGGTGGTGAGTAAAAACCGACAGGAGAGCACGGGGGGAAAGTAAGGCATAGTAGTGCAACAGATGGGGATAGTGTTGCAGCTTGGGTGGAGCCCTCAGAGGGTGTGAGTGTGTAATGTGGTGTGTGTGGGGAACACCTGGCTACCATGACAACCCTTGAGCGGGCAGGTTGGAGAGGTGAGAATGCCGGCCTGGCCGTTGCTAGGAGGGCTGCTAGAGTTCAGCTCTGGCATGTCACCTAAAAACCCACTCCCCCCCACCCTCCGCCTCCTCCTCCTGTGGCCTCTGGAGGCGACATGGGGAGAGGATCATGGGAAAAGAGGAGGAGGAGTCGGTGCCACTTGATTCCACTCACGGATAAAGACGGAGCAGCACACCACCTATAATAAAGA
>JBCAUF010000042.1:4811389-4826101 GCA_038406115.1 Haemulon aurolineatum
CCCCCCCCCCCTCCCCCCCCCCCCCCCCCCCCCCCCCCCCCCCCCCCCCCCCCCCCCCCCCCCCCCCCCCCCCCCACTCACCGATCTGAACACATCGGACATTGTCGTGAGTCCCGGCAGGAACAGCTGGTCAGCTGGAGAGGAGGGTGGGAGGGGGTAGGGATAAGGAGGGGGAAGAGATGGGAGGCAGTGCGCTACACTGATAATGGGATTAGGTTAAAACATTCAGTGGGGGAGAGACCCCTCCTCTCTGTGTAGCCCCCCAAATACTGCGTAAACTCTCAACCGCTCTATCAAAGCCAATGCCAGCCTCCGCCCAAACCACCCTGGCCAACTCCAAGCAGGGACACTTCAACTCCGAAATGGCCCCAAAGCCAACCCCCCCCAACTACCTACCTCCAACACCCAACTGCCTCCAACTGAAGGGCTAACATCCAGTAATAACAACAGACAGTGCACGATAAGTCACCATGCTTTCTTTCTCCTTGAAGAATCTTACCGTACACTACAAATTGCATTTTTATGATACCTTTTAGTTGGTCAGGCCTGTTTTCCATAAGCAGGAAGTTGGCTAGTTACACTCGCATCAGCTCAAACCATTACATGAATCCAGCATATAATGACTAGCTTGGCGTCTCGCTGTGCCCAGTCAAGCACTGTGTTCCACAGTGATATAGACTGCTGAGTATTATCTATGAGACTGCAGACAGTTATGGCACAACAGCTGGCAAATTAGACCTATCAACGATGCTAAATAATTCATGTGAGACAACACTAACATGGCAGATCCTATTCATGACATCCTATCATGCATACAGGCGCACTTTCATCTCCGCTAGGTGAGGAATCGTACAGTGTACAAAAGAACGCGCTGCCGCGGGACAAAGACACAGTGAGAGCGGGACCATAACTTGCTCAGAAGGGGTGTGAGAATATGTCATTGTCAATGCAGTGACTGTAATAATTATGACGGCGTCTGGGGGTGGGCAGCGGCGGCACACAAAGGAGTGCATGCAGGATACAATATCCATTATGTTTGCAGTATACAGCCATTGAAATTATGTACATGTCGTTTTGGCATTCAGTGGAGCTGGGGGACTGTAGATATGCTCGCATGAGCCTGTGAGGGACTTCAGCAGCTTTCTGGGTTCCACTGAAAGGATCAAGCCCCCCCCCCCCCCCACACACACACCCACACACCCCCTCTCTTCTTTCTGCTACTGAACACAGACACAAACACACACACACACACACACATCACCTAAAAGCCTGGCTCGCATGACTGGCGATGGGCAGAAACAGATTATGGTTATTGATCGCTGCCTGGAGATGGATCTGTGTGTGTGCGTGTGTGCGCGTTTTTGTGTGTGCCAGAACAGAGGATGGGGACTGAGGGCAGTGTGCAAAAACTATTGATTCTGTCCAGTAGGGAGGCTATGTCTCTGAATCAAGGTCAGTTCTGCACTGTCTCACCTATTAGAAACTTGCCGTCTCCGCAGCACACACACGTACACACACACACACACACGGGCAGCTTTTGCCCTCAACAATGCCCCCATCAAAAAGAATGATGGACGGCACATCAAACTCGAGTGCTTGTTGAAGAGAGAAATGAATCCCAAGCTCTGGATGAAGACATTATTCTACAGTGACAGTATGAAGGATCTTCATCGTATGGTGAATGGCAGCAGACGGCAAAGCCATCCCGGAGAAAGGCTGGGTTCGGGTGACACAAACAAACTCATTGTCTCCTTCAGGCCAATAGGTCGCACACTGTACGCATGCAGTGATAAGTGCCATTACCAGACAAACAAAATGACACTCACTTATTCTATTCTGCTGCTGATGAATCGCTAAAAAGTGTGGCGCTTTAATAAAAACTGAAGTTGTTTCAGATTGAACCTTCTGCGGTTCCAACTATTCCCAGTGCAGCTGTGAAGGGTGGACTCGTTCTAGACAATACACTTAGACCACACAAAGCCCGGCCAGCTGCATTTTCCATCAGGCATATAAATAATAAATGATACATTATGGGTTGTCTGCGAGAGGCTTGTGATATGATGTCTACGAGGCCATGGTCGTGTCCTGACACAAGGAGCCGACACACGTTCTAAGTGGCAGTGAGAGCTGGACACGGGACGAGAAAACAAACGCAACTACACAGATTTCACACATCCCCGCAAATCAGAGATGGGGGGAGATGAGGGAGGGAGAGGATGCGATGAGGAGAAAGACAGAAATGTCGAGGAGGCTATCTATCTGAAAAACACTCGTGTAGCCTATCTGTGCGCGTCTGTGTGTATTTTCTAAAAATGTTGCTCGTGGTCATTTTTCAATATCAAATCCTATTAGCCTGAGAGATCCTGTGAGCGTTGCGGCAGACTGCTGGAGTCCTCTCGAGCCTTGTGACAGAGCGAGAGAGGGGGCCGCAGCACCATACCGGCCTTTTATCTGGGCACACGGGGGTCATATAGCTCCTCTTTGAAGAAATATTCAACTAATTACCTTGGAGAGTGGCCTCACAGGCAGAGAGCGGACTGTGGATTGTTAAGGCATTGTGGAAGGGTAAACTAGGGATGAGGATTTTCATCGCGCACAAAAACACACGTCCCAGGACGGAAAAAAAAGAAGGATTGAGTCATTGTTCCGAGCTGTGAAAGATAAAGAGCCACATAACCTGAGAAGATGGAAGAATGACAACTGGAGGGGGAAGAGTGTAAAAGGGCCTGGTGTAATACAACAGCAAATCCAATCATGAAAGCATATCAAAGAGTGACTCCACCTGCCACTCCAGGCTTTATCATTTACGGTTCATGCCCGCATCAGTGAGGACATTTTGTGATCCCAATTCTCTTCGAAACTTGGTTACCACTTTCACATGGACACCCAGCAAACGCAACACTTTGCCTCTGTCCGCACAGGCTCTCTAGCAAAGCAGACAAACAGTAGAGAAAGGGGGGGAAAAAAAAGAAAAAGAAAACCAGAGACATACAGATACTTATGCTGGCAGTGTGCTTTGCCTGGCACATTGATTCATCTCCTCTCCTGGAGTGTGTGAGGCCTGGCAGCCTATCAGTGCCAGAACTCCAGAGGCAGCGCTTATCTCCTCTCATAGATCATGCCTTTGTGCTGCCTGCTCCTCTGCTAAGGAATGCCAGGTAAGGCTTTTGTGGCCCAGCACAGGCCCGGTACTGTCTCACCCGCCCCCCCCACCCCCAACCCCCTGAGGCAGGCAGGCCTGTAGCGCCCCCCCCTCATCCCGCCACCCTCCCACCCCCCTCTGGCACTGAGAGTCACACTGGGCTAATTCACTTGGCGTCGGGTAACAGACATCTGTCACTCAGGATGCCCCCGGGGACACACAGACAAGGCCTGATATAGGGGTGGATTGGGGGGCCGTGGGATGTGATGCACTGTGAAACGCATACAGGCCGACACATACTTGCACACACCCAACTGTACACAACGTACGCAGGCTGTGTTGTGCTGCAACGAGAGACCAGAAGCCTTTGTTGTAAATGATCATGATACAAGGACTTGATAATGATTTAAAAACAACAACAACTTTTTGGAATATGCCCGTGTCTTGAAAACAATTGATACTCGTCTTCCACCCAAATGGAACCTCCTTGGGGGAGGTTTCTATAGCAACCGCCAGAGGGGCAGCGTGGTTCTGGTGAGGCGGTGCCGTACATGCTGTCCGAGGAGGAGCGGGGCGTTAAGGGAGATCAGGTTTCCCCCTCCAGGGGCCATCCCGACTCTGCCACCCCCCCCAGCCCCCCTACTCCCCCGCCTCTTCTCGCCCCCCCCAACTCTGTGCTGCTGGCATTCACATGCTAATTCATCTCCATTGGTGATTACACTCCCTTTAAACCAACTGACAACTACAGCTGGAGTCAGGCTCTTAACGGCACACTGTTGGACGGATGGGTGGAGAGATGAGAACGAGTGTGTGTGTGTGTGTGTGTGTGTGTGTGTGTGTGTGTGTGTGTTTGCGTGCTTGTGTCTGCATGCAGTTGTATGCACTTGTTCAGGGTGTTATTATTTTTGACTCTCCTTGCGCTCCATAAAACGGTCGTGATAGATGATGACACATCATCTGCGTTCCTGCCCAAAACAGCCCCATGCAACCTCCCATGATGCTCCAGGCTGTGAAACAGCCCCGGCCTAATAGCTGCATGTAAATCAGCCAGCCCATAAAGATCAGTGTCAGCACTCAGCTGTGTACGTTGGCTGACGTGACAAGCACGCCACATGTCTCAATGAATTCACCCAAATGGGCCACTGGTGGTGCTGACAATTTAAGCTCAGCTGTGTTATATGTCCAATGAAATCACTCTAAAAATATCGCTGAACGCATGCTCATAACCATAATGGTTTCAGCTGTATGGGTAATCAATGGTTGATTTTTTTTAAATTGCTGCATTCCTCTGATGAGAAACAGTAAATGAAACAGAAGGCATGAGGAGCAAAGGATACAAGCTCTGGTAGAGAGTCAGCCGGGACTTGACAGCTCTGCTGGCATTGATACAGGTGGCCCGCACCAAGCTTGGCAGCAGCGTCCCAGTGATGATGGCGCCATTAAACAGAGGCCCAAAGAAAGGAACCTGGGGAAGTTAAGAGAAAAAAAGAAATGGTGACAAAAAAGGCACATGAGGCATCAGGACTTCCACATTCATCCAAAGTTAATTTGGTCATTGTGCAAAAATTAGAAAAGGTTGATTAAAAATCTTTTTGTTCTTTTTTTAACCGTCCCTCCATCTGTTTAGGGCAAAGGTTCAAGTTGAAATTGGATTTTTTACCTAACTTTGCATGACAACCACACATATCTAATGCGAATCAATGTTAGGTAAATGAAATTAAAATGACAATCAATACTAAACAATGCCCTCATATTGAGCTACCAAGCAAATACAAAGGGGCAATATGCATTTCAGCGGCAGCGTGTGAGTGTGTGTGGGTACACGCGTCTGTTCATGCATATTGGAAGGGGGCCCTTAATCACCGAAGCTCAATGGTCGTTGACCTGGAAGTTGACGTGAATGTCAAAGTCTCTCCAAAAGGTCCTGCTGTCTTCAACTTGGCAGTTCAGCTCGTATAATAACAAGTCACAGCGTACCATAAGTGGATTTTAAGCAAAGATGACGCTGACGGATTAACTTCATCATGAGCTAGAAAACTCAGGCAACACTGTGTAAACTTACATCAGGAACCGGAGTGGGTAGCTTTATAGGTTTTTAGAGGAAGCAGCAGTTTAAGTTTTAACATTTTTGAGGATAAAATTCTCTCGCTTGCACAGGGTTGGGTGGGGGTGGGGGGCAGAAAAGTGGCGGCCTCTACTCTTCTGCCACATGAGCTTTGGCTGTAGATACCCTCTACAGGGGTGGGCCTAGCCTAATGTAAAAGGACTCTGAGGACTGCATAATAAGACAAGATTAAAGATAACCAACGCCTCAGCAAAAAAAGAATACAAAACCAATTATATGATGGAAACATTTTGTTGCGTTCATACGGCAAAATATTGTGGATCTATCTGGACATCTGAAGCCTGCCATTCTCAGAAAAAGAAATTTCACTACCCTCTGGAAGGCCACACATTGAGTGCAGAATAGCCAAGATGAAAGCTAGCCAAGAAAGGGTAGTAACCATCTCTGAGAGCACATACCCACAGTGTGGGTAATAATGCACCGCTGGAGTAGGGGGAACTGAAAGCCTTCAGACAGAAACCACAACAGGAGAGAGAACCTATAAAACTCGCAGCAAAGTCCGAATGTGAAGCGAGACGAAGGGACTGCTTTAAGTCAGGAGCAGAGATGGGAAATTAATGCAGTGCTGAGAATAGCCTGTGTGGTTTTCTTGCTTATTGAGCCAGGAAAATAACACACTTTGTCATCTTAGTACAAAAGCAAAAGCGGCTAATTAAAAAAATGTTCAGTCACGTGCAGTAAAAGTAACTTCCCGCTTACAATGAGCTGCTTGTGTGTAACTGTGGATGGTTTACCTGCGGTTTCTTCATGATCTGGATGAAATACATGTGGTTCTTCATCGGGTAGATGACAATCAGCACGTCTCCGAAGTCGGTTGGGATGATGCCACGGCGGTAGTCCCTGGTGTGCTCGGACCACACTATGTGCACCTCGTCATTTCCCAGGTGACGCAGCTGCAAAACAAACAAAATCAGTCTAATCAAGTGTCTGGCGAGCGCAGGTAATTTTCATCCCTACGGTGACGATGACAGGAACACAAATTTAGTGAGATTAGGGCATGTCCCTGGGTTTATCCAACAGTACTTTGGGCCCACATCGCCTCTAGTTGGCTGAGGAGTGAACTGAGGCGTAAAAAAAAAAGAAAGACTTACTGGTGACACCTGAGGAGAGGATCCATCATTGCATCCAACAATATTTTCTTTAATGCCTTATTCCAGTATAAGCATTGTTGATGTATCCTAAAGACACACCAACAATGCTTACAGATAAACGCAGCAGGTGCAGGAGCAAGGTGACTGCTCACAAACTTTGTCTAGATAGCAGTCTGGGCTCCGGTTTTGACTCTTTTTATAGCTTTTTCATTACAAATTCAAATTGCAAACACGAAATGCACAAAATTGAGCATTTCAAAACCAAATAATTCAAATCCAATTAACTTTCCCCATCAGGGATTAAATTGCTTCCCATTTCCACTCTATTCACAAACACAAATGAAACTGGGCAGGGCAAGAAGATACACTTAAATGACAGGAAATTGGCTGGGGCTAGTTTGAAATAGGTAAACAGCTTTGCCCGACGCAAAGTTAAATAGATGGACACTGCCGCATTATATTCTCCGACAAGTGTGGATCACTTACTAGCTGCCGGTCCAGTGATGTTTTCTGGGGTATCATGGACACTGAAAAGTGAGCCTCTACTCGGAAGAAAACATCTGCCAATGTACTGTGGGCCTAATGAGCCATTAAGAAACATGCCCTCGCCACCAAAAATGCAATTAGCACATTCTATTATAAGCCCTTAATTATGGTAATACGGTAATCTTAAACAAATCCACGGCATGCTGATTACTGGAGCTCGCCAGTTCAGTCTGTCTGTCCAAGGATCAGCAGGTACCAACCAGGTCAGTCACTGGGACAATTTCAGAGAAAATGTTGAATATGCATTTGCAGCAGACAATCAACACTGGGATGTTAATTTGGGTTAAGATATTAGCATTTGGATGAGCTTAATCACAAGTTTAATGAGGATGCTTATGCTCTAGTCAATCATCTCCTGCACCAATCTATTTACTCCTGTGTTAATCACGTCCAAATGTTTGAGACTTCTTTAATAAAATGTGATTCAAGTCAAAGGCTCTTGTCCAATTAGCCCTCTTTGACCTACCACCCAGCAAATGGGCTTCACACACACGGAGACAGGAGACCAGAGGACCCCAGAACACAAGAGGCTCCTTATAAAAACAACCTGCAGCAGCCCGGTTAAGCCGCGGTGCCTGGGGGTGAATGTGATAGCCAAGGCACCCGTCTATCTCCCTCTCTTTCACAGACACACATACACACACGCATGCGGTCTACATGGCCTGACCCCAACCCCGCAGGTCGCTTCTATAACCGCATTACCGAAGCCAGCTGCTACTGCTTCAGCCTGCGCTGCCCTAAAACCCACAATTGGATTGAGGAATTCATGGTTTTCCCTCTTTTCTTTTTGGTTTAGCTGGGCTTTTCTTCCCCCCCTCCATCTTCAAACAGGCAATCTGCCCAGCGAGAGCTCCCCCATTCGTCGTCCTCCCACAGTACGCCTCTATGGTTACAGGCAGTAAAGTGGGTGAATGCTGGACTAAAAGTGTTATTTTTAAATTGACAGGGAAACATCCTACTTGGATACAGATGAAGCCCGTTTCTCATTCCAATTCTTCATACCACTTTCTCTTCCCTCTGCCCCCGCCTCCCGTCTTTTTTCTGAAGCGTCCGTGCGTGCAGCCGGCCTGCCAAATTTCTCTCCGGCCTGTGGCTGGTGTGGAGGTCTGTGCAAGCTGAGCATCAGCAATTACAGAAGTTCCCGGCGAAATGAACTGAGGTGGAGTGGCAGCACACTCCTCTCTGGGCATGTCCGCCCCTCCAGCGCCTCACTCTGGCCGGCTAAAGACAGAATTTTTTACTCGGTCTAACTAATTTTTGAAGTCGCTAAGCGCAGGTTCAAGACGGGTTTGGAATGAGTCGGGGGTTATTTGTGAAGCCGAGAGGGGGGAGATCTGTGGAGGACTGGAGGGGGGTTGGATATGAGGAGAGCCTGATGAATTTCCCTTCTCAGCAGGGCACTGTATGAGAAGATTGGCAGCACGGGCAGGGGCCTTGCGGCTCATTTCTTCGTGCTAACTGCTACTGGTGCACTACGGCTCAGAATCCCACTGCAGAACCCAATCGATCGCTCCTGTGGCGGCAGCAGGAATTGGATAAAAGGATCCTGCCGGCATCCGGCCGGCGCCTGCCCTAGCAGGGAGAGCTAATGGCTGAATCCAGGCCCTGGTCACAGCACACAGGGAGGGGGGCAGGGGCGAGCAGAATCATAGTCATTACCACCGCGGCACATGCCCTCTCTTCACTCACGCGCCTGCGACTCTCTACTCCTCAGGCCTGCCTGGCTGGGGTCACTAATCAATGCCCGCACTCTGGAGTCACACCTCCTGATCACAGCTTAACACAGAGCTGAAGGCTACAACAACATACTGCTATGGGCAGGCCGGACTGTGTAGCCATTTCACTGCATCAAACAGGCAAAGCAGTATTTGATCTTTTTTTTTTTTTTTTTTTTGACACACTCTGGGCTTGAGGTGGGCAATTAATGCATAACACATTACGATAATCCAAATGATGTCACGCACGGGCAATAAGTTGCAACACAAAACATCATCCACACAAACAGGACTTCTTTTTCTTACCTTTTTGGTGAGGCAGTCATCAGAGTCAGATGGCATACGAGTGGACACGTGGAAGATGGCTTCCACGGTGGAGGTAGCATAGTAAGGAGCCGTTAGACCTGTGCTGCCATTCCTCTGGAGGCCACCCATAAAGCCGCAGTGTGTGGCCAGGTCCACCTGAGGGGCACGTGGACAAGCGTTAGTGTGCTCCGAGTGTGCCCGTACACGTGAGTGTGTGCATATTTAGGTTGTATCTATGGATACGGAAGGTGTGTTGTGTTGAGCGTGTGCGCTCGTCTGCACCTCCCATCCCAGTCCGGACACGAAGTCTTCATAGGCTTGGCTGCCTGCGCTGTTCGACAAGATGGAGCACTTGTCCTCTTGGCCCTCTCCAATGTAGAACACAGCAATCTTGTGTGTCTCTCGACTACAGAACAAAACATATAGTAGGCGCCATTAAAAGAACAACAACCACCACACAGCGGCCAGTTTTACAAACACAACAGAACTTGAAAAGCTTCTCACTGCTCGATCCACTTCAGATGGAAATGCTTCGAAATGTGAATGCAATGACTCTAAACCTCGCTTATCAAGGTCATCAAGTGTAATTGAGTTGTTGAATAAAATCAGGGGAGCAGAATGTGAAAATGTTTGTCTGCAAAATTTTTCCATTATCTCTCCGGCTCTGACATGATTTAAAATCCCCACCCCACCCCCCCTTTACTTTCCCTGTTGCCATGGCAGTACATCATGATGGGGTAGATTTAGGGCACTTTGCATGCTTGTGCACAGGTTGCCCAAACCGAGTCTGGCCATCTGGGAGAAAGAAGTCCAATCCTGAGGGAATTCTTTAATAAGCTCCTGTCATTAGCAGTGTGTGGCGTACTTATTGATTGGACTAAGAGAGGCAGAGTAAGTGAAGGACGGCAAGAGTGACAGTGGGAGACTCCCAGGGCTGAGATCAGCGGGAGACGGTGCAAATTAGAAAAATCACTGGGGAGGAAGGGACGGACGGGGCAGTGTGACGCTGCTTTGAGCAACTGTGAGACTTCTAACCAGTGTTGATTTCATTCAAGCAGCCGTGGATTACCATACGGCTGCAGTGACAGTTTGATGACTAGCAGAGGTCACAAAATGACAGATCAGTGTGTTCATTTGGTTCTCAAACCTAATCTCTGCAGGGCACAACATGATTTTAAATTCCATATAAACATATAAAAGCATTACCACTGCCTGGAATCCAAATTCTTCAGTTCCCTCAAGAGTTTGGAGTTTTTCTTCAACAAATGGAAACTTTTCCTGTGCAACAAAAACACTCTTGATTAGACGTGATATTTTCAATTTTGCACATAAAACACCATTCAGGAAATTATGACATGCTGGCAACAATGAGCAGCCGTCTGAAAAGGTGGTATAATCTACTAGCACACTGTCAAAAAACAGAGAAGTTTTGTTTGGCAGTCACGATTAACAAAGGCAAAAAAGGCACAGGTGCAAACAGCAATCTCCTACTAGCTGCGCGCACGTTGCACCATCACCATTAAGAGGTGTAAGCTTTTAATTTACGGGGAAGCAAAGATGTGGCTCGGCAAGGCGGACCTTAGCGAAAAACAGCTGGGCGCTTTTACCCTGTGGAGAGGAGATTAAGACACTCCAGACTCCAGCATGCTTTTAACTTTGCTCTTTCTCTCTTCGAGTAACGAGCCAACAGCTGAGTTACTTTGAGGATGGTGGAAGTAACTCGGGTTCAAAAATTGTATTTGTTTCTGTCCTACTGGCTGCATCGTGGAAGTCTGTAGACTGAGTCATAGATACGCAACTGACACATGTGTGCGTTTTTGTGTCTCTGTCTACTGTCGTGCAAACCACACCAATGATCGCAGCCAACTTCAGTTGACGGCGTACCTGCGGTCCCAAGAGTTCATCCCAAGGTCATTGAGCAGCAGCCGGCAGAAGTAGAAAGGAGCTTTGGGTTCCTGGTGGGAGGGTTCCCTCTGGCCGGCGGCCCGAAAGCTGACGTCGGCGTCCCACCTCCTCACTTGCTCCTCCTCCTGCTGAGTCTGACGCAGAATGGCTTCCAGGATGGCGCTCTCTTGCTCGAGGTTCATGCCGTGGGGCGAGGGGGCCGGCTGGTTGAGCCTGAGCTGGGGCTGGGGCAGGCACTCTGGGCTGCACTGGCCCAAGTCCTCCAGAAGCTTATCCAGAATATCCACCTCTTCCTCCTCGCAGCAGTCGGAGAGGGAGTCCGAGACCGAGCCATTGTTTTTGCATGGTAACTTTGTTGGGGAGGTGGGCTGGTTTCTGCTGTGAGCGACTGTGGTGGTATTAAGAGGGCGGTCAACTGCGCTGAAGATTCCTACATCAACAGAGTCTTCCTGGGTGGTGCAGTAGAGGATTGCGCCGTCCCACGAGTATTTGCCCGAGATGTCTCGGACAATCACGCGCACTTGGGAGGACGGTTGCGGGGGCTGCCCGACGGTGGGGGTCTCGGCGGGGATCTGCAGGTAGGACACCAGCGTGCTGTCGTTGAAGACAAACAGCTGCAGGTTGGGGCTTTTGAAGACCTCGGAGGACAGCTCGGACGACTCCACGTACGGGTTGTCGTGGTTTTCGCTCACCAGGCTGTGGAGCAGGGCGGGGCCGCCGCTCAGCGGGTGGTGGCCCAGGTGGTTCACCAGGTGTGTCATGACCATCCGTGACGTCAGGGGAATCAGCTCCATGTTCCGGCGTCGCTTCTCTGATGGAAGAATGAGGGCAGGTTTATAAAAATTATTTAGAACATCTCTGACGGAAAATATGCGTCAGAAAGTGTGAGAAGTGATCAATGATAAAAGCTGATCATGGGCTTAGAATAAAGCAGAACATGGGGCCATATTTTATAATATGTCCATAATTCAAAGGGCCCACATTTGTGTGCAGACATGCTATCATCTCTGTTAGCTCATCTTATACAAAGCCAAATCTCATTTATGATTACTAATAGGGGTACTTTATTCATTTCTCACAATGGCCTGGCCAGCACACCTCTAAATACGTAGCATCTAATCATGAGAGACAACTTTGAAAAGCCCATTGAGTCTTCTTACAATGGACAAGCGTTGCGACTGGCTGAGTGCTAATGAGAACCACCATCTTTACAGGCTGCTTAATAGGACTCTACTTAGCGAATTGCATTTATGTAAATGCACAGGTTTTTACTCCCAAGTGAAAGGCATGCCGTGCTTTATTCTGCAGTGATGTGGGAAAAACAAGAAGATGCACTCTTGCATTGTGACAGTGCTATCAATACCATCATCCCCCATCAAAGTGGAGAAAGCTCTTTAGAAAGCAGGCCAAGCTGCATTAGAGATGCGCTGGCCCTTTGATGTGACTTGATCAATATGAGGTGGGGGCATGAATATAACTAGGCCGGCACTCTTTGGTTTGCCCTTTTGATAGTGTTTTGTTATTTCTACTAAGACTCTGTGCAGCTGTGCACGGAAAAGCAGAGGTGTGGTGAAATTTTCCAAGCGAAAGCCGCTGTTCAAATTTCTTACATTGTTTCAGTACACACATGCACCGTGCATTTGCGCTCTAAGGACTTTTCAGAAGTTGAGGACATGGGGGAGAGAGAGGAATACATTGCCTAATGGAATCACAAGGTCACAAAAAATGAGGGAAAAAAAATTACATTTTTATCTAAACCCCATAATGGGTCTTCTCTCTAGGGCTGAGTACTAATGTGAACATTTCAGTCCCTGTGATGGTTGATTTCCTTTTCATACTTTTAATAAGATATTGACATTTAATGGGGAGGCTCTAAATGGATGGGCTACTTCGAGTTTGCTTTTCCCTGTAATATATTTTTTTTTATTATTTGAGGAGAGGAATATATGTCTCTGTGGTCTGTCAGAAGTACAGTATAGAGATGAAATGAAGTAGCGTGATCAGAGGCATCACCTGGAGAAAAACGGAGCGCTAACCGCCAGTTTTTACTCTCTCACACATGTATTTCCATAAAGACACGTGCACATGTACTGTGCACGCCCTAAATTTAGCACCATCATTTCATCTGACAGCCTAGTGTTATCTCGCACACAGGGGTCCCTACAAAAGGGAAATAAAATGGGCATCGGGATGGCTCCACGTCCTTACCCTCAGCCACGGTGAGCAGGTTGCCAAAGTCGGTGGTGGTCGCCTGGGAGGGCGGCGGCTCGAAGCTCTTAACCTGGCCCAGCATGAGGTCGTAGTCGGTGGACAAGTCTGACAGGCTGAGGAGGTAGTGGCTCTGTTGGGTGTGCAGGTTGGAGCCGGACACGCAGCAGTGCAGCACCTGAACAGCAGCAGAGGGAGGGCAGGACTTAGTGATTGCATCCAGACAAAGTCGGGGGTGGGGGGGCGTTTTTTTCCACAGTGTGACAGCGGCGGGCGCTTCGATGACTGAACGCTGATGTGTGAAGACGCCGTCCTGTTAGATATGGTGGTGTCTGGTGAGACGATGCACAGTGACACTCCTGCCGGGCCTGCTCTGGACTGACGTGATCCAGGAGCATATGAAAGGGGAATATATGGTCCATTTACATCATAAGGCGACAGAGGGAGGGAGGGAGAGAAGGAGAGAAAAGAGGGTCTTTATTGCCGCTAATCCATTTCTCCTGTGATGTGTGAGTGTATCGATCTACATAACAGATGGCAGAGCATCCGTTGGCAGGGCTAGATAAGGCGCACTGGGGCAGTTGATTACAGCCATTGGACAGGTTTACACTGTTTGATTTAATTAAGACTTTATCCTTGCGTTCTGCTCCCACCACAAACACGCACGCCCAGGCACACACGCTCACAAACACACCTGTATACTGCATAATCCGAGCGGAGGTTAGGTGTCGCATATGAGCGGGCGAAACATATGCCTAATGTATGTAAATGAGGGGGGCCTCTCATTCAGAGTGGGAGCAACTTGGGTAAAGCCATGCAAAGGCTAATCCCATTCAGTACACACATGCGCTCAAACTTGGCTGAGAGACGCTCGGAGAGGCAGGCTCGCCCTGCCATCTGAAACAGTATTGTGTGGGGCAATGTAGACAGTATGTGGATGATTCTACTGAGCGGACCTCTGGGCGCATGGGGGGGTGGGGGAGGGAGGGATTGGGGAGGCTTGATGCTGAAAAGACCTGAACCAAACAGCTGCTACGCCAAAGCTCCAAAGAGGTTCCTCTGTGGAGAGGTGGAGAGACAGAGAGGGAGGCGGAGGGGGGGGGGGGGGAACCCACAGCTGTGCCTGACAACTAAGTGACTGCACCACGCATAGCAACAGTTCCTGGAAGGCAACGCGCAGGGACACAGGCATACTGTAGTTAGAGGCACACGCATTGTATGGATACACGAGTGGGCCTAAGTACACACATAAAACAAATCATACAAACGCAAACAGACACACACAGGTGTGCACATGAAACATACCTATCCTCCCATCTCTTTCCCCCCCCCGCTCTCTCTCTCTCATTCTCCCTCGCACACATGCATGCACGCACAGAGGGGAGGTGCAGCTGGCTGCTGAGGCAGGCTGAGAGAGCAGATGGAGAAGCTTGAACAGAACTCCAGTGAACCATTGAGGTCTAGTGCAATGTTGCTATTTACACCCATCTGCATGCTGCCGCTCACCGAAAACATCTTATCTCACTTTTCTCTCCACCTCCAGGATGAACAGCGTGACAGCGTTTTTTCATTAGCCGGGCGCACGTATTGTGTTTGTGTTTGATGGCTTGAGGTTGGGGGGTTTGGGGGGGGGGGGGGGGGGGGGGGGGGGGGGGGGGGGGGGGGGGGGGGGGG
>JBCAUF010000042.1:4884161-4900945 GCA_038406115.1 Haemulon aurolineatum
CACACACACACACACACACTCACAGGGTTATTGTTGGTGCTTTGTCACCAGTCTTAATTGATTGTAATCACCATTCCTTCTTGGCAAACCTCCCCTGTTCTTGAAGTGCAGGTTATTGCTCATTATCTAAGATGGCATGGACCTACGATAATCTATCAACAATAACAATGGGACTGGATGTTTTCCTCCCTCTCTAATCCTGCACCTGGAAGTATTTCGGGTCCAGCTCATTTCTGAAATGATATACCGTAGGCTCAGACAATTCAACTTTATAGTCTGCTGTAGAGCCCCGCGCTGCTTTCTCAAAGATAGTTCAGTGCCGAATTAGACAATTACGGTGCCAACTGTGACATTATTTTTGAATGAGATCATTTATTTCAAAATGGGATTTCCAGAGTATAAACCATCATAATTTATTCCTTTTCATGCAGGCCTAGAATCGACAAATGCCAGGGCCTGGCAGAGAAACGAGGACCTCATCATGACCAAATGGTGGCACTGTAGCCCCACAAATGAGGACCCGCCTTCTCATGGCCAGGCTGTCGGACTGATTCCAATCCAAGGTTTGAAAAGCACTTGTCTGCTCTAAATTGTTCTTATAAAGAGCTTGGAAATACTTGACTTTTCTCCTTATGTGGTTATGGATTTCCTTTTTGTACAATTAAGTGCCATTAAAAGCTAATGTATCCTGTTAAACCACATTAAGGTGTTGGGGTGGACAGTGGCACAGTTATCCATCCGCATATTGTGAATAGGAGCCCACTTTGGGAGCATTTTTTGAAATCTATATCGGACCATTCAGAAACTTCAGGATGAAAAGGATCAAAAGGGAAATGTCCACGTGTCCGCTGATTTTCCGGCTGTGAGACCACCCACAGCTGCTTGACATGGACGAGCGGCGGAGACATGAAATGATGAAACAAAACCAATCTTTGTTTGACTCAACCGGGCTCACAGACGCATAGAGGAAAACCTTTTGGATTTTTAGTTTTTTTGAAAACCTTTTTTTTTCTTAATCCTGTTTAATTATGAAATATTAAATTCATTACATTTTATTCAATACATTTCAGTCATTGAATTTAATACCCACTTTATAATATAGCAGCATTACATTGATGTGATTTATGAACAGCAGATTCTACAAATAAGGCACAAACACGAGCCTGTAATTTGAGATTACAGCTCCCACCAGGGGTCGTCATGGTGCCCTTAACCTCCAAGGTTATCTTGCGATTGACAAGTTCAAAGCACAATAATTATAATTGCATAGCCTATTTCTTTTATTTTGAAAAGGTGAAAATTTGTGCCTCTCCCTGGAGAAGAAAATGAGGAAAGCGCCTTTTCGAACACTACAGACATAAAGCTCTGTATATGGATATAAGCAATTTCTGATTCCAGTGTTTGTAATGCACACTGTAGTTTGGAGCACATCTCCATAGAGGTTAATGAGGGGGCACTCTGAAGTAATTAAAACAAGAGCATTATAAGGCAGCAGTTTCACATAAGGTACTCATAGCAACATACCCCATACTTAATTAAAACTCTTTGCTGACAGCATTTTGTATCTTCTCAGGTAATCTGCTGTGAAATTAATAAGGAGGGAGAATTAAATGACTAATGTTGGCAAAGAAAGGCTATTTTTTTTCCTGCAGTGTGCATGACAGGGGTCTCTATCTGGAACGCGTGATCCTTATTGCGCTGAAAAAAATACTTCTTCAGGTTCTCACCGTAATCTGATTCCAATTTCACTTACGGCGTGACACCGTAGCGACAAGCCAGGGGGACGTTTAATTGAAATGTCCATGCTTTTAATTGGATTCTGTTAAGATGTGAAATTACCTCCTGAATTACAGTCTTGTACCTTTAAATGCTGATACAGACTGGTTTCCAGCGGTGATCAGTTAAGGAACTGAAATAATGCCTCCATTCAGCGGCGCATCACTGTGCCGAGGCAAAAGAACATTGGCGAATTTAAAGACAAACTGCTCAACCTGGGGCCTTGCATTTCAAAGGCAAGACATTTATCTGGCGAAATGAATTGTTGTTTTTAACAGGCTAGTGCTTCAGAGACAATGCAATACTTAAACGTGCCACCAGCACCAGACACAAGACCCAAGCCACCTCCTTACTATTCTTCTGAGGTTTTCTTTATCAAACATTTCACTGGTGTACACGGCTCTTTATCGTGATACTGTGTTTCGGCACACACAAACGCCCATCGTCAATAATACGGTGGCAGCCAGATATCCATTGCAAGGCAAGTGAACCAGGCATTCATGATATCATAGTTAAGCTGAAGGTGTTAGCATCAGACTCTGACATGCTCAGGTAATGTGTGGGCAGAAGGCTGCAAAGCTTCCTTCACCTCCTCGAGGGTTGTGCTCTTCCAACCTCCTACATTGAGATTTGTGAATTTTCCCATTCTGGGGCCCCGTGTCACCCGGCTGTGGCCGCGCAAAACATCCCTGCCTCCTCCACCTACATCCGTGACCCCCTCTGATAAGCTTGGAGTTCATCCCTTTCACTGATTAGTTTGCTGGCAGATTGAATGCCCATGTCTACAGCCCCGTGTCACCCGGGCTGGCTCTACCTGTGTGTGGTTGGATCAGCAGGTGGCTGGCACACTGTCCAGCGTGATACTGAAACCATTATTTATACATAACAGTTCTTTGTGTGCACAGCAGAGCCATGTTTCCCACCTCGGGTAGAAATGTATGGAGGCTGGTTGTTTCATAATTCTAGAAAAATAAATTACGCCTCCGTTTATGCTAGAGATGTACTGTATTGGAAATATTTGTAAAAAAAAAACAAACAAAAAAAAAACACCTTCCATCTGATTCTGGGATTCATATTCTGTGTGAGTGAGGATCCTGAAAATGTGAGGTCATTAGTTACTTACTCCGCCAAAAATCCTCTCTTTCCGTACACTGTGTGCGCGCGTGCGTGTTTGTGTGTGCTTTTGCGTGAATTCACATGTGTTTGTTTGTTTACCGTGCCACAGCCACCGGCCCAAGTTGGAGCCACAGGAGTGTGAAATAACAAGCACAAGAGGGATTTCACGCCTTTACAGAGCTGAAAAGGTATGTTTTTGTCAGACAACTCAGTCCATTTCCATCCCAGACAAACTTTGTTTACTTCCCACTAGTCACTGCCTACCTATTTCCTAAAAACCCCATACAATTAAACGGCCACATTATAAATGGGTTCCCACGGGCATTAGTGTGTCCAGGTTTGCTTATGCTACACCTCTGGCCTGTTTTATCGCTGTTATCAATGGCAACATGGTGCATCATTAGAAAAAGACAAACAGCCCAGTTTCTTTTTTTTGGGGGGGGGGGGGACTCAGCGACAGAAAATCAATGCTCGGTTTCCCATGAGCACCTAATTAGCTGGACACTCGTGCACTGTTGAAACACGGGCCGGATGTCTTTGTCTGGCGAGTCGATCGGGTGAAAATGCATGAGAGACACCTTCAGAGCTGATAAAGTGTCAGGGAGGTGAGGAGTAAACACATAAGTGACACTTATGGTCTAGCATGTCTCCCACCCACGCTATGCTTCGGCAGACTTGATTTCAACATTATTGTCCGTGCCGTCGAGGCATTTCACACTGAGGGCGACGCATACGCACGTCCAGTAATCTCTCTTATGTGCATGTTTACGGCAGGGGTCCAAGGCTGTGACTTCATTCAGACGGCCGTAACACAAAGTCAGGAAACAAGTGCCAAATGTGGAATTATAAGCCGAGTGCCATGCAGAAGGCAGAACTCAATTGGTCTCTCACTGGAAATTCTAAACATTCAATAAAAAAGGGAAGAGGTGGGTAGGGGGAGAAAAAAAAAAATCTAAAATGTCCAATCTTATTCTATAACCTGCTAGAGTGACACTTGCGAATTTCCACTATGGACAAGGTGGCAGTACAAACGCAGATAGACGAAGGGGAATAAAAGGGCCTTCTCATGACAAACTTTCTGGAAATGTCAGCCTTTCATGCTTTTGAGAAGACCTATTTCATATCTATTACAGCAGGCATTCTGTGTCCGATATTTCAGATTTCAGTCCTCCCCGCACTGCAAATCCTCTGCCAATCTTCCGCCCTTAAGAATCTCTGCCAGCCCCGATGCATTATTCCCCCTACCTCCTCTCTCCCCCTTTTGATGTGACAGAACAAACCGCGACCTATTAGGATTAAGGCTTTGAAAAGATCTTTGAAGCCGCTCAAGGTTCCTTTAAACTGGGGAATGACAATATGAGCTGTGTGGCAGCAGATGCTGAATGGAGTGATTGCTAGTCCTCCTCAGCGAGGTCTGCTGTCACACAACCCGCCGGCATACAAACACTCACACACGGGCGTGCGTCGGCGAGTGCACGCGCGCACAAACAACTCGCAGCATCCACCCTCTACCCAGAGCACTGCAGTTGTCTTTTACAGTACATGTATTGTGCTCACAAATGCAGATTTGGTTCAGCACTTTCCTTCTTTTTTTTTTTTTTACTGTGTTTTTTTCTGTGAATTGTCAGAGCCGAGTTTGGCTCCGAGCCTTTGCTGCATTTGAACTGCTGCCCAGGATGAAAACAAACATGGCAATACCTTGCTTTTTTTTTAACCCCTTTAATGATCTGTTTCTGTTTAGGACACAGTCATGTCAAAAGCATCATCGGCGGCAGGATGCTGAAATGTGAAGGACGGGGGTAAAGGATGTGGGCTGCTGGAAGCCGACATGAAAGGGAGAAGTCGAAACCCACTTGTGTGTGCGCTAACGATGTCTGTACGAGTGCGTGCGAATGAGTTTTGTGTCTACTTAAAACATAATGACATGCCGTGGGAGCAGTTTATCTGGCTGGAAATTAAAGGAGTTCAAGGTGCCTCACTTTTCAGCGCGAAGATTCTCAAAAGCACAGAAGAATGTTTTTTTTTTTGTGTGTACTTTTATCTTTCTTATGAAGCCTCCGCACTGACGGTGCATCTGATGATGCTGGAATGATGGAATGCCGCACTGATGCAAAGGAGAGCAAATTAAGTAAAACTGACATCCTGAATGCTGCCTATACACTTTACTTCAGTCACACCGACGTGGCAGAGTGCAAACACCGCTCCCATGCATCTCCCACAATCAAAAAAAGAATTTAGCTTTCTTTTATCTAATCACTCCTCTGAATGTCCCTTATCGCACCTGCCTCGCCCCCTGAGGTAGCCAAGGACAGATGCGATATCGAATATTCAAACTGGGTGATTCCTGGAGAGATTTATCATGGCAAATTTCACAGGCGATCCTATTTAGATATTCACCGTCTGTTTTTGCGTGGTGTCTGGCTTTAAAACATGCCCCGGTGTGAGATGTCACGGGGAGACAGTCGGCGCGCAGATAGCCGGTCTGCGGAGAAATGAAGCCATGGGACACACAGGGGTAAAGGCTTCTCACCACACAGCCAGGGAGACGAGTTCTCAGGGAGCTGCCACCGAGGAGCACATATTGATCTGCCATTGCATCTTATCTTTGTGACTCTAGATTAAAATGCTCAACACTGGCTCTCCCTCGCTCTCTCTCTCCGCCGGGCTGAAGGCCTTTCTATATCCCTGAGTGGAGGAGCTCTAATCTCCCCATGAAGTAGTGGGAGCCTATCACTGGCAGAAAAACGCGCAGTTCTCACCGCGGCAAAAAAAAAAAAAAGAAGAAGAAAAAAAAAGAGGGGGGGGTAGAGCTCAGAAATTAACCGGCTTAAAATGCTCGCCATCTAAAGAGTAACTTGAATGATAATCAGGTTTGATCCGTGGCCTGCGTCTTTTGATGCCGGTGGTTGTTTTCCCCTTTACAGGATCTTTTGCTCCGTGAGATTTCTGACTTTTCTCTTCCCCCCCTCCTCCTCCTCCCCCTCACCCGCCCCGACCCCTCCCCGTTCTTTTCCACTCTTTCTTCTTCTTCAGGCGCTGTTATCATAATCCAAACAATTGGCTGTTGTAACTGTATGTATTCCTCTTGTGGGAAATGGCTGGGAATCAGATCCTCTCGGGTCTCGTTTAATGTCCTGTCCAAATGAGCGGGGAAGAGTTGAAGCCCTGACAAAAAAACGGGCAGGAATAAAGGGGAGAAAGCCTGGGCAGACAGACGGATGAGCCCCAGGCTCCAGGGCTTTGACTTTGGCCAAACAAACGTTTGTTTTTCAAAGTGTTTTTATACAAGGATGGATTAAGGCGGATGTGGACCAAAGCACCCCTCCCCTCCTCCCCCATCACCCATGCCCATCCGTGGTCTTGTCAAACGGTGCATTGAGAAGAGGGGTCGCACCTGTTAGGGCAGCCCAGAGGAGCAGGACCAGGATGATATTGAGCAGGGCTTTGTGGGTATCAGAGTCAAAACAAAGCTGTCAGCCAGGGCTCATTCATCTTTGATGTTCATTGATGAGGAAACTGGTGGGCCTCAACAGGGCATTGTTTCCTCTAAGTGGTGCCCATTGATAGCCAGAAAGCCACGTTTGTTTTTAGTCTCTGACGGGTGGAGCTCATTTTAAAAGGCTTAATGGTGCATTTAACCAGTCCAAAACACTGCGCTTTGGAGCCCTCCTTGCACCATTGGCTCGGGCATGTCTTCCTGCTTCCTAAATGGCCTATAAACAATAATAAAATGCTAATCATGTGTGAATGGCCAACACCGGTGGGCATGCATGTATCGTCAAGCCCCGGGCTCTTCTGAATGCCTGCTGTGATAAATCAAGATCCAGAAACGAGGGCATTTGACTGCCACCGCGTCCGCTTCCTGGCCCACTCTCCACCTCTCCACTCTCTTTGTCATGAAAAAAAAAAAAAAAAAAAAACCTGGATAGCCTTCATAAAGTGCATTTCTCATGCTATTGTTCAGCTAATCATATCCTCTCCAACAATTTCAGGATGTGACAAGATAAGATAGGGAATATTAATGCCGTATCGCCTCATCTCAAATTATGAAAATGTGCAGATGGGGCGGAGGGAGGGGGGGGCATCTCAGGGAGGAAATAGAAATCAATTTGTAGCGCTTCCATTTTTGTATATTGCCTTGAAAAGAAAACAGTAATTTTCCATGTTATCTACCTCAAATCCTATTAGAATCAGGTTAATTTAGTGGCACCGATTTCAAAACGTTATCATGCCGTCCTATCAGCCGATGTCTTTGAGTGCTCTCTGTTTGTAAGGTGTAAATGTTCAAATTTAATATCATGTCAGATACCGTATCTGACTGATGCCTGATCTTGGGTATCACTTGCAGAATGGTGAATTCAGGAACACCGTATTAATTAAATTCTCAGTTGTAATAAGCGGACTATGTGGTCCACCTTTGAATAAAGTGAATGTAACTGCACTGCAGATTAAAGTCCTTTCTTCCTACTGCCATGATAAAATGCCAAATTATTTACCGTTCAACTCTAAGCCTGACCTTAAATGCCCTGTTTTTTCTTTTTTCATCTTTCCTGGTATTCACATCTCTCTATTCTGCATCTATCTATAAGGTTTCTGTACTTAATCAAATTTAATTAATAAGAAATTCCATCTTACCTTAAGTCGAACACTCTCGAACAGGTACAATATAAAATGTATTCTTTCTAGTAACTAACATGAATGCTCTGAATGATTTTGTTATTAAAATGGTTGGCGAATTTCAAATGTTTCTGCTCTCACGGAGAACGTTGGAGCTCCATGCTCATAATTTACCACTATAGATCTTGAATTCATGAATATGAATGTGTCCTCCTCAAGAGCTGGTCCCTATTGTTGCAAGGAAAAAAAATCAAGGACTCTTGCCTTATTCCAGTGCAGAGGTGTATCAAGGATTCACAGCCACATCTTACCTTAAATAAGGGTCTCTGTTTACACCTTCAAAGCACTGGAAGAAGAAGCCCTCTCAGAGTTTCTTTTACTTTCGCTCCTGATTGTTTGCGAGCATGATTCGCTTGGATTCTTAAATGATAGGCTCATATGGAGTCCCAGACTCTGTTTACGTGGGGCCGCGCATTGTCTGGCTGTCTCCTTAAGCGTGAGGAGATATGCAAGAGCAATCAAATATTTCTATGTCTTGTATAAATGATGGCGGATGGGAGAGGAAGTTTGAATTTTTCACTCCTCATTTGTGGTTCAATTGCCAGAGTGTGTATTGCCTGTTTTTCCGGAAAGAAAATAGATGGCTTTGTCACTCAGTATGCATAAACTGTTGGTCTGTTTGTTGTACGCTGTCAACGGAAATGATAGCAATTCTATTTGTCTTATGAGAAAGACATTGTTACAAAGTCTGAATAGCGGTTTTCATGAAAGGGATTGTTTGTCTATTCTGAAGTTATTTTCGTCAAGACATTATATGACATATCTCCATGAACCCTTTCAAATGCTGAAACCCCTGTCACAATGTGATATGTTAAGAGGAAAGCAGGAGAGAAACTTGACATTTTTTTTCTAGACACGCACACCTCCGTTATTATTGGCAGCGCGCGGTCTGACACGCCGTTCTCTTACTTCTGCATATAGTGTCCAGATTGGAGGTGGCATCCGGCGAAAAACTTGCCGGTAATTATGAGCTACTCGTCCAACACTAATAGCACATCGCGGGGATTACAATTTGTCTCTTCATCTCAAATGACAGACTGTCACACATGCAGCCCGTCCACATCTTCCCTGCAGTCTCATATCATTCAGCACTTGAACCAAACATATATTTCTATCGAGGCGCGGGAGAATAGCATCCTCCGTTTGGCGCAGAGGAGGTGTGTCCCCTTCTATCTTCACGAGAGAGGGAGAGAGAAAGAGGGGCGAGAGAGAGGGTACCTCTCTTTTGTTCACTCCCCTCTCTAACTGGTAGTGTTTGACTTCCCCCAGCCAGGAGTGGGTAATTCTGGAGCCCTGTGTGAGGTTGTTAGATCACTGAGGCCCAAGACAGCACCATTCTTTGCAGACCCTTGACAGCAAATATGTGGTAATGATATTGTCTCCTGCTGGGTAATAACACACAATTCAGACTGCCACATACTGCAGTCGCCGGGGAAAAAATGGAGGGGAGAGAAAAAAAGAATTACACTGAAGTACTGGAGGAAAATGACCGGAGAAATGTCTTCAACCTGAAGTGCTATATTGAAAAAATTCACTCCTGCAGGACACTGCAGTAGGAACAACTGTTTTATTCCCCTCTCCTCAGAGTGATGTGGCACAGAGCGGCACCTGCTATCTGTCAGGGGAACAAGATGGTTTCCACACAAATGAGCATTTTTGGGCAGCCTGGTTTTTCTTTTATAAATGGGACTTTTTAATGATCATCATGTTTTCACTTGGGAATGTTAAGCAGCCCAGTACCTGAATGCTAAACACTGTGGTTAGCGAGTCTGGCTGTTTAACAAAAGCCGTGGCTTCAAATGACTAAAGCCCTTTGTGCCCATGTGACACACTGCATAGTTAGTGTTTAGTATAAACAGCATTTTCCCACTATGGAGACCTTCCATTGTTAACCAGACCACACTGGCAGCTTCAACCTTGACCTTTGTGTTGCTCCACTTGGTACTCGGCTTGTAACTGTCAACACCATCCATCACTGGCCAATCAGGGGCCGGGACGGGGGCCGGTCCCCCTGCTGTACTGTGAAATTGTGGCATGCGATCCTTAATGTGCGTGAAGTAGACAAGGCCTTGACACAATGCATCAAGCTTCAGGGGGGCTGCTCTGTGCTAGTCTATTAGCCTCCCGCTGTGCCCCTGGCTGCCTGGACTTATTCCTAGGGATAAGTTGGAATAATAGTGTTATGTCTGCATGCCTCCGAGACACTGGCTCTAGCCTTGCACTGGCCCAGGGCTGGCTGTCAATCAAAGCCTTGACCAGTTAGCCTATGCTCAGACTGCAGGCAAAAGTGGAACAAATCTGATAATTTTTACTTATATTGTTGCATGTGACTCAGGCCTGTTTTTTCTTTTTTTCTGGGCCGGTGTGAACAGCACAAATCTCTGAAACCTCAGTCTGAACGGTCACCTCTACATCCCTCCCCATCGACAATCGTCACAATCTTGCGTCGCCCGGAGTCACCCGGTGAACACAAACATGGAGGGAAGCTGCGATGGAGGCAGTCAGTGGAGGGACACGATCCCATCACTCCTGGCTCTGGCTGCTCATACACACATACACACACACACCCTATACAGATGTAGCAGCCATTGCTCCAATTGCTAATTAAAAACTTGGCTCTCTTTCTCCTCATCCTTGTTATCATGTGCTCACAAATTCGCTGGCTTCCACTGCACATCATCTTATAAATGAAACCATACACACTGACTTGACTTCAGTGGCCTCCATGTTTATTTCTGTAGGACCCCATGGTTTGTGTGACGTTGCATGGTGGGTTTTTGTTCTTTTGTGCCTGTGGGTCAGTTAAGGGCTGTGATGAGTTCATACTGTAATCTGATATTGGCCACATTTAGAAAATGTGAACAGTTTAACAAAGAAAAAAAAAATCCTTTGACGGGGCGTCAAATCAAGCACACCACTTATATATTAACAATAAAAACAGCTAAAAACTGTTTTTTTAAATAAAGAATTGCCAATGATAGTTACAGAGGACATTTGGGCAATCTTCAGCAAATGAACCCTCCTCTCACGTCGTCAGAATTATCTTCTCTGGTCTCCTCTGCTGTCCATGATCTTAGATACAGACCTTGCCTCTCTGTAGAGCACTGCGAGAGAGAGAGAGGGAGAGACAGAGAGAGTGACTCCCTCTCCTTATTCATACATTTGACTGCCAGAGCAACATTGTGCAATGGGCTAAAATAAATGAGAGCACCATGTAAAAAGGTAGCCTTGATACCGCGCGACTGGGTGCAAAAGGGAGGCACATTGAAACGGAAGAATTCATCTTTTCTATCAGCCCCTCCGCTCACGAGTTGAACCAGGTATTCAAATGGGTTCAATCTCAGCCGCTCAGATTTGCATAACACAGACAGATGAACTCAAGTGATTGAATTGGGCTAGGTGGAGTGAAAAAAAAGAGAAAAGAAAATGAATTTCCAAGGGAATTAGGAAATGATGGGAGCGGCAAAGGGTACATTATTTATTTTTCACACTGAAATAATTACAGAATTAACCTTTCGTTCCAGTGCGACAGCCCTCTAAACCCTCTTTATCACACTGAATTTGATGCATTGGACTCTCTTGGAAAAAAAACTTGACTCTTTTGGCGAATAAAACAGCATTACCTATTACCTCCACGGGTGCTATTTCTCCTCACCGCCATACCTGCGTCTATTCTACCATTGGCCCAGGCTGGTCAGCTGATCTGATATTGGCTAGGCTCCACCCGGATGTTGTGTTTTGTTGTCCATCAGTGATGTAACACTAATGCCCGTGCAACTTCCCCGTGACTGGCAGTGACCACTACAGAGTCACAACACTGCAGGAGGGGAAAAAGCAATTTCATGGTTCACTCTGTGGTTAATGTGCTGCTGTAATCTTTAGAGAGCCTTGTCTTTTTTGTTTAAGTTTCACAGAATAAAGGGTTGGACTATCGTGAGCTCAGGCCAATTAATCACTTGGCTAAAAGGTGGCGGGAGGCCATCCACTGGGAATTGGCCGCGGTGAAAGTGAGTGTTTGTTTGTGTGTGTGTGTGTTTGGTTGGTTGGTTGAGCGAATAAGTTCTTTCCAAAGGAGTCAGTCTTTCATTTTGTTGGTGCATGTGCTGACATCAGCTGGTGTCTATACAGTATATTTACCTGACTGTGCAGTATGTGCTTTTCTAAGAGGAGGTGTACTTTACTGAGTGCACCTTTTGTGTGTCTGTGTGTGTGTGTGTTTGCGTGCTGTGCTCACACAGTCAGGTAAGCTTCTCTAATTGCTGCGAGGTGCATTAGCACTCAGCCACCTCTCTCTCCCTCTCTCTCTTCCTCTCTCTCCCTCTCTCTCCCCGTGTCTTTGTTTTTCCTCTCAGTGCCAGTCTGCGGGCCAGAAGACAATCAGACCAGAAGGGTCATTTTCTGCAAGAGCTCACCTCCCTCCTCCAAGCCTCGCCACTGACAGGCTCACGCTCGGCAGGAACCCTAAATTAACACTTGACGTCTGCGAGGCTCAGCCCTGATGAGGCCGCGGAGAGACAAAATGTCAGAAAACAAACACTCCATCATTTTTGCTTCATTTCCTCCACCGCTGGAGAAACACACTCACCTGGAGGGCTTGAGAGGGCTGCGGTGACATTCACTCCCCCATCTGTCGCCGTGGATCGGCCCTGGTGCCTATTGGCCGAGGTGAGAGGGTGAGACTAAATAAGAACGGGGGGATGCTGAGTAGGAACTGGTAATTAAGTAAGCGTTATCATGAGGCGACTGGAGGGAGAACTGAGTCGCTTGACACCTGTTGGGTCCTCTTTATTTCAACACATCAAGACAATTTTTTTTTTATCATGACCAAATCTGTACTCATCAAGTCCACGTAAATAAAATTCAAATGCATTTCTGTTTTTGAATTTTTTTTTTTTTGCAAAGAAATTCCTTCATTTCCCTGCAGTTGGATTGCATTCACCTCCATTCTGCCATTACAAAGTAAATGATTTGTTTTCCTGAGCGCATCAACAACAACCCTTGTAATTATTCCTCACTGGGGATGTGCACAACACTAGGACTCAACACTGTAGAGTAGTATGATACTATTTGAAGCGTACTTCAAACACAGTGCCCCCAGCGAGTTACGATAGCGCCAGTGTCTATTTTATTATTTGCTTTATCTCTTTGTTGCGTGAGAGTTTATTTGTTTACATGAGAGGGATTGGAGGTTTGGTGATCTGAGCAAATTGCAGCAGAAAGTACTTCAGATGGGAATGACTGTAATTAGCATGCTCTTAAATGTGGAACGCTCTCCTAATGTTTTTGTTTACGTGGGGCAGCTGATCTGTGACTCGGTGCGGGGGCGGCCCACAGGCAGGTTAAAATCACTTGTCATGCCAGAGATCATCATTATGAGCTTACAATTGGTCAGTGTTGAGGAACAATCAATGCAGCGCCAGGTAGACACTCTACAACCAGCCGATGCTGTGAGATGTTGTGTGTAATTTTGTATTTATAGTTGTGTTTCCCAGAGTGGATAATTTGAAAATACAAGTGCGTTTATGTGTGTATGTTTGTATGTGGTCATGCTCATGTTTTGGCTCTTTTTTTTTCTTTTTTTTTTTCTCTCCCAAGCTTTCTGAACTGCCTTTCCTTAATCTCTGCATCTACACTGAAGCGTATGTTCCATGACACTCATTAAGAGTCAATTAAGAATTTGCTGGTGTGCCCAGTTATTCAGTCAGTGATTATATTTCACTGGAGGATAATATCCAGGTAAATTAAGATTTCGATTTAATTCAGCCCTGGTTGTCGCTGCATCTCCATTTCACATCATGGAACAATTGAGATCTTATCACGGATTAAAGTGGGGGATATTACACCTAATTTAAAATATGCACATCTACGACTGCACGCACAGCTTAAGCATCTGCCATGATATTGTGGTGGAAAAAAAAAGCGCGAAACAATTAAGCACCTTACGCATAAAACTCAAAAGGCTGTGAGATACAATTAATCAAATTGGCAGAGGAATTCAGGGCGGAAGCACCGCCTTAAAGAGTTCTTGAGAAAGATGAAGGGAGGCAGCTAAAGAGAAGAGGACACCAAAGGAGCAAAGAGGGGACAGGAAGTTGGGAAACATTGCGAAGAGGGTGCCATGGTAGTCAGGTGACAGCGTGACAAAGTTGTGCTTGTTTAAAATGGAAATCTTCCCAGACTTCCTCCCTCTTGCCCTCTCTCCCTCCCCACCCCCCCCAACTCCCCCCTTCAGCCCATTGCGAACGCTAAGCTCCGGCATCTGAAGTGGCAACACTTGAGATGGTGAAAGTGACAACATCTTAACATAAGCTGAGGGGCTAAAGTGAAAGTCAGCGCGAACCCCCAACCAACCTCTCTTTCCACCCACATCCTTCACCCCTGCTCCGTCATCACTCTCACCCACCCCCTCTCCCGCCCCCCACGCCTGGCCCACACAGTAGCCGCTGTGGCTGTGCTTGGGCACTCAACCTGCCCCCCGCAACACAAAAAGTTGCCCGCGATTCAAAAAGTGAAAGTAAAAGGTGAAAAGTTGAGAGGAGAGACTGAATCTCTCTCCCCGTCGCCTCTCTTTCTGCGTTTCACTGTCATCGTTGGTCCTTCCCTCCACTTCCAGTCACAGGTGCCTCCAAACAGAACTGGAAGCATGTAATCCGCCCAAATCCAGCCTCTTCCGAGGAGTGTAAAACCAGGAATGTTCTGTGGGGGTCACTGGATTAGACAGAATTCATGGTGGTAGCTTGGCTTGAGAGGCGGAATTAGCGGAGTAGGGAAAAAAGGGAGAGGAGACTGAACTGGTTTTGTATTAAAATGAGCTTACCAGGTGGTCTCCCTCCCAAAAGTGGACACAGTGTGTCAAGTAATCTGAAAAGCCCCCGGGTGTTTGTTGCTCATTGGCCAGAGGCCTGGTAAAAAGAGAGAGCGAGGGACAGAGAGAAAGCGAGAGAAAGGAGGGGTGGAGGAGGGGAGGAGGGGAGGGGGGGGGGGGCTGGCTAGGGAGGTGGCACTGATGTGGCCATTGAGGCCTCAGTGAAATGTCTGTCAGGCTTGGTTTACCACAACCACAGCAGTGATTAGGCCCCTTTTGATGACAGGTTTAGTTTTCTGTCCATTGGCAAGAAAGTGAGAATGGACAAGAGGGAGGGGTGGGGGAGCGGGGTTGGGTTGCATTGGGAGACTTTGGGGGTGGGCGTTTACACACTGTTGCAGGAAAACGGGATGGGTGGAGATGGGGGGGTCGGTGGGGTGGGGGGGTGTATATTAATGTCTTGCACCGGGGAGCTCCGACGTAATTTCCCAGCGGGTCGCGGGGTCAGGTTTGTATTTAGTTAGTGGTAATGATCTCGTTAGGGATCTGAATGGACCACCGTCTAAGCCCATTGAGGACAGCGAGTGTGCCTCCCCATCCCCCACCTCTGCCTGCCTTGTGTGGGCTTACACAGCCCGTGAACTGTGATTAATGGACTTCCAGGGCTTAATAACTTGCAAAACAGTATTAAACAAGGGAGGCCCCGGGACAATCGGAGAGGCTACCCAGGCGGAGTAGGAGGTGGCTGTAAACAGTGCCCGGCAACAATTGCAATGCATGGAATTAATTGAGATGGGCCACTCACAATGCTACAGCTGGCTAGTGGCAGGGAGCCAGGCCTGGGAGAAAGCTTCACTGGTGCTTCCAGGTGGCCCAGACCAGGCCGGGCCTTTTCAGTTTTGTAAGTGTTAAAAAATAGAAGGGGAGAAAGGCTACATTTGTGATGGGGAGACAGTGAGAGGAAGCCATTGAGCAGAGACAAGAAAGAGATTAAAGAGCACAGAGAGTGATAAGCAGATAATAGGGGGACACATTCAATGGAACAAGTAATCCTTGACACGCAAGCACAAATATGAAGCCTTTTGTCTCTTGTGTCTAATTCAAGCCAGAATGCGTAAAGTGGGGAAGCAAGAATAGTGATCCACATTAACACAGTACACACAGACAGATAAAACACA
Organism: Haemulon aurolineatum; assembly: GCA_038406115.1. NCBI lineage: Eukaryota > Metazoa > Chordata > Actinopteri > Lutjaniformes > Haemulidae > Haemulon > Haemulon aurolineatum. The sequence goes on from JBCAUF010000042.1 coordinate 4,899,714, forward strand.
CTCATGTGTCCAAGTGCACACACACATACAAAAACACACACATTTCATCACCAGCTCCCGCCCCTCACCACCCTTCCCACATCTCCCGGCCGTCTTATATTCTTTTTTTTTTTTTTTTCCCACCCTTGTGGCCTCTTGTGTGGAAACAAATGATCCCAGCGTGGAGTCATGAGTACTGATGTGTTCAGACCACCCTCCACTCTGTCATAGAGCTCGTCTTTTCTCCCAAGCATCGGTGTGCATTTTATGCCGGTATAATGTATCTCCGATTTGTAAATACAAGGAAAGGGGACCACTTGTGTCGAGGGAGAAGCACTTTTTAATGGACATGAGAAATACATTGGCCTGCATTGTGGGGGCACTGCTTTGAATGGATGAAATTTTAATTGACGGGTTTGTGGTCAGTGACGGATACAATTTTTAAATAACTTTGCTAGAATAAACAATACACCTAAAATACTTTGTATAGCTTGTGATCCTGTCCAGAAAATAATCTATGGACGTATGCTTGAAAATGAACACCAGAGATAACAGTGATTGCCATTGTGTAGACAAACATTATGCCAGCACGATTTTAGCAACTGCAGAAAATAGATACTGGCATGAAACAGCAAAATTGCACAGTGTGCGTTCAATTATGGGTAATTATGAAACAATTTGGAAAGCATTTGATTAAAACGTGAACAGGTAGTTTCTCCCATCATGAGGCGTGTGAGATAAATGTTTTTGTTGAACACAATGTAACCACTGTTTTTATCCCTTAATCTCTTAAAAATATAGTTTGTGACAATATTATGCCGGAAACAATAACATCATGTTAAAATATATAAGCAGTTCAGATATATGAGGAGTAGCTTTCCTATGTACTGCCATGCTTCAATAAGAAGAAACTAAATTAAGATTTTAACATGTTATATAAGAGGGGGAAAAAATGAATAAATGCATGTAAGAAGAAGAAAATTGAAGTGGCTTAGCTGTTTCTGCTGTTTGACATTCACTCCAGTATGTTTGGCTTTGCTCAACAGTGACTCATCTTCAAATGAGTGACACCGGGGTCATCCTAATCTGCTTTTCTTGCAGATCAGAGACGAGGTGGACAAAAGCTCACTTTTTCCATTCAGTCTGGTGCAGAAGTCCAAGATGTCTCCAAAGTATTTACCCAAACCCTTTACTTAATCAGCAGCTGAGAGGTTATTCAGAGCCACAGTCTGATGCTCCTTCCAGGTTTCCGA
>JBCAUF010000042.1:4931969-4951044 GCA_038406115.1 Haemulon aurolineatum
TGTGTGTGTGTGTGTGTGTGTGTGGACCCCTGCTCTCAGCTAGACTGCGGTCCAGGCTAATGCGGAGCTCAAAATGGAAGTGGCAGAATAAGCTGTTTCCTAGAGTTCTGTGTAGTGCAGAGCAAACCAGTGAAGAGGGACGCTCCTTCTCGCTTATGTCACACTGTGCCGCTCGTCGTCTGCACTGCTAATAATGCTGTTTTAAATAGTGACCGACCGAATAAGAGACAGTGTTTAAGACTGGGCATGGACCACTCTGTTTATCTGTGTAAACCTTCAGGACAGTCACACACAGGGAGGTAATGGTCAGAAAACATTTAATCTACTCAGTCAGTCAACACCACTCTTCAGTCCAGTGATATAAAGTGCATCACAGCTCCTTGACCACCGTAGCTGGAGGCTTCCCGGGCCTATCTTTAATTACCATGAAGGTTATATAGGTGGACGCAGTGTAAGTAGTGCTGTGGCCCCGGTACGTGTGACAGGGAATAGGTTGTCTTTTCTACCCCGGGCCCAAGCGTCGGCGACAGACACCGAGAGCGCCGCTGCTGGAAGCTACAACACCCGTCACACCTACAGCGACCACATTTGTTCTTCTCTCCGAGGCGTCCCGCAGCACAGCCTGGCAAACATGCCGGCTATCAATTTTATGTGAAAATACAGACGGGGAATGACTGCATTTGGATACTTTCTGTGGGTAATTTGCTGCGAAAACATGACCGCAGCCTTTATTAGAATTTGTGTTTTTCAAATTTTGATGTCTCCATCTTGGTTTATGGGGGAGCACAGCAGCGGCGCAAGGCAACAACAGGAAAATGGCTGGTGCATAGTGACATTTCTGCCACTTCGTCCATGTTCCGTCATTTAGAAAGTAATGGCCGTGACCACTGCCTCTGTGTTTACATAGCAGTCGGCTCCCAGCACCCAGCCTGTGACAAATTATAAAAGCCGGGCCTCTGTAGCCGGGCTGCATTTCATTAAACTTTAACTTCCCTTATCTGCAGCGACAGAGGACGGAATAATAAAGGCTGACAGGTATCTAAAGATGTATGTTTGGACTAGGGGACAGGAACAGCATGAGAGCCTTAGCCAGCTTTGTCACCAAAGAAGGGACATATGTTGTGGGCTATAAAAACTGAAGGCAGATGTTGCTGTTTTACTGAAGCTGGGAGAGGTTATAGACGCTGATGGTGCTTCGCACATATGTCCACCATGAATAGCTGTCTGTTTCACTACAATGCCTCCCGCTGCATGTGACTAAACAGACAGAAAAATGCAGGTGTCATTTATTGTCTGATCAAATACTGTGAAAACACAATATTCACAAAACATATGTGACTTTTTTTTTTTTTTTTTTTTAACAGCCCTTTACTGTCGATCTAAAAACGTTTTGTCCAACCAAAAATATGTAAGTGGAGGTAAAACCTTTTGTACTGGTAACATTGGAAATATTGCATTAAACAGGAGGTGAAAGACTGAACTAGTGAATCGCTGTCCAACCGAACGATGGATGAAATACATGGCTTTTACATGCTCTCATACAACACTTGTGCTGATTGTATGAAAAGTTGAATATAGATTAAAGTTGACTGATTTAAAGATGTTTCTTTGACTGTGCTGAATAAATGACTCACAAAAAATACTTGAGGTATGCTGTCATTCATTATTAGTGAGAACAATATGCCGCAGCCTTGCTTGTCTCTTGTTGTTCCCCCCCCCACCCCCCAACCCGCCAACACCCCCCCACACTGAGGCCTCTCTGAAATCCACTCTACACAAAAAGACCCCTCAGAAAAGAAACTTGGATCTCAGGCGTAAGTTAGATGAGGTTTATATCTCAAAAGGACAATGTGGCAAGGCCAACATTAAACCATGTTAAGATCTTCTAAGAGAAGCAGTTGATTGATTCCATAGACCTTGTTCATCAAGGCCACCAGGTTTGAACCAAAGATATTTGAAATGTGAGGAAGAAAGAGGTAGTTACTGCAACAAAAAGCTGCTGAAGCGGCCTTTGTAAGTATCTGAAAGGACCTATCTACAGCTAGCTAGGCTCTCCCGTTGAGCAGACGAAAGACTACCATGTAAATAAAAGCCAAGGGTGAGCTCACAACTTTGCCTGCATGAATAAAAATGCCCACAATAACATTACAGATGCGTACCCAAATAAAGCCAGGCATTCATTTCCTTGTAATACTCAGCAGGCGCTCTCTCTTTATTCAGTGCTGCAAAAGTATATGAATTTCTTGTGCAGTTTAATTCCAAGTGCAAAAATAATATCATGCAGCCAGAATTTTTCTTCATTAAGTTAGCACTGAGGCCAGTGATCGTCCAACACCGATTTCCCCCTCCGAAATATTCACTTGCAAGACTGGCTCGGCGGTGCACACATTTAGCACCAATTTTGTCATTTTCTTACACTTTCTATGAAAGGTTGTTTTTTGTGGCCCCACCAGTGTGTGTTGCCAGACAGCTGCGCACACGCTGAGATAAGGTCAGATATGGCCTTCCCCGTGGGTGGTGGTGGTGGCGGTGGTGGTGGAGGGTATCGGCCAGCCCGAGGAGTGGACTAGGTGGCTGAGATAGCCTCCTCCTGCAGGCGAGCAGGTCTGGAGTGCTGCTGTGGCTCTCTCCCCCCAGCAGCCATGTCCTGTTGGAGTGAGCCCCTTCACCAAAGCTTTGTCTGAGAAGAGAGTAGCCGAAAGGGCCCTCTGACACACTGGACAAGACCCTTCAATATACAAGCGCCACCTCCACAGCCTCGTAACCAACCTCGACTACACACACACACACACATGTGCGTGCCTTCTGCATACGCGCATGTGTGGCACCGCACGAGTGCCGATGTTGTTTTATCTACTGTTTTTTTTGTGTGTGTGTGTGATTTTAGAGCTAAGCTCAAACACAAACACTGGGAGCCAGGAGGCGAGAGCAGAGCGCCATCTGCCCCGTCCACGGCCTATCAGGCTTTCACTGTCCATTTCCAACAAGACAACCTCTGCATTCATTGAAAACCAGGGGGGAGAAAAGAAGCAAGATAGAGTTGCTCGCTGTCTGAATAAGTTTTAAATAGTTCTTTATCTGCGGTGTTTTTGACTGTGTCTCTGGATGGAGAAACAGAGATGTAATCAATAATGAGCAACCTTGAAAATGGCTGTAAACAGATGGCCCATTGAATGAAAAGATGCTTTCACCTCCAGTACCTTCCCCCTATATTTGTGTTTTCTAATTTACAATCAAAAATAGAAGTTTTCTCCATTGCCGAGCCCCCGGCTGCATCTGTTCCAGAAAAGACCGATTGCAAATCTCCCAGTCAATACCAGAACACAATTGTCTTTCATGTTATCATACATAATAACCCACCTTTGCTCGTCTCTCCGCAGACATTTTTCCCAAGCCTCGACAGATAACTCACACCATGTGTCACAAGGCGTGACAAAGCCCACAGCGTGACATATCTAGACTAACGGGAGAGAACTCTGAGACGGTGAGGGAGGAAAGAAGAATGAAGAAGAGAGCAGGTGAGCGGGGGTGGCTGGGTGGGAGAAGGGGGGGGGGGGGGGGTGTTAAAGAGGAATGTAGTATAATGCATAGTGGTTTTGTCCAGGTAACTGTTGGCTCAAATGCGGCTGTGACACATTTGAAATTGGCCCTGGCCTGCCCACAAAGACGGACAGAGGCACCGCAAGCACTAGCCAATCCATACTCTCCAGACATCTGCTCGGCTTGGAGAATCCTCAGATATTGACCTTCAATTCAGTCGGCATTCAGAGTTGATGAAAAGAGATAAGCACTCTAATCTGTCCGTCGTCTTCGCGCTCCCATTTATTGACTAACTGACACAGACTTATTTTAGCTCGGGCTGCATGCTGTCGCCGCACGCCAATGTGATACATAAACCTAATAGATGTTTATTTGAAAGAGGCTAATATGAAAATTGCCGCTAAAGACACATGAATCAATTTTCAAAAGCAAACATAATTGGATATTCCGGGACACTTATTAAATGTGAATTGGCCCAGGTCTTCTTGTCTGTCAGAGAAGTCTGCATCCACCCCCCCACCTCCCCCTCTTTGCTATGTTTCCTTGTGTGACATGTTATTATGCCCCATTTCCCTCTGTCAGTCGTAGCCATTTAACAGATTGCCTGCCATGGAGAAACTGCTTTAAAATCTCAATGGAGTGTGTGTGTGTAAAATGAATGTGCGCATATCCGGCCGCAGGCTTTTATGTGTATGGATACATTCAGACATTATACTCGGGTAGGTCATTTTTCCTACTCCTCCCACAGTGGTCCTACATTTTCACATGACCGTTGTAGGCTGGATGTTAGAGGCACTTGACAATGAGTAGGGGAGTAGGAGGAAGTGCTTACTGAGAGCCTCTGTGGAGAAAAGTGATGCCCACATACTGTCTGTGTCACAAACCTGCCATGAGGGCGACCATGTGGACACGCACACACACATACAGACACACACACACATGTAATCAAACACGTGCGAACACGCAGATTATTGAAAAGATTCACACACACCCAACCACGCGTGGTCACGCACCCCGTATCAGAGAGCCATCCGGTCATTTTCATATTCATATTTACATGTATATGAGAGCCGGCGCATCCGAGGAATACAGATCTATTTAAATTCAGACAGAATCCGTAAATACCCACCTCCGGAGAGCCAGGAGAGAGAGAGAAAGAGGCCGGTATATTTATTTGAGTGACATTGTCTAAATTGAAGTTTGACACTCTTCACCACTCTAACCTTTATGCAAATGTGAAAACATCTATATGTGATGGACAGAATTCAATTAACTGAGATGACAGAAAATAATCTAGTGAACTGAATACATCATGCAGTTGAAAGTAACATAATCATCCTGGTAGGAAAGGGTTGGGAGGGAGGGAATGAGGGGGGGGGGGGGGGGTCAATGGGAGAGAGAGAAAAAGAGAAAGAGAAGGAGAGAGAGAGAGAGAGAGAAGAGGGGGTGGAGGAATGGGAGGGAGGGCACAAAGGAAGTAGAAGATAGAGCCCATTTCTCTGCCGTCTTATCGAATGGCACAAGCTCTATTTCTCCAAAGCGGAGTCTTCAGTCCACTAAACTCTTGATCTCAAATGAGAGACCCTGGAACACTGTTGCTAAGCAATTAGGGGGGCTTATTGAGCAGCTGATTCCCGCCGCTCAGTGTCCATCATTACAATTTCTCCCTCACCTCATAGACTCCCATACTGATGAACGGCGGCCAGCGCCCAGTGACCACGCACAAGAAAATGGGCTCCTCCGGCAAGGCTGCAAATTACACCGCAGTACACCACCACCCTTATTTCACCCAATACAGTACGACTCGCCCAAAACAACTGTTGCTGCATGGTCCCCGAGGGTGTGTGTGTGTGTGCGTGCGCGCCTGACAGAGGGAAATGGAAAAAGGAATAATAAGAAATCCTTAAAAATTCTGGTGCCAAAAAAAAAAAATCTAAATCTTCCGCACCTGCTGAGTCTTTTCTGCTCTCTTAAATTCCACTTTACATATCCAAATAATCACATGTCTAGAATGATTTAAATCACCTTGTGTCAATGCAGAATTAGGAATAGGTGGGTTATATACACAATCAATATCAGCTAACAATTAGGCCTCATGATATGAATCTGTGCAAAGAGCGAGCAGTGGGGTAGGAGGCACCAAAGGAGCAACCAGGCGGCCTCACACAGTCTGGGAACACACTAGTGAGCTGTTGGCCAGATGGGGGCACCCTTAACCAAGATATGAGAAACCGTGCTGTATTGCATTAGTGGAGCAGCTTGCCACAACGAAACAAGGAGGTGAGCAGGACTGGGAATGTTTGTTGATATACTTAAAACTATTCCAAAGTTGAAATACTAACCAACAACAGCGCGCCTAAACACACTTTAGTGAAATTAGCCGCACTCTCTCCTGCTTGTTGCTCAAGATATGCACTGACATCGAGCCATAGGGTAGATTTTCTACACAATTATCATGTACGAGTAAGCCCATATGTACTCTTAACACTTTTATCAGTGCGTTTCCTGGCCATTCAGCGACAACAGTGCACCTGAGGCTGCTGGAGGAGTCTATTGTGCGCTGAGTGCCAACACTAGGTGGCTCTGTGCTCTGTTAGTGGTCCTGAAGAGCCTCTCGGTTTTACTGGATTGGTCTTCTGTTTACCCACTGTACATTTGACAAAAGCTTCTGTCCTTATCCAGCATTTAGTGTGAAATGAAGTGAAAAAAATCCTATCCTTAAAATTAAAGAAAATCTACATTAAATCATTATTGTAGATTGCTAATCACATACCGCATTTTAGAAAGCGCAGATTGTCATTTATCAATAGAATCTACATCATTGTTTTGCAAAACTCCTCTCAAATCACACATATCGGCTAAATTGTATTAGAATGCTGATTTAATCCCCATCATTTGCATGTGGCCGGAAAAACGGTGCTGCAGAACTGAAACCGCGGCCGTAATGGACGGTTAAGTGACTCCTCACCAGATCTCTTACATATAATATAAGTTCCATTAGCCCCGAAATGGCTACTGTATGGCATTTAATTAAATATAGCCTTTCAAAGAAACCCACGGCAAGCAATTTAGAGTGTGGTTACATTTGAAGCTTGTGTGAGGTTACTAGTGCTTTTAACTACTGCACCCACTGCATAGACTGTTAATTAACATATTCAGAATGAAGTAGATTTGCCATGCACTAATCATTCCCTAATTCACTAAGAACTGCAGCCTTTCAAACACTGGACAGTAATCAACAAGCCAGGCCCTAAACATTACATAATCTGTAATTATGTTTCACTGAAGGAAAGGAAGAAATATATAAATAAATAAACATAAATTAACCGAGCCTATTGATGTGATTGGTTAATGGATGCCTTTACGTGTTGTGAAGGCTAGGTCTACACTGAAACACACTTTGTGACCTACAATAGACACATTCACAAGAAGGTTGGAGAGGCAGAGTCAGAAGACAGAGTGTGCGTTCTCAAGTGCTCTTAATAATTTTAAATAATAAAAAGCAATTTCAAACATAATGTTTCCTACTCTTTGGAATTTATTTCTCAACCAACCGAGAATTTCTATCTCAATATGCACTAATAACGGCCATAAAAGAAATATCTGCTTATTCTCCCGTCAATGTCACGGAAGCAAGTCCTCCCCGCCCTGTATGGTGCAAGGGGTGGGCCTGTCCCAGAGGCCCCAGTGCACCATGGGTATTGTTTTGACTCCTCAGGTATAATGAGGGAGCTGTGGCTCGGCTGCTGAGAGGGAGAGTGGCAGCACTCCAGCCCTGACCCCCTCCTAATCCTGGGAAACCCATCCCTGGGCTGACTCCCGCCTCACTCACAGATTTGGGGTTGAGGAGAGAAACAGAGCGGCTACTGCTGCTCAGTCTCAGAGGGGACCAGGGGACTCGATGTGCCTGTGCCCATCAACAGGCTAAACATTGGACCTACTCTTAACTACACTCCTTCTGCTGTCATTCCCTTGGCTCTCACGGCTCTTACAGGATCACCTGTATCTACATTAGATAGGACTGACTACTGAGATTTAAGTACCGGAGAATAAGCGAGATCTTTACTAATGTGTTTCATTTAATGGCTGAAAAAAAATTCTACCATGTGCCCTTGTGTCATTACTTATATGAAATGTAAGTCTTCATTTGGCGCCCAGAATATACTATACAACTGCACAAAATGCAAAGACAGAAAAAAAGTTAATCCCTCTCTAATTTTCAGAGGTCATTTTTTCACTGACGACAAAGGGAAAATTAAACATGCAAATTAGGACTGCTGAATCATAAACTGTGCACGTGAATGTGTGGCCTCATGCCAGGAAGGTAATCACTGAATGTCTTGCTCATGACCTGGGCAAAACAGGAGGTAAAGGGACGCGCAAAACCTGCTGGGATTCAACAGATTTTATATTACTAATTACTTGTGCAAAAGTAGTTATTTTTTATATTTAGTTCGGTTGCAGCACACTTAGTTACTGCGAGGATCAAGCAAACACATATTCTGATTGAACGAGGACCAATAACCAGAAAACTTGGTGGGGGTTCAGACATATATATATATAAATATAATTTTTTTTTTACAACATCGCATTACTTCCATCCCAGAGGCCTGTGGTTCAGTCACATGCACATTAGGAGAAGATCACACAGCAGGCAGGCCGGCCTCTGCTGCACTGGCTGCCGTCAGGTGACTCTCTCCACGGCTTCAACGGCGGCAGATCCCAGCAGGGGACGTCGCTGATTGCTGACCACGCACACAACAATGTCGCCTGTGAACCCACCGCTTTATGGCTGCCCCCGCTTTGATGCAACATCTAATTGGCCGAGATGAACTGTTGCTGCGGCAGCTTGGGGCCAAGCTCCACTGTATGCCAGTCCACACAGTCACTGTCTGCATTTAATTAGGTCCCCTTTGCCTCTTGCTTGTGTATACTGTATGTGTGTTTGCACGCGCTGTGTTATCGATGTGTACATCTGCCTCTATGTTTGCCACCACATCTGTGTATCTGTGTGCATTTGTCTGTACAAGTTTGATATATTAAATCACAGTTCATTATTTGCTGCAATGAAAACTAATCAGAAAGGTGAATTTCACATCAGGAAAGGAAGGTGGGCTGGTTACACTTTGTGGGCTATCTGAGACATGATGAGGTGCATGGCAGAATTAAGATGGAGAGGTTTGGGGCTTTATTGCCCAGTGGTTTGTTTTCTCAGTTCTTAACGTATCTCGAGGTGCTAGTGATTGGCTTGGACGGTGACAGGGTGCGGTCGAGTAGAAGGAAGAGTGAAGGGTGTCGTAGTGGTTTGTTTTCGCAGGCCCTTCACTTCTCAGCGTTTGGCGATGGGTCTGGAGCCTGTTGTCGCCACGGAGGGGCTGTGTGTGAGTGGCGCTTTGTTTAACTTCCTCTCAGTGCTGGAGAAACCAGCAGGGCCTGGTAATGAGTCTGCAAACAGGACTCACGAGGAAGAGGACGGCGTTCCTCATTACTAATTGCAGTGACTGATGGCAATGTGTTGCTCGGTGTTTTCGCAAGAGGCTCGGTTTGAAAGGACACTGTGTTAATCATAATCAGTTGTTTGTTATAAATCACTGTACTTTATGACAAATACACAACTCATACAATAGAGCGGTAGAGCTTAGCTAATGCATAAATCACTCATGCCTAACAGCTACACGAAAGTTGTGTTGGCAGTTACATGCCAACAGACATTTTCATGTCAGAAATGGAGGGCAATTTTACAAGCTGTGCTGCTTTGTTTATTTGCATAAAATTGAAGAAATACCACAAAGTATCATGTGTCTCAGCTTGTGCAGTGCACAATGACTGATTATAGCAAATTACTATCCCCGTACGAGCTGCCGAGAATCCGCTCTCTGGCTATACGCAGCCCTGAAGCAGCGGAAGAGAAATTGTTCCGCCCAAGTACCATAAAAACAGATTGGAAGCTCGGCACTGTGAATTAGCTGCACAGGAAGCCCCCTAAACCCCCTGTTTTATTCATGAGCATGAAGGCTATCGGAGTCTAAGAAACCCCTGTGGTCTCGCCCGCTACATCAAGGTTGCGTGCCGCGTCCATGGAAGGTTGCATTTTTTTTAACGTGCCACATTAAAAAGCATCAGAGATTAACCACTGCCGTCATTTGAAAGCAGACAAACAGATTCTTTACCCCAATGCAGCGAGAGAGATCGACCCAGCAGTCATGTTGAAAGATTCATAATGAGCAAGCCATCATTCAACTCATGGAATCCCGCTCGAAATGTCCACAAGTTACATTTTGGGGTCCGGGGCTTTGTTTGTGCAACCATGGAAAGAGCTAGTGTAGGAGGGGAGTGGAGGAACTTTGCACAACTGTTGAGGAAATGCATTGTTGTTGGTAATCCTTTGCAAATTGAAATTGGGAGAGGGAGTGGCTCCTAAGGGAGAGCGATGCAGTGGACACGCATATGGCAGCGCTACACTGGAGCATTGCACAGCCCGGGAAGTTGGTGGTGGCCACAGGGGGTACAGTGGATAGGGGCCATGTGGGAGGAAGGTGAAGAGGCCACATCTGCCAAAATTGCAGAGGAGTGCGCTAGAGAAAATGAGCTTTCAAGTTACCAACGTCTCTGTTTACTGTTGCACTTGTCACTGCTGTTCCTTCAAGTTCCTCACAGTTTAGCTTCTGTTGCTGTTGCAATTATATATACGTACCACGGAAAAAGCTCAGCTCTTAAAATCTCAGAACCTAAAACTGAACTGTGAGTGAATGGAAATTGAATTACAAATGTGATACTGACTCTTTTACTGTCCTGTATACATAGATGCTTTCCTTAATAGTATTAAATCTAAACCTTAATTCAAACTTGAATCAACCTTTCAATCTGTGGGATTCTCCTTTAATAAAGCATCAAATATGAATGATTTACTTAACCAATGAGTAGGGGATTATTTTTCCCCATTATGCCAATAAACAAGCAATATTAAAGTTGCTACTGACAAGAATTATCCAGCAGAACTCCTTTTATTGCTTTTTTTTCCTTCTTTTTTTAACCCCGCTTGAAAGGTATTAAATGTATCTCTAAATGTCGAGCCACAATATATGTAGAATTCAGAGCCATGTGTCCTTGTTTATTTAGCTTGTCTGGGTGCCAGCATTTCCTAATTGTCCTCTCTGAATTTAGCAACTTGGTCTCTCGTCATTACGGTGGCACTGAAGTCCTAATGAGTGGAATTGTTATCTGAAAGATGGCCCCCTTTTTTCCCTGCTGCGAAAGCGCATTAGATCCAGACAGCTCATTTCCATTCCCCCTGTCATCTCTCTAGAAATGACGTGCAGTGCTTGAAACTGTTTATTTCCAAATTCAGACCTCCTCCGCGGCAGCCATCGGCTTCAATTACCAGTTTTTCCTGAGCGGAGCCATCAGGCAGCCTGACACTGAGGTCCAACCTAATTCCCACCTTCTCCAAAGTCAAGAGCATAATGTGCAGATAAAAAAGGTGGAAAATAGCCTGCCACTCATTAGCATGCAGCGCCTGCCTGTTCATTTGCTTGCTGCGAATGAAAGTTCTGACACTCAGCGCCTTGTGCAATACGAGAATAGTCCTCTTCAGACTGCCTCGTGTCCTTACTGCCACGGAAAGGTCATTGGCAGAGGTGTGCGCTCACCAACCTGGCTCGCTGCTCTTCACTGGCCCACCTGGGAGAGGGGTTAGCTGGGGGGTATTGATTCAGGGAGAACCTCATTACCTGCTGAATCAACATATTATTGCCATGTTTCACCCAGCCGAATTGTTTACAAGTGTCTTTAGCGCGGGCAAAAGCCTGCTCTGGTGGGCCACGACCGCATTCATTAGTCCCTGACCCCGGTGATTATGTGTTATCTGATACGCTGCTATCTGGCTTGGCCGCATGAGCAGGGCCACTGGCCTGCATCGGCCTGGGCCCATTACAAGCCCTCTCCTTTTCTCTCTCCGTTTTTCTCTCCCCTCTCCCCCTCGATCCCTCTTTCCCTCTGTCTGTGCTCCCTATGAATGTATCCATTAGCCTGCCGATGTGTAAATTGTTTTCACCTGCACTGCGGGCAGATGGGGAGCAGTGTCTCTGTCGTGATTTCCTATGCATGAGCTTTCTAATCAGTCAGAGAGTAACACGATTCCCCTGCTCCTTGCTAGAAAAAGGTGAGCTTGCGCGAGCATGCACACATACATTACATACATGCACTCACAATCTGCAATCAATATGCACGCTGTGTTGTGGGGATATTGGTGCAGTGGTGGCGGTGACAGGGTTCATTACATGAGCTCGCCTTACAACAGAGTGATGGCTTAATACGGCGGAGAGGGCCAGGGACCTAGCTGATCCTTGCCTCCGCCATTCCCAATTTCAGTTCAAATCGAAGGATAATTTGACCTGGAAGACTAAACCCACATAAGCGCAATGACATCCAGTGGCAGTGTCAACCGAGTGTGACCCGCGGAAGAGAGAGCAGAGGATGCCCCTCACGCAAACAAATAAAGCATTCCCCTAATGCCTTAATGTGGATGTGACATGTGCCCTGTGGGCCTCTCCTGGAGAACAGGGTCAAATGGGCCATCCATGACTGGATTGGCTCTTTGGGTGTAGGAAGAGGTGCTCATATAATGAGCTGTCTATTGCTGGCTGCTGCTCTATTCTGGCTCATCAGACAGAAAGTTACATCTTGGCAGTTTACTTTTGAAAATTAAGACATTGTATCAATATAGCATCGACCATTACACATTTTTAGCATTTTTATTGTTTGCAATTTTTTTTGCAAATATGCTGCAAGTTTCAGTTAAAACAGATCTACAAACATCTATATTATGCTATATAGGTATAACATTACGTAGTCAGTGCCTGGGAATACATTAGTTTAACACAGTAGGAAAATACCAAAAACAACCCAGGCTGCTATCTAATGCAGTATCAATAATAGGTTCCCCTCAGTGCGAGTCACCTGCTGTGCAACAGCAGGTTCACTGCCACTGAGCCTGAGCCGGTAAACATGGAGGTGGATGGGTGCTGTCTTAACAAGGCCAGGGATCAGTGTAACCAGCCAGGCCCACAACAGAAGCAAACATCAAGCCCCGACTGTCAGATACCTGACCCAAACAGCCCGGCCCACATGAATCCCATCATCTGACAACCACACACGCTGCCCTTATTCGCTGCTGTGTACCACACCGCCCCTGCTATCAGCTGTCGGTCAAACTCCAGGCTCGCAGACTCTTGTCAAACTGAGAGACGATCCTCTCCTTCCTGTCTCTCTCGCCCACTGACAGCATCTGCGACATGGACTGCGAGCACATGAAAATGACTGGGACAAGTCTGGATGAGATTGGCGATGCCAAAGGCAAAGTTTTCTTTAAAAAAAACTAAGAAAATGGAGAATGAATCCACCCTGCAAACCACGGCATCACAAGGCGTGTGTGCGCCAACAACAGGCCACTGTCATTAGACCTGGGAGTCTTTGTTCAAAACCACACTGAAGCATTGTGCTCTCAGACGGCACTCGAGACTGCCCTGATGTTTATTCAAATAACCAACAAGTGCAGCATCATGGTGAATCTGATCACCTCACTCATCCTCAGTCCATAGCCTAAAGAAAAAAAACATAAAGTTAAAAGAAACAACCCTACATTTGACAAAATAAAATGCACACGATGCGTCTTAATACAGCTTAGCACAGCCTCTTGGTGTTCAATTTCTTCTTAAGTCGCAAATGAAAAGGCAAACATTGGAAACTAGTTCCCCTCCATCCCATTCTATTTTGTCAGCTTTCTTTTCCATGAAATTATAAAGGGGATTTGTTGCAGCTTTTCATCCACTTGATAGCACTTAACTAATTGCTGTCCTCTCATAGACAAAAACGTACTCACAAAACATAGACACACAAGTAAACCATATGCAGGCATCCAGGCACATGCACACACACACAGAAATATAACGCAGATTAGACTGTGATATTTTGAATCCTTTTTAAAATTTAATCAGACCTGGTTTTGAACAGATACTACTAATATCATCATCTGGACACATTTAATCTTTTTAATATAACTTTGTGAAAATCAAACTATACCTGTGCCAACTACAAGTGCCTACTTTTTGAAACGATTATAAAAGCCCGGTCAAATCTCTTTCGCTAGTGGTATCAGCCAATTATAGAAACAAGTGACCATTGAATTAACACATGGAACTTGAAAGCTTTTGCACTCTGATGTAGAATGCTCTCTGGAAAAAATATGTCAGACCTTAATTTGCAATTTCACAGGCAGTCACCTGAGTTCTGGGCAAACAATGGGCTTTAACTCAATGGAGCCCACAATGGCATTGTAAATGTTAAAATGTGTTGATAAATGTCACAGTTCTCCTTGAACATTTTTGTAAATGCTATCCGGGCAGAACCATGAATGAATAACAAATGTTCAGACCAAGTTCATTTTAAACTTGCCACAATAGGCAACTCCTACGCCTTTTTTTTCTTCATAGATGAGAATTGAGGATTTGCATTAACCCCAAACACTGCTTCAGTATCTAAGTGATAGTGAAAGGAGTGAAGGGAGGGCCATGAAAACCAGAGCTGTGGAAGAACAGCCACAAAAGACAGATAAACCCAACACCACAGAGAGGTGAGCCAACTGTTCCAAGTCTCACACAAGGGGGAGGAAGAAAAAAAAGAGGAGGGGGTGGAGAAGATAATTTAGCATTTGTGTAAGCTGTTTATCAAATTATTAACTGCACAGATGTTTCTGACTAGCTAGGGGCTGAACATGGGCTCTGCCAGGCAGGGGAACAAAGGTCTGACGGATTCAACGGAGATGTGCACTGAATATCAATTTAATTTACTAGCTGTTAATTCTCATGCAAATTGTGACCTCTGTTAGGGCATATCAATGGCCATACACATTGTATGTCTTCAGAGGAGCAGCAGGGAGAAACAGTGCGGAAACACTGTATGAAACTACAAATAGGGGAAACAATATTTTCAGTGCAGCCATTCATGAAGTAAGATTTGAGAAATGTATGCATGGCACTTTTTTGTTTTTACTGATAAACGCTTGTGAAGACTATACCTACTCTATCATCAAAGCTGTTTTCATTTTGCACCATTTGGGCTGTACGTTTTTCTAACTAGGAAGGAGCTATACTGTGGATAATTCACTGTAGAGTTCAAATGGATGCTGTTTAAGCGATACACAGATAAGAATAGTGTGGAGGAAGAAAACAATTTATGAGCTCGTAGTTTTTCTATGCATTTGCCTATGGAAAGTGACTGAAATCATACTCACCAGCACGCATTAAGTCACAAGCTGAGTCCAAGCTTTTCACCTTAATTGGAGTATCTTTACTTTTGATGCATTTTCACTGATGGTACCAGTGTATCTTGATGAGTGTTCGGCCTGATACACTAAGCAGTGGAGAGAAACACAAGCATGTTAAACAGTGGTCGTGAACGTTGACAATGCTGTGAGCCATAATCTACAGAAAAATAATAATGAACGCGTGGTATGACATCCAACAAAAGGTTGATCACTGGCATCAGCCTCAGCTGAGCTCAGCTGGAACAGCAGTGCTGCAAGTCCCATTTTCTTCATCACCTCCAAAGTACCGCCTTTCAGCTCTCCACAGCACAAACAAAAAGCCTGGCAACAATATCAATTATACATGCAGGAGGCAAACAAGGGGATTTATTTCACAACAAATAGCCTCATAGAGAGATGCTGAATAGGACAGATTAGCATTAGAAAAGGACAACAAAACTCCCCAGTTCAACCGCTAAAGAGCAATTTGATGGGACTGGAATTGGGGAAATTGCTTGATTAGGGTGTGCATTTGGAGGGGCTGTCAATTCCAGAATCCCAGCAAGGACATGTCTGTTGTCGCTGTGACAAAATGACGTGCTGCTGCAGTCAAAACATGACATTATGAGAACTGTCAGTGGTGAACTTTGATAATACAAGACGAGATCAGGGGGTGATATGGCAGCATCTGAGCAAATGAGACATCCATCTGAATCTGATAGAGAGAAGGAAGCTTATCAAATGAAGAAAGAAAGCCTTTTGATGGTTGGTATTTAGCAGAGTCAGGTTACATTTTTTGACATTTTTTGTCAGCAAATGGTTTGGTTATCTGAACTATGTGGTTTTATTTCATCCTGGAAATCTAATTTCAAATTACTTTAATTTGTTTTTTGTTATATGACTTTAATGACTGCAAGGTCACTTTAGATTAATCGTAAAAACTATAATTTTACTTTGTGCAATTCGTTTGAAAATAACAATAATCAAGGGGAGCTCGCGCCTCTACTCACACCACGTGCTTCCTGTGTTTATCAGCAGGGACTTCTGGGAAGCGGTGTTCATGGCAACCAACGTAAACACCATCCAGCCGCCCTCCTCCTCCTCCTCTCATCCCCGTTTCGGCTTTGCAGTAGCGGCAAACCGGGCGAAATATGTCAAGAACGAGTCATAGCGAGGACCGGTATTATGAAAAGATAACGGCGATTCAACAAAGCATGCATAAAAGGTGAGGTTTCCCTCGTTTTTTGTGAGCGGTAACACGGCCCTTGTGGGGGCACCGCGGACTCGAGTTGGGGTTCTCTGCTGCCTGGTAGCATTCTCTTCCCGGGGCTAGCTGCTGCTAAGCTAACCGGCAAAGACGGACACAGACCGAGGTGCCTAAGCAGTACTTCAGCCTGTTTCCGTAGGACATTACCTTTAGTTGGCAGCAGTAATGTCGAGGTTGTCGTAGATGAATGGAAAGCTAACCTCACATAACTGTGAAACATTAGCGCCCGCATATTAACGTTAGCCAAAGTTACAGTGAAGCTAATGCTCGTGCTTTATGTAGCTGACAACTTAGTTGTTTCAGTATCAACATAGGCACGTGGCAGCAGACTGAATGAAACATTAGCTGACTAATTCGCCTTAAACGCGTTTGTCAGTGAGCAAATGAATAAGTACCGTTAACATTGCTGATGAGTAGGCACTAATTAGCCTAGCAAACCACGGAGATCCTGCTGTGGTTGGTGTGTGGGTGACAGGTCCTCTTACTTGTGTGTGTGTGTGTGTGTGTGCAGGGAGAAGCGGCGGCTGGAGCTGGAGAGGGAAATGTTTGCTTACTCCAGATCAGATGAAAGAATGTAAGTTACAAAGGTTGATCTTTTATCAAAGTAGAGTTTACCTTACTTGGTTTTTGACTTTTACATCAAGCATTAACGCAATATTTATATAATACGCATTTCTCATTGTAGATAGTCAAATAGTATGTATTTTATTTTTTTGTTGTCATTCAATTTGTTTTGCAAATGTACCACATATGCAATAGGTGTTTTATAGAAGGTCTTGCTTAATCTAAATTAATAATTATCTTGATTTATCGATCAGTTGTATGGGCCATAAAATGGTGAAAACTTTTCCAGGAGTGTTTCCCAATGTTCTTAAATGTCTTGTTTTGTCCACATAATCCAAAGATATTCAGCTAACTGTCATAGATGAGCAAGGTAACATAAAATCACATTTGAGAAGCTGACTTTTCTGTCATAAAAAAATTACTGAAATAGATTAGATAATTATCAAATTAGCTGGTGATTAATCGAATGTTTGACACCTAATCAATTAATTATTGCATTTCTAGTATACATACTTTATGCCCAGACTGTAAAGCTGCATTGTCATTTGAACAAACTGGAAAAAAGGCCCTGGCATTTGTGTTGATCTGATTTATTTATTTATTTATTTAGTGTTCACCATATGAGTGTGTTGCAAGCACATTGCACGTTTGGATGTGAGCAGAGCATCCTGTTTTCACCGTAAATCAATTCTCATAAATATTAACTTGCCAAGTCAAAGCAGCAAAGCTGAGGTTGACGCGAGAGTCGAGAACAAGATTTAAATTTACATGCATATCGTGCTTAACCTTTTCTTGTGAAAAGTCTAGCTCTTATTTTTTGACAGTGGTCCTACATTATATTTCTTTGTAATGGTAGTTCTCCACTGCCTTCAGCTTACAGATAAAGTGTTCCAAACTGCGCACTTATCTCAAGGAAATCTGTGACAGGGAAGCACGAGCGAAAATGAGAAACCTTGAGCTTCTGAGAGATGTGGAGTGCATAGAAATTAACATGAAGGAATGTAGTCCTGACTATGCCCCACTACAACAACAAAAGGTATAACACACACACTACACACAGTTTCATTTGTCCCGTGAATTTGTTTTTTTTTTTCATTATGGTTTTATGGTAAAAGCTATTTTAAGAAACACCAAGGTTGATCTAGATTTAGACAATTGTACTTGTAAAATATATTTTAACAAATTTAATAATCAATAATTAATTTGCTGTATCTGAAAAAAAAAAACACTTTAAGAACAATAAACTCACACACCTACTGTGTAATAGAAATTTTCAAGGAATGCATATTTATTAATGAAACACGTTCTTACACATTTGCCTTAATGCCGTGCTGTAATTTTAACACAGAGTGGAAATATTTGCTTGCAATTGCTTGATGTGACAATAGTAAACACTCAAACTGTGCAATTTATCACGACAAGCAAATGAACGAGGGAGAAAACAATGAGCCAGTCAGATTATCACTTAAAACTCAACGACAGTGCTTGACAGCTTAATATCAAATTAACAAAATTGGCTAATTATGACTCGCTGAGTTAATTGCCCAATATAGAGACTCTGAAGTGCTCCAGAGGTTTAGTCATTCTCTCCCCTCAAGCAGTTGGTTTATTTCCTCTCTTGATGCTTTATGAGTCCTACATGCTTGTTGTTATTTTGGTTGTCCTGTTGCTCTTTGTTTCTATTGTATAGAGTCGCCCAGATTTTTCTGGTTTAACGGCGATGTTTTTGGTACAGTTAATACCATCATTCTCAGTGAGTTAAGTGAAGTGAGGTGGACGCATTTATAACAATTTTAGTGTATTTTTTGTCAGCACTGGTCGTGCATAGCATTCAAATACAAGAGTGGATAAACAGGACATTATGAAAGCTGTCTTTTAAAAGGTCTGTCCCTGTAAACTGCCATTGTTTTTGCTGAAAAAGTGTGGCATGTTGTGAGCTAATCCAAGTGCCCTTAAAGAGGCCATTAGGTTTTTTTAATTGGAGTTGGGATTAAGGCAGTTTGTCTGGCCGGTCAGATAAATGTTAAAGGGTGTCAGCGGTTAGACAGGGCACACTCTCTTGGGAAATCCTGTTGTGATTGACTGTGATTGACTGATGCTAGACTGACTGTCACTTTTGCTTCGGTATCTCCTGCTTTTACACCGCACGCAGGTACCATCCAACAGCGCTGTCACAGCATTATAACAGACAACTCCTCGTGTTTGCATAGTGTCAGTTTGCCTGCCACACGTTAAAAAATATGATTATCATCTAGCTATCTATCTAACTATCTATCTATCTATCTATCTATCTTATCTATCTATCTATCTATCTATCTGTTCTACCTATCTGTTCTACCTATCTGTTCTTATCTTTGTGTGTAATTCTTTCTCTACATGTCCTACAGGCTGACTTTTTCAAA
>JBCAUF010000042.1:4951144-4966385 GCA_038406115.1 Haemulon aurolineatum
TCTATCTATCTATCTATCTATCTATCTATCTATCTATCTATCTATCTATCTATCTATCTATCTATCTATCTGTTCTACCTATCTGTTCTTATCTTTGTGTGTAATTCTTTCTCTACATGTCCTACAGGCTGACTTTTTCAAAAAGATTTCCACATTTATGGAAACGAGAAAGAAACTGGAGAAAGAGTTTGATGCCGTGAAGGTAATATATGTTGCAACATAAAAATAGTATAATAATAACAATAGCAGTCATGCCTCTGTTGTGTGTGTGTGTGTGTGTGTGTATGCTCTTACACATATTCTTGTGTTGGCTGGAAAAAAAAGGCACTTTTTTTTATGTTGGATGCTTCTTTTTTGAAATGTTTACAAGGTTTATGCAAATCTCAGTTCTATCAAGCTGTGTTTTCAGGTTTAGAATAACAAAGGAAAGTAGACATTATGCCTCGTAAATCTGTAGAGGAGTCTACATTTAAACTGTGTATCTGTAATAGCACAGGTGTCTAATCCTAGCTGGTGCATCTGTACAAGCGATGTAGTTCAAGCCCATAGCTGCTTTCTCCCTTCACTTAAAGCAGTTAAAGCTCTTTTAGATGAAATGTCTAAGACATCTCATAATAACTTGGAGCATGCTGTCTAGAGCAGTCACTTGTAACTGTGTGCAAAACCCCCGTCAGCCTGTCGATATTGTAATGAGCAAAATGGTACCGTCACTCCATTATGCATACAAGCCATTGGCTGGCAGTGTGCATGTCCCTCAGGCTGCAGCATTCATTAAGGGAAGCTTACCGGGCTGAAAGCTGGAGACAGATGATAACGGGATATGATTTTCATATTTAATACATTCCTTGGAAGAGCACACGCGTGCCGCAGATTGATAGAAGAATCAATTGCTACTTTAGTGAAACACTTTCTACTTTGCCCTGCAGCTACCGATGGAATCACTCAGCCAAGAAATTAACTTTTCCTCTTTTTTTTACCTACTTTGTGGATCTGCTGGGCAGGCTGCATGGTTTACAGTGAATGTTATTAAGCAGCTAACTGTTTGGTATTTAAGACGCTTATCAGAAAAGAAACAGAAGCCATGCTTTTTGTTATTATGTTTGGAGGGAGGCTTTTTTGCTTCACTCTCCCCCCCCCCTTGGTGACATTGCAGACATGAATCAAAACTTGTCTAAAGGATTTCTAATAAGATGAAAAGTTAAAACATTGATCCCTCAGACATTCTTCTGAAAGATGTTGTGAAAAGAATTCTGACCTTGGCCCAAATGAGATACACTTATTCAAGATTGTCAAATGGTTAGAACATACTTGAGATGAGTATCTTACAGATTTTGCCTAAACAAGAAATGCAAAAACTCTGAAAAAGTATAATAATTTTGAGGCAATAGAAAACTTTGGTGGCAAAAATGAATGTTTCATATTCAGACATTGCCATATACATAATGCATGTGGGTATTGACATATTTTCAGGCTGAAACTGTGCATATGCAGCACCAGGACAACTCCCTCTCTCACCCAGCTGAGGATTTTACACAACCACCACCGGTAATTTTCATGGGCCGCCAGACCTCCAGAGGGTCTGACGCTGAAGCTGGCACCACAAGTGTACACTCACACCAAGCATTGCATCGTTCACCCAATCGCAGCGTGCACTCTCGCGAACGTCTACCAAGTGGCCTTTTGAAGGACTTCAGAGTTGGCGGTGAGGATGCTGCCGGCAGCCGAGCACATTTATCAGATGACATTTCAGGCTCAAACGATTCCCCTGACGGCTGTAATTTGAGTGACAAACATGAAAGAGCGATGGCGGTGCTCCCATCTGTTCGTGCCTTAACAGGCGCAGCTGGTAATGTGCCTTTTGGAAGTGATGATGAACAAGAACCGTCACCTTTGGTGACCTTGAAGGGGCCTGAGAAGAATACGTCTCCCAGCAGCAGTAGCCCCACGAGGGCTAAGAATTCCCCTGCAGAACACACTGACTCCTGTGAGGTGGCTCATCAGCCACCGATAATGGAAGACGGAGAGAGAGGTCTCAGCCATTTGATGCCTCAGACCACTTTTGGAAAAGAAGAAGATACTCCAGGTTTGCAATGCTATTCCTTTTGCTTATTGCCTGAAAATTTTTTGTCTTTACAGGAGCTGACAGTTGAAAGCACTTAATTTTTCTGATTTGAAATAAGCCAAGCGATACCTTGCGCTGTGTTTACACTCAGGGAGATGCGAGAGTGTCAGCACACCAAGCTCGGATGTGCAGCTGTCAGAGAGCAGCGCCAGTGACCTGTCCATATCTCTGACACAATCGGAGCCGGAAGAGGATCTACCAGAGGGCGTGGCACCTGAGAGGAACGCCACTTCTGGAGGGAGTGATGATCACAATCGGCCCAGTCCTGAATCACCCCTCCACTCTGATGGCTCCAAGAACACAACACCGTTAAACTCTGCATCCTCAGCTCCAGCGGTGACCTTGGAAAGGTACAGCATGTATATTTTCTGTACTTTGTTGCCTGGAATTGTCAAAGTGCATCAGTGGAGAGAAAAAAAACCCCACAACATTTTGATTGCTTTATGGCACACACTCCTCTTAGGAAGTGCACAATGCACAATGGTATTTACTACCAAGATTTAAAGGCAAGCGAGCTGAGAGGGGAGAATGTTCTGCACAGCCATGCCGAGCCGCAGAGGGCTGTTAATGATAGGAGCGGCTGAAGACACCGCGCGGTCCTTGCCACCATCACATCAGAGGCTGACAGAGAGGATTGTGGGAGTCACGGTCCGTGCCACCGTGCTCCCTGTAGCTCGGCGGCAGCTACGGTGGCGGCAGTGATGCATCTTATAGGGAGAGCTCAGTCCCTGTCACCAACAGTATTGCCATAATCCAAGATAATGCTGTAACAGAGCAATTTTCTGCTTGAGAGACCTCAGGAAGTCCCCAATGGAGGAGGAAATTTGTGGCCTCATAGAGTGTTCTGGAGGGTGGGCATGTGGACAGCACTTACAGCCACAAATCCTTAGCGTGATGATGGCCTCTGAGTTGAAGGATCATTTTGGATGGGGTTACAGCCATAGAAAATCCCATGTGAATGTTTGCGCCCAGAGCCTCTGCATTTTCCCAACAATATGCACTGTTTTATGAGCAGGACCTCTTGACGCTCTCGAAGACGAAGGAGAAAACTTTTATTCTCCAGATTATTCTTAGGGATGGTCCCAGTGCATGATTTTTGTGTCCTGTCCTAGGGATACATGCATTATGCTTGTTTACTGTTATATGGTGCACAGTAATGTCTTTTCCTTTGAAAAGACATTACTGTGCTGACTGTAAATACAAAGAATCCTTCCTGAGCTTTGTCTAGCATAAAATACTTATTAAAAAAAAAAACCTTTGGTATACAGGATTTTAATTTCTAAGGGCGAAGCATGTTTGTTTGTGCATGGGCTGTGTTTCTGTGTGGTCTGCTGTACTGTTTATAGCGTGACCTCAAGTGGAACTGCAGTTAGCCTGTGCTGGGAGACGACGGTGGGGGCTGCAGCTTTCATTGTTAACACGGAGGGCTTCTGTGTATGAGGAGAAAACCAGAGGCTTTGATGTAAAGCTCCGAGAGCATCCAGCCTCCATCCTCTCCCTCTCTCCCTCTCGTTCTCTCCCTCTCTTAAGGTTAGAGTTTATATCGCTCCCTCCATTCAGCTCGCAGTCGGGAAAAACAAGCCCGGGCAATTCATTAGATTATCCCATTATATTTCTCCTCCAGCATGGCTGGGGTGAGTGAGAGTCTACGTCTGAAATATCTTCCTGGGTTTTTTTTTTTTTTTTTTTTCCTTCGAGACTCTACATAATGGCCTCACTGTGTCCTGGTCTCAAATATGTTGTCCCTGAACTGCATGATAGTTCTGCCCGATTGGTGGCAGCATTTCATACAACGAAAAAGTTGAGTTCTTAAAAATCCAATTCATATCTTAAAAAAAAAAATCAAAAATAATGTAAATGTACTGCAATGTCATTAGGGTGAGTTGTGTGTTTTTCTGCTTTTAAATTAAAGTTATTACAGCACACATTCTCACACAGCGCTTTGTAAACTGCATGCTTGCAATGTGGTTGGATCCCAGATTTAATCAGGCAGTCCATGTGCTCACTGTGTTGTTATTACTTTTGCTATATTTTCCCCATTCCTGCGTGTGTTATATTTGCTGCCTGTGCCAGCACGGTGATATTCTTCTGACACCAATCACTCAACGGTGAGGCCATTCCGTGTGGTAAATCACCCCGGAGTCAGTACTGTACACTGTAGAGCAATATCGCTACAGAGAGGCTGACCTCTTCTTCCTGGCTAACAATGCGCTCCTGATGATGTCGACACGGGGACAACAGCAGCATCTAAAGTGAGGTTGGAGACCTTGACATGAAAGCAGGCAACAATACAATGAGAGAGAGGGAGAGAGAGAGAGAGAGAGGTTTGCAGAAAAACACAACTAATTCCCTCTCTAAAGGTCTCTTTTTGAAGAGCATTGACAAATAAAGTGGAAAGAGAAAGATGACTATTTCAAGGCCCATGTTGACGATAAGGGAGAGAGAGAGCGAGAGAGAGAGAGAGAGAAAAAAGATAGAGCTTTTGCCTATGCTACTTCAGCCACTCTGAAGAGGACTTAGCACAGACGGATTGCACACTACAGAATGTCATGGATATAATTCAAGCTGCCAGCTTAATCAGGATGTTACCAGGAAACAACCTGCAAAAAAGAGGGAGCAATTGTTTGCTGACCCCTAACCCAGGAGCCCATTACAGATTGTCATAAATTCTTTTTTGGCCCCTTTTATGTAGGGGGGCTCAGGATCTCTCGGCTTGGGGTTTCTGGGAGAATTCAATGAGGGCCACCCAGAGCTTAATGCTCTAGAAAGAGATGGATTCCCAATATCCACATGCATTAGGCATCCATTTCTCATTTTGCAGCCTCACACAGGACCAAGATTAAAGTGTAAATCTCTCACCAAAAGAAATCATCTGGTGGCCCCTCGCTCTATTTTTGGAACCATTTTCCATACACTTTTTAGCATGAGATGATGGCAGTAGTAGTAATATTGCAGATTTATTAATATTTGCATTTGTTTATATTATGATATTTAATATTTATGGTCAAGTTTATTATGCCCTTTGACTGTATGTTGTGAATTTCAAGCTTTACTGCAACAAGCTCTTGAAGCTCTCGTTTCAAATGCCAGGTTTCACAAGATTCTCCATACAACCTGTCAATACATGTGGCACCAACGGTAGACACACTTTAAATTGTTGAAGTCCTGCATTGTGGTGGTGGCATTGTGATGATCGGATTCCTCCAACAGTCCTTGAGTACCTCAAGGAAATTGCCTGGAAAAATGTACAACATTCCGTGTTTTTTTTTTTTTTGTTTTTTTTTTTTTTTACAAAAGGCGAGCCTATCGATCACATGACCTCCTCCATTTTTATTTCCTTTTACTACATTATTGGGTAATGGGTTTTTTTTTAGTCTCTCCCAGGAAGGATTCTTCAATCTGCTAGACGGCATCGAAGGACGACTCCATGACGAACGGACGAGGGTATATGGAGACTCTTCAGTTGATGGGAGACAACTCAATAGAATTATCAGGTATGCTCTTCCTGTCTTTCTTCAAACTTTACAATCTTATCTCCCCCTGTCTAAACTAAAAGCTGTGTATGTTTATTGAACAGCCATGGAGCGGTGCGTGCAGATGAGGAAAACATATTATCCTTCTGCCAAGGGCTCTCACTTTAGATGAAGTGTCATCACCGACATTCACACGTCTTTATTTCTGAGGGGTTTTCAAACACATGGGATTGTTCTAGTAACCACCCTGTTGAATTGTTATTGGGAGTCAGGGAGATGGAGGATGGAGAATGCGTTTCATTAGACTGGGCTTATTTTTCATAAGCCTTTTATATTTCATAGCGTGATTAATTCACCATAATTGGAGTTCTTGTTGTAAAGTACGGATAAATGTCTGGCAAAGGAAAAGCTTTCTCCCTCTTTTTAAACCCGGCATATACTTATCCCCATCTGTGAAAGCACGAGTGCTGTAAATGATGTCAACAACATCTTCAATAGTAAGGAAGGAGAGTGGCCATTTTGTCTCATGACCCTCAGTGTAATCTTTATTCTCGCTGTGATATTATGTGACTAAGTGTGTATGTGCATTGAGGTGTATGATTATACTATGCTGCGTGCGTGTGTATGTATGTGTGTGTGTGTGTGTGTGTGAAGTGTTAGCAGCTGTTGGATGTGCTCCATGTACTCCTGACCCCGCGGGCTGAGCCCAGGGCTCCATGGCAATAGCTGACTGCTCTCTATATATTGGACAGCCTTTGTAACGGTGGAGCGGGCTTGAATGACGAGGACCTTGAAGCATGTGGAGCAGTCGTCCTTCATGAGCTTCAGAGGTTGTCATGGAGCACAGCAAAGGGCTGCCTGCTACCACAGGATCTAGTGAGTGCTCACCAGTCCAGCACTGAGCCCAGTGAAATAAGGTAAGGCTCCTGGTTTCTCTGTGAATCTAACACCCAAAGACCAATATTTTTACTTATTTTATTTTTTTATTCTACAAAGAATCCCAACAGCATAATGAGGTTGTGTAAATTTGTGTTAAGCGTTTGACACAAAGTGCAGCCGCTGAGATGCTGAGGAAACATAAAATGTATAGTTATATAATAAAATATTCCTTGTGATGGAGTGTGTGTTTTGTGTAGACAATGACATGTTCAACTCTTACGATGAATACTGCTATAATGGAGTAATTCAGAGCACAAATATCAGTGTGCTGCCGAACGCTGCAGGTCAATAGACCTCTCTTTTCTTTTCAGAGACGCACTGAATAGACTTCCAGTAAAGGTGAATTCCACTTTTCAGACCATGAGTGGATAGCTGCCTGTGCATTTTTTTTCTGTATTTGACCAGACAGTGGGGGAGGGGGGGGCACGCTCTTACAACCGACGCGGAGATATTGCGCGCTACCATTTGATACAGTCCGCCCTGTCCGCGAATGCAAAGGTCATCTTTGGTGTCACCTTGTGTGGTAACACTGCACGGGTGAATGTCACGAGTAAATTAAAATGCCCTATCTGTGACTTCCAGTCCTTGGGATAATGAGTAGTTATACTCTGAGCCAAATCCATGCTCTGCTTCACTACTCTATTGATTTCACTGAGACCTGCCCTGCTATATACTCAGTCCAAAGAAACATGTGTCCCTCTCTCTCGTGTGTGCAGATACCTATTGGCTCTTTGACCTTTTATTCAGTTTTCAACCAGGAGCTATGTTGCTGTCTGCCTCTATTCAGTGTTTACTGGAATTCCTTAATGATCTATTTTTCTAAAGTGTTTTAAAGGCAGACAAGCGTGCATCCTTTTGAGAGATCCTGTGACTTATTATTATTGTTATTTTCATATTTCTTCACATAATGCACAAACTTGCACGCTGCCTCAATTTTCTTGATAATCAAAGAATCTCGCGCCGTAAGAGGGTCTCTAATTATGACCATTTGCACGCGTCCTGCTGTGTGTTTGATAAGAAAGCCTCTCTTTCTCTCCCACCAATCCCGCCCCCGCCCTCGTCCACAGCGCCAGCCTCCCTCCCGACGCCGCTCGGCTGTGGGATCGCTGGTTCAAGCACGCCCTCCTGCTCAAGGAGCGCCGTGTCCTCAGCACCGAGCGCCTGGTCCAGCTGTTCACGCCGCTGCTGCTGGAGCGCCATGCCACCTACGGCCACCAGGTAGCGTCGGAGGCACGCGCACTGCCGCCACTCGCACACACACACACACACGTGCAAACAAGGTCACACAGTCGCATTCACTGGCACCCAATCCCGAGAGCGAACAGACATGAACACACGCACACATATGACTGCAGGAGTGAAATGGCTTCTTTTTTCTCTTCTTTCCAAAAAGGCTAGTGTTTTTGTTTTATTTTTTTTTTTCCAGAAGAGAGCTGTAGTTGGTACTGAGTGCCCTCTTTGTGTCTGGTGTTTGAAACCAAACCCCGGCTGCCTACTCATCAGATTGCTCCACACGTTGACCTAGACAGAAGGGGAACCCTGACCCATGCTCTAATCGCAAATTACAGCCCCTGCTTGGCTTCTTTCATCTCATGTGGCGTATTCATCTGAGAAACACTTGCTTTTAATTTGGTATTAGCCAAAAGTATAGCCATCAGATGGGTCCGATTGAAAGGGGGAGCCATTTGGACCTTCCCCACAACAGACAGGATTATTTTAAATTTCCCACTCATTGACCCTGTGCAGATCATGCTCAATTAAACAAAGAACGAAATCAGAATTAATATTCACACTCGGAGCCCAAAGATGATGTCAAGGGATTTGTCAGGAATACCACTTTTTTCAGCAGACGCACCGTTCCCGTCTGCAGGAATGGTCATGCAGTTCACATGCGCAGGTTTTTGTGCTATTAATTTTTTGCGGACTCATCTTGTTGGGGTTCTTGCAGCTTGGAGATGTTGCTCCAGTGTCCCCGACACAATGAGAGAGGCAAAGAGGGAGACTGTAGAGCCTCTTGAAAATATGAACTGACAATAGGAAGAGAGGCACTGCCATCTACATCATTGTGTCCAAGTGCATCAGGAAGAGCCTGAGTGAAAATCTTTCTCTCCCTTTATCTCCCTCACTCTACTCCCCATCTATTTCTCCCTTCCTCTATTCCTCCTTCTCTCCCTTTATTTCTCTCTCTCTCCCCTCTCTCTCTCCCCCCTCTGTCCTCTCGCACAACAGCTTACTCTCCACACACAAGAGCAAACAGAAATTTCCATTCACGTAATGCCACACAGCCTGGCTAGCCCGGCAAATGGGAGCATGCAGCTCGCATGCACACACTCAAAGAGGCCCTTTGAATATTCAAGTGCTAACAGTTGCATTCATTGATATTTAAAATGCAGTGGGTCTGCGAGAGCCCTCAACCCACGGTACATTTGACTAAATCTAAAAAAAGAACAAAGACGGATATCGGGGACAAGGATCAAGACAGTTTTTATTGTGCAGCGGCATCAAATACCAAGTGGCAAGCTCAGATTGGCATGTGTGTGCCTCTCTTCCCCTCTCAGAAAATGAAAGCATGTACATTGTCGATGTTCACTGCGACCCACTGATAACAACTTACAATGTACTTAAAGTTTGTCACTGTCAAAATCCTCCTGATCATCCCCCTCCATATTAGTGCTCATTAAAAGTAGCAAATGGCCATCTGAGGCTGAGAGGCAGCCTTTGATCACAAAAGAGAGATGATGATGGCAGGATTTGATATGGGGGAGGGAAAAAAGGAGAGAAAGGAGAAATCGGTGTGTGGCATCTCCCTGCTCCTCATCTCCCGGAACAGCTCCTCTTAATTGTGTATCCTCATCTCCCCAGAGATAAAAAATGAGCTGGAGAGGGAGGAAGAGAGCAGTTTGTCTCAATTCTCTCAGCCAAGAGGGGAGATATGTGGAATGTGTTGCACATTAACGCCAGGGTGATTGCATTCTTTAGGCGCTTCTCTAATCTCATGGATGAGAAGAGAGGGAGAGGAGGGGAGAGAAGGGGGGAGGAGGAGGAAAAAAAAGTGTGATTGAGAGGGAGAGCGAAAGCGAAAGTGCGCGAAATAATCTTTTTTTAGTTAAACGAGTGAGAGAATTTGAAGTTATTTTCTCCTGGCGTTTGAACACGCACTACAGCTGCACCTCTGTGCGAGCAGCCATGGCCAAAGTAAATGACTTGCCTAATCGGCGAGAGTTCAATTTGACACTTCCTCCACAAAATGGGAACAATTAAGAGTGTGGTTTTAATTTGTGCTGCTCGCAGGCCAAAGTGCTGCTGAGGACACTCGTGTCCCGGTCCAGTGAGGAGTGCCCCTCAGCGGAGGACGAGAGCGACTTGTCTTCTTCGTGCGGTCCTCCTTCTCTCCTGGCTGACGGCGACGTGAAGCCCGCCAGGCCGGTACAGAGGCGACGGATCCCAGGTTACTGAAGATTACTAATGTGATTTAAAATGGGCGTGAGGGAATTCTTCTTTTGGCTGCAAATATTTGAATGCGGGGTTTTGATATTTGAATGCAAAAACTCCAGCCTCCGCCGAGTGTTTTGGTCTTGCTCGCTGACAGTACATTCCCACACCCGTCCGAAACAATTCTGTCTGCCCAGTAATATGTAACAAGACCATTAATAGGAACAAATGTTAGACTACAGCTATTTTTCACAAACCACCTCTGCAGAGAACTAAAACTTCCCTTTTATAAAAGAAATCAATTTCACCATAGAGCTTTTTTATAAATCCCTCACAGCCCAGTTTTCATACAGCCTTCTATTCAGAGCAAAAGAAAGACCCCCCATTCCCATTTCTATCCCTAAACTCCCTTCCTCCCAGCCACTGCTTCTCACTATGCGCTTCCCTTTCTTACAGAACTACAAAGTGCTGAAGAGGACAGCCAGGACGAAAGCCCTGTGGAAAGTGTTCCTATTAGAGGTAAAAAGGCATCGCCGGTGCCCCAGCATTCACACTGTCCTTATGTTGTGGTTTGTTTTCTTCCCACTGCAGTGAATAATGGGCTCTTTTACGCAATGGCTGAGGCAGGATGATCAAGGTGAATCCAGGGTCAAAGTCCCACCTGAAGAGCTGCGCTAGTTCTCTCTAATTATCTCCGAGAAAACACTAGCTATGTTTTCAGCCTGGTCTGAGGCATTCTGGCAAAATTGATAATTCGCTGGCCCGGCATAATGCGGCTGCTTTAATTGTCAGGACGCCAGGGTGGGAAGCGCGAGAGATCTGTCATCGGCTCTCATTATCTTCTAAACAATGCTCCGGCAAGGCTGGACTTGAAAAATACTAGATGTGAAGGCATCCGGGAAGCAGTTGGTGTGCCCATCCCTAAGCTGCAGCTCTGAAATGTAAAGCAATCCTATATTACCCTTGGCTATCAGATTCCCCACCAGGCGTTTCATGTGTCTGCATCCCTAAGGTGCACAGCCAGCAAAATGAGTCCAGTTTCCAATCGCTGCACTTAATCAAAAGAGCCATAACCAGTCCAGAAAAAAAAGAAGGAAAAAAAAACATGACTACAGATTTTTCAAGGAAAGGGTTTTATTGTCGTGAGCAACATCAACGACACAATCAAATGCCATGACCTTGGAACTGGTAGTAATTGCCAAGACATACACGTCTGTCTGTCTGTCTCGTGTTTTTTTTTTTTCGTTTTTTTTTTTTTAAGACTGCATTTAAAAGCGATGGCTGTGTAAAGTGCTGTGGGTGGAATAACACTGGTCACCGGAGATGGCCATGCACTGTGGATGACACATGGTTTTCAGAAAATGAAAAGTGGTACTTTTATAATGAAACCAAGTTAAACATGTCAGGATTTGGTCATACAAGATGACGATTTAGCTCCATTCCTTTGATTTGCCATGTGTGTTTTCACAACATCGTTGAGACAACAGCCCATCTATTATGTACTTCTGCTCTGTTGGTTTTTGCCAGCACAGTCTCTGTGCTCCTTTCAAATATGATACCTACTTTAGTGTTCCAGAAAGTAATTATGTTTTTAAAACAGAAAATCAATCATTGCCTTCCTGGTAGGGGATGAGATAATGTGAGATGCTGATTGCTGTCTCATGGAAACTGTTGCTACATACTGTAGGCTAGAATCAACAGCACACTGTTTTCACCCACTCTGTTCAGCAGTGAGACCAAAAGACTCAGCTACTGAAGCGTGTTGTCTCATCAAACACAGAAACCTCTGAAAGTTGGAAACCTGGGTTTTAAGCAAATATTTGACAGTGACTTTGCGTGTGTGTGCGTGTGTGGATGCCTGTGTGTGTCCCTGAACAGAGACAAAAGCATATCAGTTACTTAAACAATCAGCCATGCAGGAAAGGCTGCAGAGGTCTGAAGAGGAGGAGGAGGAGGAGGAGGACGACGATGATGGCCTCTCAGGTAAGAGATGCGATCCACTCCACCAGGCAAGTAGCGAGCAACTGGAGCCTAACCATTGGTCAACACTGGCCATATGTTCTCACGACACATAAGGACACTGCAGAAAGACCATGTTTGTTGTGTACACAGATGTTAGCTAAAGGACAGTCACGACCCAGAGTTATTAGCCCACCATTTTTGGCTCACTGTCTCATTTTTTAGCCCCCCCCCCAAAAATTTCAACATCTCAGCAATCACATACTTCAACCTGTCATGTGAGTTTGGGTGCAGCACATTTAAATTTTCATGCGGATTATATAGAAAATATTTATAAATGTAAAATAAATATCAGTCCTCTCACATAACCTCAAGAGCCCCTAACACCAAGGTTGGGATACTCAGTCTGAGCTTCTCATAAGTTCCTACATTAATGTGCATTGTAGATTAGCTTCTGATGAGATGTCCAAATCAAATGGTTTTATCGGGCCCTGTTTGCTCTTTTAAGGAATAAATCATGGCCATGAAGAGGACCTGGGGAGGGCCAAACGCTCCTCACATCAAGACCCTTACCCTCGGTAAGAACATTGTTATTATTCAACGGGCCACAGGAAATGGGCCACCAGACACCAAAGTGGTTGATGTACATTTGCATGGCCACTCTCATAATTCCCTGTTCATTTCCATAAGATCAAGGGGCCGCCACCCATTAACTCGCTTACAAAGACAAAAGGCCCCTAAAGCCCCTCTCACTCGCTGTTCGCTGGGTTCAGCCAGGTTTTAGAAATCAAAAGCAAAACAAGCTGCTGCAAAAAAACTGGGGGGAAAAAAAGAAATAAATTGGAGTCATAATATCACTGTCTTCAGGCTTGTTGTCAGAATGCAAACAGATCATGTCAAGAAGAGAATCAGGGACAACTGTTTTGGAAGAAGGGGACTCAAGTGTTGACAAGGACAAATGTCCTTTCATTTTTCACCCTTGAAATGCATTTAGACTGCTCAAATCAGCGGCCTAAGTGGCCTGGAAAGGAAGATCTAATGATAAATAGCTCGGTGGAAGCTAACACCATCACGGTTACATTTGAATATCAACACGACTTCATCA
Organism: Haemulon aurolineatum; assembly: GCA_038406115.1. NCBI lineage: Eukaryota > Metazoa > Chordata > Actinopteri > Lutjaniformes > Haemulidae > Haemulon > Haemulon aurolineatum. Next base: position 4,964,175 of record JBCAUF010000042.1, read on the forward strand.
AATCTGCAATTGCATGTCGGGTCCTCAGAGCACCTCTTCACTGCGAACCCATTTGGGCTGTAGTAATGGCTGGGTAAACGTTATGAGGAATAATCTTCTCTGATTTCATGTGATTACTGGGCACCACGCTGACACAAGGGCTGAAGTCTGTATCTCCCTGGCCTGGCAAGCAGGCGCTCCCAGTCTGCCTATTAGCCCAGGGAAGGGCCTAATGGGCTGGCTCTATTGTGGTCCTCATAGCTGCTGATGTCTGCCACCGCCAGCCCCAGTGACCACCCTCTTTAATAAACATGAGCCAATTTCGGGCTCAGACCCTCTCAGATGGCGCCTGTCTCCCTGTCATTAATGTGCATGGGAAGCCCGCAATATATGTGATTAAACAAAATTTGCAGGACAAAAAAATTAGACAGAAGCAGAGAATGCCGTGGGCAGCAATGAGACACAAGTTGTGTACAGAAGTCCAATTGGACATATGGGGAGTCTGATTTCACCAGCGTTAGGAGGGATGCATCCCCATGTGCCAGTAGTCACCATCACGCTGTCTTCGGTCATACACCGACTGCCCCTGTCTTTTCTTTGCTTCTCCTGGACGCTTAGATTTAAGCATTCGACTTACCACAGTCACTTCTTGCGCTTTATTGCTTCCACAAGTGGTCCAGAAGCCCTGCACTTAAGCAGAAGCATAACACTGCAGCATGCTCTTGCCCCGCTTCCCTCCTTTGTCTCTGTGTCTCACTCTCTCGCTCTCTTGCCCTTTTCTCCATCTCTTTGCCCCTCTTCCTCTCCGTCTTCCTGTACCACCCACACCCCCCAACGCCAACTCCCCTCCTCAACCCCCCCACCACCCCACCCCCCTTCTCCGTCCTACTTGTTAATTATTTGCTTTATTTTGTCAGCGAGCTGATGAGTGACATCAAAAGGAGGATGGAGCTGGACTCAAAATACAAAAATGGCTTCCTCTCTGTTGTCTTAGACAATAATTATGATTTGCCAGTTAAGCCTAGACTACAGCAGAGGGATTGTAGTTTAAAGCAGAGGCTTTGGTGCAAAAAATGCATTTATAGCCCTTTGTGAGGCTCCTCATTATGTGTGGGCCCGATTCATTAAGTAATTGGTTTGCAGTTGTTTACATGAGTATTAAGGCCTTCTATTCAGGGCCTTTGAGAGATACATTGTGCAAATGTTGCATGTTATGAATGCAGAATGAGAGGCGGGGGGCCAGTCCTATTGGCCAAACACTGCACTCGGCTGAAAAGCGAGAGAAAAGCACTGGGTGCTGCTTTGCATAGCAATGACTAGGGCCTTAATAAGCTTTACAGATTAAATACATGCAGTCTATACAAGATGCAAAGAGATACTCTTAACACATTTATATGTGCTCATTTCACTATTATGGCGTTCGAGAGAATTGAGGTCTTTCATATTCTTTTTTCTCTCTCTCTCTCCCTCTCCTCCTCGCTCTCTCCCACACAGTGTTTTTCAGTCAGATACTTTTATAGAATGTGCTGTTTATTGTATTATAACTCGCGGGGAAGCGACTGATTTGTCCATTAGAAATCTTTTGCTGTCTTTGTGAGTGGCAAAGTAAAATCACTTTGTGGTTGAGTGGGGATGAAAGGAATAATGTACGAAGGAGTGAGTCTTAATAAGCAGCTGCACTCCATGTAAAGACCACTTGTTCCCCTTTGTACGCGAGTGCATGCCACTGCTTCCTCTCGTGCAAAGAATCATTGTGCTCCTTTCTACTGTAGGCATTTCAGATGCCACTCCTTTCTTATTTTTATTTTGGGTTTGGTAATACCTTTTTATTTTCTCCCTAGTTTTGATCCTAAAAAAAAAAAAAAAGCTCAAACACATGTGCACAGACACACACAGAGACACAGAAAATACTCTAGCTATCAGCTGGTGTGATGATTGTTGTGCCTAGTGCCTGCTTGACAAAAACCTTGACTCAACAATTAGTGGTTTACAGCTTTGCCTTGGACAACAGGATGTGCTCAAGCATTCGACCTCAAATCACTCAGAGTGTCAAAATCAGAAGCTCTCTCCCGCTCTCCTCTCTCTCGTGGGGAGGCGATGTGTGTGGATCTCTGACAGCTCACTGGGAGGAGGGATGGAGGGGTGAGAGGGACATGAGCTGAGAAAGAGGAGGGGAGGGGAGGTAGAGAGAGGGAGCGGGAGATAGAGGGAGACAGAGCGACAGGAACGGAC
>JBCAUF010000042.1:4966949-4979349 GCA_038406115.1 Haemulon aurolineatum
GAGCTGAGAAAGAGGAGGGGAGGGGAGGTAGAGAGAGGGAGCGGGAGATAGAGGGAGACAGAGCGACAGGAACGGACAAAGAGGGAGTGAAAGATGGAGGACTCCTGTTCTAAAATCCATGTAAACAGTTTGACAGACAATATAATCGCGCGCAGTGTCAGATGTAAGGAAGTCGATGCACAGTCGGGTACATGGCAGAATTTAATTTATACCTCTATTATATGAAAAAAAAAATTCTTATGGGTTTCTTATAGAACATACCCTCTCAGAAACGGCCAACAAATTTGCCAGTGTTTTTATTTTCTTTCTTCACATTTTCGTTGATCTCCTCCTTCAGTTTAGACTAAAGAATAATATTACATCCAGGCACAAGACAGATACTATAGATGAAGGCAGCATTTAGAGGCTCCAACCAGAGGAGGTCACTGTCTTACATTGGCTGCTTCAAACCAGTAAAGAACGCCTGATTGCCCTCTAAAGGATTAAGTTGGCTCTGAGACACTTTCTGTGCTCTTTGTTTGTTCATTTTAATGTTTAATGTAGCTTACAGAGTATAGTACACAGTCTATACAGCATACAGCCATGCAAAAAAATATTTTCCTCAAGCACATTTTGTTGTGATAGAGGCTAAAATGGAAATAATGTTCAGTTTTGATTGAGAGATGCTTGACATTGACTTATGTACATATCAATCCCTTCACATTATCTGAGTTTGCCCTGGCACAGGTTATCATGTACCAAAAAAAATAAAAAATAAAAAAATAACAAGAGATGAATGATCTGTCCTCCAGCCGTCACTTGCACTGGCCGTCTCCACTAGACTGCCACCAGTCAGGAGGAGAGCGCGCTGCGTTGAAATCATTGGCCCGGCACCTCTTCCTCTGAGTTGCAGTACTCGCTCGCTGCCAGCAGAGAGCACTCACATGTTGGAGAGTGCCCACTCACAGTGCACTCACAGTTGCCTCTCACTGTTTGCCCCCTACTGAGGGCTATATCCTGCTACCATTCAGGCCCGGTAGAGTACATCTAAACGGAGCCTAAACAATGTTTCTGCGGGGTCATAGCTGGGATGGGAGTAGGAGTTGATGGGAATGATGAGGTGATGGGTCTCCCTTTACCTTTAGACAAGCACCGCTGCGCAAAAGTGCTATTGTGCTATTAGCATTTGTGTGTGGGTGGCAGGAGCTTAAAAAAAGCCAGGGTAAATAAAAGCAGTTTTCTAGCTATCGGCGTGTGCAAGGCAGTATTAAATGCTTGGTAAGCATTATTTGCTCTGGCAGTCCCCACATTCCCTAATGTGACTGTAGGATTGCATGTCACATCTGTCTACAGTGGCTCCAAGACACACACTCCAGTCATACTTGGCAGCTACTTTCAGCTGAAAGGACAGTACATTCACTCTGTTCCCTCTGTCTTCCATCATTTTGTCCTTGTGCCATTGGATATTTTTGTCAATACATACCCACCACACTGTAAAGCTGATTCAGATGTGTTTGTAACCTTTTATATTTCTGCATTTCTGTGCCACTTTAACTGCAGCACATGAGAGTGCTTTATACAATATGTCTTTTTTTTCAGATGAACCGATCTTTCTTGACACAGTTTAATACAGTATTCTCAATTGTCCACTCTTGTATTTGTCAATTGCAATTTGCAGTCATAGTTGTTCATTTGCTCCACAGTAGAGGTGCGCTTACGTATATGTACATGTACGCTGGATCTACAAAAGGACTACAAAAGTTGCGTAAGAGTGCCTTGCTTTCTGTATGCTGAGTAATCACTGTGTTATTCTTAAAGAAAAGTGTTGCTCAGAAATGGCACCAATTTCATCCTTTTGTGCCTGCTGTTTAATAGAATAATAGAATTTTAAGAATAGACTCGGTATAAACAGATTGTATGTCACTGCATTACCTGCCAGCATAAGTCAGCCCGATTTGAAAACGATTTCAAAATATGTACATTTCGGAGCTTTAATTCGGCTAATAGAAGTAAAAAATGTGTTGTGCAAATGAACAAAACAAGACAGAGGCTTGATTAAGGAAACACACAGACACTAATAATCTCCACATTTTCCGCCAAGCCCATATTGCATTATGTGTATAAAACTCATCATGCAATTTTAAAGGTCGTCGTGGACTCGGCTATGCACAGCAGACCCAAACTGTTAAAACAGGAGATAAACAACAATATGGAGCAATTGCAAAGAGAAAGAGAATGAGCGGGGCATTGGGGAAAAAAAGAGGACATTACAATAGCTGTAATTTGCATCATTTTACACATTACATTCACCTCTGTCTACCAGAGCTTGTAAAACAGTGGCCAGCCCAGTCTTACATATTCAGATCATTGCCTCAATTAAGGGAAACTCAGCAGAAGATGAACTGGCATAAATGTTTATGGAAACGGAATATTAGATTGGTGGGGTCAGATCCAGACTGGGCTCTCTATGGTAATAGCCCTGTCTTGAAATCAGTCCTGTCCCTCACTGAAGTGGAACAGCTGATAGACCATTCCCATCCCGGGGGGAAGTTCAAGAAAAGAAAAGCCTAATTTACTCTCCGTAACAGCTATTATTGTGGCAAAGGAGAGGAAGTAATCGTATGGATTATTGCTGTATTTTTGCTGCTGCAGGCTCGAGATGTGTTTCCTAACAGTTGTAAATGGATGCAGCGGTCCTCGTGGCGTAGTTGTGTTTCAGCATCTGTACTTTATCTCTTCTGCAGTTTAAAGGCTGAACGTGGATAGCAGGTGTAAGTCCTTATTTTTAAAAAAATGTTAACTTCACCGTAGTATTTGTCGTTACCCTGCCCCAAAATCCGTCAACATAATGACTGTTGTGGTGTCATTTTGGCAGAAAAAAATCTTTTTGTCACTTCTGAATTTTAAAGATTTATAGTTTTAGATTCACCTTCTAAAACTCAGAATCACGGCCACATGTTATGTGCATATTGAAACACACATATCCAGTTTTACCTCCAGTGATACAATAATAAAAACACATACAGTACATGATTATTCTTATAATGGTGATGATATTATCTTCTTTCATCATCATTGTGTATACAGCCATCTGTCAGCCTAGTATGGTCACTCTGTGATTATTCTACCAAATAAAAAGCTCACATTTTCTGTTTCTAAACATAACATAATCTAGAGAGATATTACACAGCAAAAACATTGTCATGATTTTGGACACAGAATAGTCTAGCCAGAAAAGAAATACCACCTGCACTACTCTCCATTCACCAAAATCATTAGATTATGCATTTACTAACATACATGTATTTTTGCGAACCAAATCCCCTATTTCAGCAAAAAGCTATAGCCTTATATGTAGGACACCTTCAGACTGTGCAGACAGATTGTCTGTCGTTGTGTCTTTGCTTTCTTTTCGTTCTTTGGCGCTGCGTTTCTTACTCACTCAGCCTCTGCTGCATATGAGGCACCTGTTCACTGTGCTGTCTGAACAGAGGCAAAAATCAGTCTGATCAGCACATGAATATAATGGTTATATTCTAATGATGATACTGACTGTATCGTGTATTGCTTTTAGCATGAAGCAATCTGTTCCCAGTCAGGAATGGGAGTTGCATCCCTTTTCCTCTCATTCTGCCTTGAGTGGCGCAAAGCGGCAATATATAGTTTAGAAGGCTGCAATTGGAACACAGCCAGAGTAATTTGGTCCTTACACTCAATGTACAGCCACATGTGCCAAGACTTAGCTGAGGCAGAGATGAGGAGATGAGGATGATTGAGAGGATGACAATCAAAGAGGTCATGGGTTTGAATCGACGCAGATGCCACACTACAGTTTTTGCTCAAGCTCATCTGCTCCAAACTCGGCATGTTTTTTCTTCCTGTTTCCGAGAAAAGCGTAAACAATGCTCCAATAAAGACGGGCCAAACAAATAAGCCATATGGATATGTATGCTAACCTGGGAGATGATGAGGCTATATTGTGGGGTTTTGAATGGGCTCTGTGATGATGTAAATTAAAGAGGAGGCCTTTAAAAGTGGAACGGGGGGCCTTATTGCATATGCATTGAGGTAGATCAAAGCCTTTTCGGAGGTCACACATTTACATAGCGATATCACCAGAGCTATGGGAACCTGGCAACCCTGTCTTTGGACTATTTTTGAATAAAGAGGGCCTTGTGGAAGTCTTTTGGCACAATTAGAACAGGAGTCAAGGAAGTTCCCTCTGCTGCACTGTCTGCCTGCCTTTTTTTCCCCCCTTTTAGCTATTTTTGGTGAGAATTTGCGGCTCTTTTTCAGAGAAAGCCTGAAGTAATAACTTTACAAGGCTAATAACTGTCTTTGTGTTTCCAGGAAAGAGTGCACGAACTCAAAGGCTCATTCTGCTCTACAGTCAAAAGGTGAGTGTAGACAAAGTCATTCCAATTCCGAGCTAAGGCACGTTGTCAATAAAAAAGGCTAATTACAACCAACAGATCACCTTAAAGAGGTTTATGCGTTAACATGTATGAAATGATTGTAAATTCTGAGCTTCACAAGAACACAAACTGTTGATTAAATTTCTCTGTAAATGCAGCTATTTCTTTTGAGGATTTGTAAATGAAAAAACCCAAAGTGACCTTGAAGCCAGGTTACAAAAGCTTGATTTAAAGTCATTAAGCACCAACTAATCCTCTAATAAATAACCAAAACAGTCCTATTTTAGGGAAATGTCTGCCTTCTTACATCACTGATCAGACTTTAAACAAAAGCCCATGGAAATGTTGGGCAGTCTATTAACTGCTCTAACTAATACTCTGAAAGAGCAGTGTTGATTCTAATGGGGAGCAATCAGACAGTTGCCTTCTATACGACATTTAGGATCGTTTTTGTGAAATCAAAATACATTCAAATCGTGTCTAGATCCAGTGGAGGCAGATTGCATCTAATTTCATCTGGCACTAGCAACTTTCACTTCATGCTGTTGACTAGCAAACACAAGCGTCGAATCAATTTCTTTCGGCCTGAGCTGCTATATAAATAAAGAATGTGTCCTGAGCAGCTGAATCATAGTTTCTGGGTGCTACCATCGCGCCTGCATGTGGAATTTTACAGCTGTGATCATATCACCCGAGGTGCATCTCATTGCCACGACTAAGTGAGACTACTGTAGCGAGTTAACACGTGAGACTTTATAAAGGGTGGCATGCTCTGATCTTCATGGTGAAATCAGACTCAAGGTAAGCTGAAGTTCTAGTGCATTCAAATCCTGGAATGCCTGTAAGAGAGTATAGAATTGATAGGATAGAGAAATTATGTAGACGTTGTAAGAGGCTACACTTACGTCGTTGCTCCAATAATGCAATCATGTAACAATAATCTTGCATTTCTTTTCTCCATACCTATTTGTTCAGCTTTCTGGGGCGAATCAGATGACAGCAACTCAGACATCGAAGCGGCCTTACGTCCTCAACCTTTCAATGCAAACGACAGTGACGGTGACACTGACGACTTCGGCGACTGATATTTTCCTGCAGATATATATATATATTTTAACACACTGCATTATATCACTGGAAATTTTCAGGCAGTTTGGCTCACAGTAATTCACCCCCTGACCATTGTTTTAGTGGCCTGCATTGTAAATCATATGCACACTGTATCGTAAAAACAAATAATAAAGTTGACAGCTCTCACGCTGGTTAAAGTATGTGAAGAGTTGTCCAACACTCTGATGTTAACCCTGCTTCAGTCTCTTTATCTGAACAACTCTCCCAGCTCATAATAACAGCTCGAAATAGATTAAACTGATCTTTTAAAGCGATTTGTTTGCACTAGGCTGAAAATCATGCATTTTGAATGCCGCAAGCATCTCCGAGTGCTCTACCTCCAGCATGCTCGAGTGTAATGATGTGAGTCACCTGTGAAATGACAAAGCACAATGGCCACTCTGCACGCTGCTGCGCGACCTGTGAACCTGCTGAAGAGGCCCATCTCCCAGGGCACAAAGTGTTGTAGCGCTAACAAACTCAGAATATTTAGAACAAACCCTCCACACATGTTTTCACAGCTGCATCTTTAATAACCGCGCCGGTGCTCCAGAAACACAAAGACGCATGTCCAAATTCTTCCGCATTATTGTGCAAATGAGTCACGAGTAGCAGAATCGTGGCTGAAACCGCACACTAGTCTTCTGCAATTTATGATTTTTGCAGCACGTCGAACGTTCTGCAGCTATTAATAACTCGGAGCTACTGTGTGGGAGGCTACATTCCCAAGTTTACATTTATAGTTCATTATGTCTGTAGTGTAAATTTCCAAAACTGCCATTCTGGGATGTGGTAAAAGCCCCTGGCATTCAGTGTCAGCAGGATTCCATTAGTCAGCTTTAGGTGACTTTACATGCCTGAACCTTTTAAAGTAGGACTCCACATTCATTACCAGTAATGGCTTCAGACAGCCCTGACCCACCACAGAAAAGGGACTGTGGCAGAATAATTTGGAGTTTGCTAAAAGGCTCCCTAACATAATATCCATGTTAAGGAGCATGTCAACAGATACTTGTGAGCGACAGATAGCTCACGGTGGAAGTGGAGTTATATTGTACTAATGTGTACTAACACAATAACATTTTTTAAAATAACTTCTCCGATTCCGTGTCAGGGAGACGGCGATGGTGGTGATATTCAGCTCGTTCTTTTCAGAGCATGTGGAAGGTTTTTATCTTGCAGTTAATGGGTGTTATCCATATAGTGTCTGACTCAATTACAGTGTCAGCTTTGCTATCGGGTTGGCATGAGACAGAGCTCAATTCTTACAGCAGTGGTTTTTTGAAGGTGATCCATTTTTATTCTGACTGAATAGATGGTGTCTGGAGAATGAGGGAGGATGAGAAACATTTTATTTGATAATATTGTGAATGATAGTCCCACAAGACCACTGGTAATTGACATAGAAAATCATTTTATGTTTTGATTTTGCTTCTGAACACGAGCGTTTTTCTTAACAAAGGCAAACATTTTCCAGTCTGATGGAAGTCGTCTTAAAGGAGAAACCTCACCTTTAAAGATATATATCTGCACCTCAGGATCAATCAGTCACCACTCTGAAGTCACTGTATTGTTACACAGACATGTCCTGAAAGCCAGCATGAAAATGTTTCCTCTGCACTGATTTTTCTGGTTCAGAAATTATTGAACAAAGTTAATGGATTGTGGGCTCAGCCTGCAATATAAACATACCCATTATTATTTATTATTATATTATGATTATAGTGTATAATTGTAGCAGAGATTGACATTTTTGTTGAAGTTAAATGGTTGACATTGGAATGGATTATAAAATATATGGGTGGGTGTTGATTGAACAGTTTCTTGTGTGTTTCTATAAATTAAACACTCAGGGTTTTGTTGAGTCTTTGTTTTTTTTTTAAATGTCAGATTTCCTGCATATTCTTGCATATTACAAGTTACACAGGCTCAAAGAGAAAACCTTTTCTTTATCTTCTGCTTCAAAATTGAATCAGTGACAATTTAGAGTGATGTTTTGTGTTAGTGATGGCTCATTGCTGAACCACTATTTCTCGTTGTTAATTTAGTGTTTAACATAATGCTCTGTAACTCGTTTACCCGTCGATTCTAGTTGAGAAATGCATTTTAGCTGAATTGGTGAGCATAACAATAACATGCACAACAACAGTGTCTATTGGTAACGTTTGTGAATGCATCTCATGCTGTTGTTGTGTTGACTCATTCTTCACGCGCCCACAGAGCTCCATATCTACCGTATGCAACTGAGGTCAAGGTCTGGCAGTACATGGTGTTGTTACAAATACAGTGCAAATGCAGCGTGTGTAATAGTAACCTGTCGGCGATTTGACAGCGTAGCAGACAACATTGAACAGAATCACACATCACAAATGAGGTCCCAGACAGCACTGACTAGTTTGTTCAGCTCATCACACAGAGCAGTGAAAGTACACAAAGAAAAAAACTTTAGTCGGTGCACTACAGTATCTCTGACAAATTGCTTAGACCTCCAAGTCTGCCTGAATGTCTTTGTTCCCGTTGACACTGTAGCAGTCTTGTGATTGCATTGTGTGGTCCATTATTCAAAACATATGTGGATGCATTATGGTCCGCCAATGTCACAGACTCTTCACCTTCGATTTCCACCTTTGATTGCTGAACAGTGTTGCCAAACGGTGAGTCATGAAAGAAACCCTTCCTCTGATTCTGACCCACTCACACTAGAGCTGAAAGAAATAAATTGATTAGTCTGCCTGACAGGAAATGAAGCTAGGGAAAAAAATTGACAATCACTTAAAGCGGATGGAGTGGCAATTAAGAGGTTCGAGCTTTTCAAATGTGAACTTATCCTGGTTTCTTAATCTTTTATGAAAACAAGCTGAATATCATCTGGCCTTAGACTATTGTTGGGACAAAACTTGTGGAATCTTACAGTGCTCAAATATTTCTTCATATCAAAGCTCATTGTAGCAGTGCAGAACATTCAGTTCAGTATGCTGGAGATGTGATGTGTCATGCAAGCACAGCAGTTATTCAGAGATGTTGCCCTCGGAATGTCATTTTGTATTGTACATGAAAATGGCCGTGATCACATAAATCCTGGAACAAAGAATTAAAACCCGGCAGGTCTAGACAACACACAAAATAACCCAAATTTACTTTCAATTGTGTGACAACTCCTGTTTTGCGAGTATGCAAGCCTGTTCCTTTCAGTCTGGCATGCTATCAAGTACTAAGCTTAAAGCCATTCATGTTCAGTCCGCATCAATTCAGTCCCCCCTTTTTTTCCTCACCAATGGCGGCCATGAGTGTCTGGAAAGTTGAGAGGAGGGTCTTGCTCCCTCACAAGCCAGATTGACCTGCTTTTTGTCCAGACAACTTCCAATAAGAAAGGGTCACTGTTCTTTCATCGGTGTCTCGCATTCGAGTCTCATGCATGCGTCTAAATTGTCCATCCAAGACACTTGTGTTACTAATAAGAGAAATAGCGGATTAATCCCTCCATGACGGCAGATTTCAGGTGCACAATGTCTGAATAATCATAATAAATGTGTAACAATGCTTTCTTTTTGTGTAAGAATGGCTGTTATTAATTTTGAAGTTGTGTTCAAACAAGAATTTACTGTTAGCTGCAAGTGGGGGGGACACACAGATGAAAGCAAGTGGCAAAGTTAAATACATTCATCAACACTGCTATGGTTTTGTTCTCATATGTTTGCGTAATATATTCCTGCCTGCTGGACAAACCGAGGCTCTCGAGTGTGCGCCTTCCATTCTCCCCTACCCTACTTTTATTTTTATCAGTGAATAATCATTTAGAGCAAGGTCATTTTGATCTTCTGCCTCAATAGGCCTCAATTAAATATTCATTCATTCTGATGTGGCCTCCTCTGCAGCTTCTTTGGTATGTGTGTTAAAGAGACAAAAGGCTGTGCTTTTGATTACACAAGCTTGGGCTTTTTTCAAAGAGATCAGGCACCATTATAGAGAGTTAAACAATCTTTTCCACTGATCAACAGAGTTGTTGGTAAAATGTTTACTTTGGCAAGGATTAGTGATTTTGTCCTTGAATGTTGAAACAAAAGCAATTCAGTTATTCAGTTTGTTTGTAATTCAAAGCTTAATCGAGCCACGTCTCCAAGGCTTCTGATCCATGTGTCATGAATTCATCTGCAGCCCTGTTTGTTTGCCTCTTGACCACAATGTGTATATTTATTCAACCTGAAATTGTATGAAATTATATTCATCTACAGCATCGCATTCTAAATAAAAGTATGTGCAGGAAAAAGTAAGAGATAAAATGTATTTAGCATAGTTGCTTCTTGGCTGCGTTAACATCATTTAGTTGCTCTGCAGATCTAACTCAATAATAATAATAATAATAATAATAAATTATTATGATCAGAGTATAAAAATATTCAGATCTAGCACTTAGCTTCTGCATTGAGAGGTCCAAAAAGTAAGCGCACTAGAGACTTTCGCCAGCCGGCCTGCTAACTTCCATATTTGCACTTTAATCATATAGCTCTTCTAGACTTTCCAAAGGTTATTGGACCAAATGATCAAATAGTGAAATTAGTCATTTTGCAGGGGCTGTGCTCATAAAAATCTATTCACTGTTTTACAACCACTTCTTTCACAATGGAAAAAGGATATTTGTGCCCTGGGGCATCATGTGACCGACACGGATGTTGTAATTACACAGCTTTGCCACTATGTCAAATTGGCTTCAAAGCCTGGTCCACTTCCTGGGGACCCGGAAGAAACCCTGTCAGATTAAAGTAACAACATGTCCTCGTACGCCATTCCTCTGACCAAATGTAACATTTCCTTTTTATACGGAACACATTTTATGTATGCTCCACCATTTTATTTGTCTGAATTCTGAGAGTGAAATTTATTCTGTATGCACACATCGATCTCAATAATTACAACATTCGTGTCCTGAACATGTGCACTGCTCTCTGCTAGCATACCCACAATGCCATGCGTCACATTTGATAGATTCAACAAACATAGTCATGCTATACAACATACAGATAATTCAGAAATGTCTAGAATCTGAATTAACTGCTTACTATAGAGTATAATTATTGAGTGTCTATTATAGAGGGAGTGATTTCATACACAGCCAGACACTGAGGTACCTAAATGAAATGAAGCCATCTTTCATTTCTATCCACTTTTCCGACAGTCAAAAATGTCTGCTATGAAAAGGTATGGGTAAGGTTTGTTGTAATTGACATTACAGCTCATTCACTAAGTATGTAACATTTTATGTCTCAAAATATTACCAACAATATTTTGTCTTGTGTATCCAGCAGACATCTACATGCTCAAAGAACAGGTTAACCATAAGGTCTTTTTCCACACAGAGCTACTGTATAAGACTTGTTAAGATGCCTTGCTAGATATATGTCTACCTTAAGTTTACCTGGTTTTGAATAGAAGTTAAAATATAATGTTGTGATCACACTTTGGATATTACGGTATCTGTCTTGTTATCACAACCAAATAAAATCAACCCACACCTTTAAATAATGCTAATGCCACAGAGATACTACACCTTTTGAGGACAGGATTTAATTCAAAGTTCTTTGAATCATTACTCAAAGCAGCCGTTATGACAGCACATCAACTTGGAACATTTCAGTGAGTCACTATTGTCTCACAGCACAGACATAGTCTTTTTTTTTATCCTGTCAACAAAAATGTTGCAGTCATGGGAGAAAAGGACTGTGCTACATGAAGACTGGAAGAAAAAAGTGGACATTTTCAAATAAACAAAAGGAAAGAAATATGACCAAAACTTAAGCTGGCTACGATTGTAGCTGTATAAAGTTAGTTTCCTCCCTTCGGACAAATGTGAGAGCTCTGATAAGTCTTATTATTTTCTTTTACTCATATGGAATATATCTCCAGCCCTGCCATTACATTTATCACTTGATTCAGCAAGTAGGCATATCTGAAAGCGCAGTGGGTGAACAATAGGTCCAAGGATGATTTGCACATGAATGATGTCTGTGAATGAGAGTGGGTTACAGAGGAAGGCTGTCTCTCCATAGTCGGGGCAGGAAGGTTTGCTCCCCTCTGCCCCCACTCCAAAGACCAGGTGAGATTCTCCGACACAAAGGGCCAAGTGAAAATCTGTTCAGCATGGACGCCTAAAACCCTTATTATGGTGATGCTTTATGGAGGATTTCAGGGGACATATATAAAAGCACTGAGTTGGTCCTATCTACAGCGTCTTTATGGATTGCTGTTACATGTCCATAGGGCTTTGATCTTTTGATTACATGGCTATATTTTCTATATATTATTGTGCAAAATGCACTAGTTTCCATTTCCATGTTGAAGCCAGATAAAATGTGCAGCCCCTCTGTGCTAAGCCTGTCCGCAAAATGGTTGTGTATTTATCTTGAACCTTCCCTACTGTGTAAAAATTTATTTAATTTGTCCTCAGTTCCTCCATAAAACTTTGATTAGTTTAATTGGCATTGCTCATTGAAAACAATAATAAGATGACCAGATGAGTATCAGCGCACAAGAGTGATAGATAAACCATTCTTTCAATTCTAATTTGATAAAAAATAAGTATGCTGGCATCTATTAATATTTTATTTGGCTGTGTCCCTGATGGTGCTTGCGTCTTTGATAAAAAAAACTTGTTCTTCAGTGTTCTATTTGGTCTACTAAGTCAACAGTTCCACACACATTCAGTCTATCAATGGAGCCCCCCCCCCCCCAAACACACACACACACACATACACACCTACACAAACACTCAAAAATGTAATGGCAAATTATGAGCATCATCAATATAAACAGTGGTGACAAAAATAGTTGGCACTTTTACTTTTATTTTACTCAAAGTTGCAAAATCACAACATAGAAATCCTCTGTTACAAGAAAAAGTC
>JBCAUF010000042.1:4999599-5018327 GCA_038406115.1 Haemulon aurolineatum
CATGGGCTCATCCGCAGGTTCACATAGAAAAAGTGGAAAGTGACAGTACAGTATGAAGTCCTACCACGTCCTGCCGTAGAGGAGGTTTGAGCTGACCATGTTACTGGTGTAATCTACAGCAGATGTGTCTATCTGGGCCATGTTGAGCTGGCTGTGCAGTGAGGGGGGGCTGGGCGACATCTCCTCCAGCTCCAAAGCGTTCACCTGCTGCTGGCTTTGATGCTGGGTGAGGCTGCTGGTCGGGGATGCGAGCACAACTCCGGCCCCGTTCTGTTGTTGGCTTTGCTGTTGGTTCTGTTGTACCTGTTGCTGGTTCGGCGTCGGCGTGTTCGAGCCGTTCTGGCACGGTTTACCGTCCTTCACCAGAACTGGCACGGCTACGCGCCTCGGGGACTGCGCCTGCTGTTGGCACAGGTTACCGTCCTGTTGCTGCTGCTGCAGCTGCTGCGCTGCCTTGTCCTTGGCCTGGCGCTTCATCTTGTACCGGTGGTTCTGAAACCAGATCTTCACCTGGGTCGGCGTCAGGTGGATCATGCTGGCCAGGTGTTCCCTCTCAGGCGCCGACAGGTATTTCTGCTGCTTAAACCTCCTCTCGAGCTCGTAGACCTGAGCCTGCGAGAACAGCACGCGCCGTTTCCTCCTGGGCGCCGCGTGGAGAGCTGGCATGGATTTGGTGGCGTCCGCCATTCCTGTGAGACCCCCCATGCCGGTCATGTTCATACCTGTGGAAGGTCCCATGAATCTAGAAACTTAAAAATATACATACATATACATGCGTTCAATAAACAGAAGAGGAGAACACTGTTTCGCCTGAAGTAGTCTTTATTTATTATTGGCTGTTATATGCGTTAATTCATGAAGCTGGAAAGCATCAGCCTTAAAAACAAATAATAATCCTACTAATATTAATGATAATGATAGTAATAATAATAATAATAATAATAATAATAATAATTAGAAAAATAAATGTAGATATTACTATTATTACATATTTACTCATGCCAAAAATAAAAAAAGTCGAGCCAGACTTGAAAAAATGATCTCCTTTTCAGTTTAACCGTCATAAATTGTCATTTTAAATGAAAGGCTTTTTTAAATATTACACACCATCTATATTAACATTTTCCAAAAATAAATGTAATATTTTTAAAAAAGCGATACATATGCGATACATATTTAGTCTTTAGCGTTTTACCCTCTCATTCCTGAAATGCCAGTTTGATTTTTTTTAAATCGTTATTATTTACGACGAAGTAAAATGAGGAAAGTGTGAATAAATGGAGTAAAAAACTTACTTGTGGAGTATCTTGGATCAGGGTTGGCGCTGTACCACCCTGTTGCTGCTGCACTATTCCGCATGCTTTCCTGGTACGACGGGAGATCTCCCATGTTGCCAATGCTTCCATTGCAGTATCCCCCCATTGCGCTGTGGGAGAACTGGGAGACGGTGTGCGGCATGTGGTAAGTGGTGGCCACGGTGGCGTTATGGCCCATGGAGTGCTGTTGCATGCCGGTCTGAGACACCTGAGGCTGTCGGTAGGCTCCCAGTGGAGAGGTTAGGTTCCCTGCGCCGTCCATGCCACTAAACTTCTTGTAGGTCTCCTCGATTGGACTCAAAATATCTGTCACTGAAAAAGGCGTTGTGTGCTTTGGGCTCAACGACATGATTCAGAAAGCAGGTAGATTTTTGTGTTTGAGCAGATCAACCGTGTTGTTGTATCGGCTCTCTCCTTGGTGGATGTCTACGTAAGAGAGTGCTTGTAGTGCGCCTGAGATCCTATTGATCGCCTTGGAGAAGGAGGCGAGCCCAGGGCGCTCTTAGCCCGGGTTTATTGGAGCCAGGAGCCAGGTTTACGACAAACACAGGGGGCGGAGCAAACCTCCTAAACCAGCAAACAATAGTCATTGACATTTTAGGGAAATAATTCATGAAAACGCACTTTGCTTTATATTAAGTTGTAAACAGGAATAAAACGACGCCACATATTTATGATTCTTTCCTTTGTGACAACTATATGCAGGTGAGAATAACCCATTATGTCCCGCACATCAGCTGATCTGACCACATATGACTATTTTGCGTCAGTAGGGAATTCCACTCTTTCTAGAAACTTTGAGAGCACTTTGAACAGACATAAGGGCCACCGAGTATCATCAAAGAGGCACAATGAAGTTGTATGACCAGCTCATTTATGCTTCTTAAGCATCATTTTGCCCCACCAGAGAGGGACAAGTCCAAATAAGCTCAAAATGACAAAATGCTGAAAGGGAGCGGCAATAGGGACCCAACCTGTGAGTATACATATCACTACCTAACATTCACCGGCAGGCAAGGCGATGGGATATAATACACAGGATTTATGGATTATATTTTGCCAAAATTGACCAGTTTTCCTGACACCACTTGCTCCTGATCAGGGAGATAATTTAAGAAAGATCACATTTTATATTTGAAAAGAATAAAGAAAAAAAGAAGGAGAAAAAGTAAGCAAAAAGGATTAGTTGTTTCATTAGACTTAATGCAATTTGGAGACAATATTGTAAGCCTCAAACCCTCGAGTCTGGTCACCCTGCATTAATGACACTCTGCAGTCTTGACCTGACATTGTAATCTCTGAGCAAACTGACTGGCGCCAGGGGAAGAATCAGAGGAAGGGAGACACAACAGGGGGGGTCAAAAGAGAGAAGAGCTACTACAAATTGCAATAATGAGCTTAACAGTCAATATAGCCTCCTATTATAGCCTAACGTGTTCCGTATGGATCTATAACGCATTATTGAGCCTACATAGCTCGCAACTCTCCTGTAACAGAGAGTCGTGGCCGTTATGCTGCTCATAATGACGATAATTATATTTTTTCTGATGTTTTTTTTTGTTGTTGCCTCCACCTCGCAGCAGACAGCAGCAGAAGCAGGTGTGCTGCGTTAAGGTTATTTTCCAGACGTGTTGCCATCTTCCTTCACTGGAGGAAGGAAACACTCGTCTGCGCGAAGCCACTAATGTAATTTAGCATGGCATGGCAGCAAGTAGCTGCCTACCCTAATTGAGCAATTGAAGACGTGACATGGTCAGCCATCAATTATAGCGACATATCAAGAACACCAATCTCCGGTTAAGTTGATAGCCTGATCGTAATAAATCATTGTTCTTATGCAGATTTCACTGGCCGAATTTCTTCCCCCTCCTCCTCCTCAGATGCCTGGACTCCGCAGCGGATTTGATGTGAAGTGGTTGGACTTATTGTTGTTGGGGAAAACAAAACAATGCGTGCGTAATTCCAAAGTCAGCTGGAGATGTCAGAAGGACGCCGAAGTGGGAGAAACATGAATCCTAAAACTAAAAATCTGTCTGACAAGAAGGGCTTGCCAGGTGTAAACTAAATGCTCCCTGTGAAAACGTCATATTCCTATCAATGTAAAGAAAATCAGCCTATTTCTCAAGGAAAGGTAATATTCCCTACCTGCAAATATTCCTTCACATGTCCAGACTGCTGTGCGCCTTTTCCACTCTTTTAGCGGCGGCCGCATGATGTCTTTTCAGGGCGAAAAGAAAGGTAGGCCTCGGCCCAGACCTCTAACATTATGTAAATGAGACAAACCTCTCAACCTTGTGGATTACTGAGTCAGAGAGCAGGACCCTGGTCCACAGACCCTCCACATTAGGATCCCATAAAAATCTGGAGCTGGTTAGCTGCATGCAACGCTTATGCGAGCTTATAGTCCACATTAATGTAATTGTCAGCACGAATAAACTTTTACATCCAGCGAAATTGATGTGGCCAAGGCGGCGGCAGTGGGACGCACAGGACGCGCCAAGGAGCCGCGAAAAAGGCCCAGCAAAGGTTTGTCCATTGATCTGACACATTTGGGGAGAGAGTTATTTTAATCGCCGGACAGTTTTGCACCTCGTTATGTTCATAGTTACTGAATAGAGACTGTTGCTGCGCGTGTGTTTACAGGTTGCAACCAGCGTGTGTGTTATGTGCTGTTAAATATCACACAATATATTGATTTAAATCAGCCCAAAGTGACCCTTATAGCCTCAAGCAGAATAAGTGCCATCTGGATGGATGCATGGCGAGGAAAAATAGATTTTATTCTCAGAATTACGCACGAAGACGGGTGTAGCCTTGTTCTGTGGCTGTCTTGCTTTCACACACACGCTTTAAAAGAAATCTGCTTTTTCGTCAGAAGACGTAATGCAGTTGCCAATCTTTCTCCAATATAACCTTGAAAATATTACAAGCTTTATAGAATAACTTTATTGCAAAAATACAAACTGAAGTCTGTAATAAAAGAATGACAGCCAAGTGTCACTTTATTCTAGGGAGCTGTGTGCCAAGTATGCTTGCCTCCGCTGATTAAATCATATTGTGTACATTAATGATGCGACATACTGGTGCAAAATCGCCCCGTCCATAGAACCTGCGCGGACTCGCCATTAGGACATTTTAACCAATTTCCCATATGATGTTGAACCGTTCACTGGTCCATTTACGCGCTGTTAACCAGTCCAGAATGACTGCCTGTTTATGTAGTTTATATCATACAGACAACCTTTTTCCGATATCACCTCTGTCCCCCCACCCCCAGCGCAACTCAGCACAGCAGATGGACCAAAAGCGCCTGGTTGCTGAATTGCTTTTCTCCACGTCGCCCTTGCTAGTTCAATACCCTGAGAGATGTGGAGAGATGGCTGAAGGGCCGGGGTCCTGACCTGCAACCTCAAGCACCCCAACTCTGAAACACGAGGATTTATTTTGTCTCGTAGCCCTTAAATCTCTAACTTAACTTTTAACTTTTAATGTGAGCAAAATTTAAACAATTACCAAAAATGGCAGAAGGTGTCTCTTCGCTTTTCTCCTCGTGCGATTTGAAGGATCTTTGGCAAAAGAGAAAAAGAAAAAAACATGTTTTGTAAATATGCTACGATTAAGATTAAACGATAAACGCCACCACCTTACACCCAAAACACAGGTTAAATTCTGCGTGCGTAATTTACGCACGACCTGTGAACACGCTTTTCCCTTTGTCTCGGGCAACTCAGTGCACCTTAGATTTCCAGGGATTTGTTATCAGCCACTCATTTAGAGAAAGCATGCATCTTGGGATTGGTTTCTGAAACAAAGACAGATTTATCAAATACAAATTTTGGTGTGCCATGCCTCCAGAAAGTGTGATTTCATACAAAATACCCCCTTTAATTTATTAACTCTAAACGAGAGGGGAAACACAGATAAATCAGATTTGAAAAGAAGCCAAAGCTTTGTGGAGTCTGCCAATATAAATTATTTAATGTCAGGCAATACAAAAAGTGAAAATATAGCCTACATTTTTTTATAATAATTTTTTTTATCTAATAAAAAGCGATTTCGTAGCAAAAGCAATGAAAGTAAATGGCAAAACATCCGTTCTGTATGTAGTTTCTTCCAAGCAACTGAAAGATTTTTTTCGTGCGTAATTACGCACGAAATATAATAAGCCTATTTAGTTTTCCGTGAGGCTGAAACGAAACCCCAACTTTGAATACTGACACTGAATCCACCACTCTTGCAACACCAAGACAAATAAATTGTCTTCTTCGCTCCAAACTAAATATTTAAACCACATCTGTACTGTGGCAGGCCATGTGGCTTAATTTTGAGGAGAGAATTCCACACCTGCAGTCAGAGTAGTACCATTTAGATCAAATACTTTCTCTCCTCTTAAATCGCCGAGCAGTGTGAGAGTAAAAAGCGGGCAGGTGCATATCTTTCAGTAGCACTACTTGAAACGGTGCGGTTCCTCAGCTAAGTAGGTTAAAGGTCCTCCCAAGTGGAGAAAGTATGTGACAGGCCTCTTGAAGACCGTATTCTTCTGCAGGAGTTTGCATTCATTCACAATTAATGTCGCTTGATGGACGAAATGATGCTAATAGGGCGCCAAAAAACAGAATATGG
Organism: Haemulon aurolineatum; assembly: GCA_038406115.1. NCBI lineage: Eukaryota > Metazoa > Chordata > Actinopteri > Lutjaniformes > Haemulidae > Haemulon > Haemulon aurolineatum. Next base: position 5,005,539 of record JBCAUF010000042.1, read on the forward strand.
GCTTTTATGGGATGCTGACCATAATCTGACAGATGGGGGGAAAATTGAGAACTGGAGATTAAAAATGTATAATGGGATTAGAGCTCAGAAGTTATTCTTTAAGTTTCACTGCATAATGTACTGCAGTTTACTTGATGTTACAGTTGAGGTTATAATCAGACACTTGGAACTGCACTGACTGTAAAAGGGAGGTTAGAGCTGGCCATGTTGGATTTAGGCAGCACATTGATTTTTTTTTTCACTGGAAACTACTGGAGTTTTACTGTTACTGTTACAACACACTGCCTGTTTAATTAACGGAAGCAGCCAAAGTCAAATTGCTAAATTGTGTTGAATTCTTGGCTGTGTCACCTTGAGCTTGCAAGCCACTACACCAAGGCTATGAAACACTGAGGCAAAAGTCCACAGTGTGGTGTACGATATTACCTAAGTGTAACCCAGTATGATTCTTCTATAATAAACAGCTTTGTATCATGAAAAGAGAAAATACCACCAAAAATAGCTGCATGATCTCATATTACAAAGAAAACTCCCTGTTGTGGCTGCAGATAGAGTGGAAACTAAAGTCATATATCTGTTTGAACTATTTGAGCTACAGACAATTTCAAACAGCAAGTGTGCTCTGAAGCCACCATCTGATGATGCATGGATAATTTACTTGGTTGTTGTTGTCAGATTGTCTTGTTTTACCAAATGATCAGACCATATGTTCCTCTGCTGTCTCTGCACGATTGTTAACACAAGGCACTTATTTTCAGGCCAAGAAAACCTAAGGAAATTAAATTTGACTTCATTTAGGCTACATTAAGAGGCACAGCCATTATGCTGATGCTGAGTATGATTTTAATCATAAGTGGAGACATATAGAGACATAAAAAAATTGTATAAACCTCCATTTCGTAATGTTATTTTTGCTGTGACTTAAATACACGCTGACTAGAGTGTTGATGCGCGCTCAGTTTCTTTGATGATCAGTTTCAAGGAATGGTTGTGAATTTAACTTGATAGATGAAATTTTAAACATGCATCAGAGAGATAGATAAATTATTTTAATATACATAAATAAATCAATGCTGTAATTCTGCTTTATTCTGCATCAATCTGTTTGGGGTTTTGGGAAAAAAATTACATGAAATAAAAGCCAGCAACTTCCACCCTTCCGGGGCTCAAACAGATTTAGCCCCCTGAATTTTTAGGTACTCAGGGTTTTGTGAGTGCCGCTGTCCTCTGCATTGTTTTGAGTGGCAACATTTTAGCATAGCTGCTCTCCTTTGTAACAACAATTAAAAAAAACACACAGCAGCAGATCAATGCAGATTACCAAGGTTCCAAGGGTACCTGGTTCGTCCACTTCTCCGCTGCATTAATTGTGGCGGCAGTGAGGGCAGGTAAACAAAGCTGTTAGAGAGTATGGTTGTGACTCAACCGCGGCTCACTCTAGCTTTGTCACCCGGTTACTCATGTGGCAAAATGCCTCTGCCAGTCTTTCTCTGCCTCCAGTTGCCCTTGGCAGCCAATTGTTGTGATGAGATGAAGTCTGTTTGATGACATGTCCTGAAATGATCTTTTATATCTATATACAACACTTGGTTCACTTCGGTGCAGAAAACATACTTGTGTTCAAGTACAGGCAGGTATCTTGGAATTAAAGATTTCCTTGTCAGTGTTCTCCAAGGACATAATAAGTCTTTGACAGTTTACAATGGTGTGTCTTGTCATTTGTTTATTTATTTAGCTAAATTTGTATCACGCTAAAAGCAGATCAAGCATGAAGTTGTTTTTGTGTTGTGCAGTCACAGCCATGTCTTGTTGTACTTGTGACAGGTTTATATCAAATATAATTGTAAAGTAATTCAAATACCTGTGGACTTTTTAAGCAGGTTGCAAGACAAACTGTATATTTTCCATTTCCGTATAGGTTCCATTATTTTGCAAGGAAGTCTGAGGTTTGATGCTGCAGAAACAGTTTATCGCTATTCTAGCTGTGAATGTCTCACACCACCCTTTATGGTAAAAGAAATAATAATAATCATCAAATGTGGTTTTGCATTCAGAATGCATGCAAATAGCTGCAGTCAGTATCAAGTGTTTCCTGATGTCCATTTATGCCAGGAATTCATTTATTCGGCTTGTTTTCATGTTAACTGTGAAGAGATGCATCTTCTAATCAAAAGTTTCAAAGCACTTTGAGTGCTGTGTGTGGAGACGGAAACTTTTTAAATGGCTTCACAACTCAACAATGGAAATTTGAGCAGAAGCTGCATATCAATGCGACATTTTTACCTGTCTGTTTATCCCCACTTTGGGATGCTTTTATCCAGTAGGCCACCTGATAGCCTACCATTATTTAGATGAATCCACATAAACACATCACAAAACTACTTCAAATTCTGAATGTATTGATCCTGACAGATACAAGCACACACCGCGTGCTGCAATTTAGAATAGCAACTACGGAACCGTTTTTACTGCACCGTGAAAAAGATTAAAATTGTCATTTCTGTTCATTTTCTTTCCAGACAATGAGCTCTGACTAAATCAGCTGCTCCATGTTGAAGGAGAATGTCAGTTAAACTGGACATTAAACATTGTCTGCAGAACTTAAAAAAAAAAGAACAACAAAAAACAAAGTATATAAAATTATTGATATATTGAAAATTGGTTTATCATCATATCATTAATGTGTGCACAGAATCACTATTATGCCGTTTATTGTAGTATGTGAATCTACAAACCTGGATATTCCTCACAGTTATTTACCTACTTAATTCATAATTTTCTTTGCCACCTAATTTCTAATGGATTCTGTCTGCTATTGTGTCAATTCATATTTGCCTCTGTCAACAAACAACAAAAAACTTTTATTTTTAACCATTTTTGTGTTTCATCTCAGCATTATTTTGTAACGACATTATTTCTTTTTTAAAAATACTTTTTATGTTATTTTTCAGTTCAGTTATTTACAGTGGTATCATTATCAATTGTTTTCTCTCTTTCTTGTTTAAAAGATAAACAAAGAAACAAACAACATCAAAAGCAACAACAAAAATTTAACAAAAAAATTATATTTGGAAAATCAGTTTAATGTCTAAATCTTTTTTTAGTTGTTGCAGATTGTTTTGATTCAAGCAGAAAAAGAAATGATGTTACAGTAATGTTGGGATATTTTATTTTTGAAAGCTTTACTCAAGGCCATATCTGGTTTTCCCATGTTGAGAGAACAGGATCAATACAACAATCATTCCATCAGAAGACTGCTCCTCCGATCCTTAAGAGACAGGAAGTTCGTTAAAGGTTCACAGAACAGCCTGTGGTTACATTCAAAGGGATAAAATATGATGACAACTATATTCACTTACTCTCAAAACCGATTAAAAAGTATGATACTTAATGTAACAACTCTTAATTTGATAGATTGCTCCAGTGCAAGTCATAGATGGTGCAGGACGTCTGAGCAAAATGTTCATGTTGAAGTCAAAATATGAATATTGCCTATTGAGATTATTCTGCTTCCACTAATAATAACATCCATTACTAAACATATTACTATTCATATAATTAAAAAGCAATGTACATCTAGATTCTTTCACTATTTCTTCAGTGGCCAACTGAGGAACTACAGCAGGGAAAAAATCACTGATGACCGATGCCCTAATAATACCAACAGCGTGTCTAAGTTTTGTTATCTTGATATTCTGGAGGAGTTTGCATCAGAGTGATATACATAGCACACTGCTCTAAGATGCATAAGGCATTTTTTGCTTTTGTTCTACCAAATGAGAACTGGCATTTGTGGCAGGTTAAATTAAGTTGTCAGTGTAGCCAGTGAGAATGATGTGTTGAAATATCGAGCAAAGAGCCTTGTATTCAGCTAAACTGTTCTCAATTATTGTGATTTAACATCAACACACAAAACTGAAAATATAACTTATGAGGTGATCTTATGAATTGTCATCAGTGACTTAGTTTTTAATTATTGCTATGAATCAAACTACTGTTTTAGTTTGTCGTACTGTGTGTATCTCTTCATCCCTCATCTTAAATAAATCATTTTACATCACAAGTTTAGTTTGTATAAATCATAGTAATGTATAAAACGGAAAGGAAAAGGAAATTATGTTGTTTGTGATAAACTTTTCCCCCTAAACACAGCATAGTATTTGCCTAATAGCACTCTTCAATGACATGAAAATGAGGTTCCAGGTCAGACATCGCTGTGTAAACGGTGTATTTTGATGAAAGAGATCTTTGGAAAAGGAAGGGAGGTATATTATGGAGAGTGGAAAAAAAAGATAAGTAGGTTACTATTTAGTATTTTAGAAGAGAGGCTTCAGTTGGATTTATCTTAAAAAGTCCACATGTGTGATGATGTTAGTGTTTCAGAGACATCATGTAGATGGCTGCAGATGTTTGTCATTTTCAATTGTGAATATAATGTGCTGTAAAAAAGCAATTATCATACAAGCTGAAATCAACCAGCATATACTGTACACTACATTGTAAAATTAACTATTTTATAAACACACATTCATTGTTAACAAAACGTAAAAATAAGTCACTTGTAAATAATGTAATAGTCAAGCCTTGAGGGTGGAACCATGCAGCAATGTTAAGCATTTATATATTCACATAGTCAAGGATATACCATCACATCAATGAAGATATATTTGAATCAGAGGGTTTTATATTATCTATTGTGTGACTTATGCACTTCCACATCCTACATTTCCCACAATTCCACTAGTCCCAAGAATCTTGGGAGATGAAGGAAGTGTGCACAATATTTCACTGAAAAGCTAACAGCAAGAGTGCACGGATTATTTTTCTCCAGTGTGTCTTTGTCTCAGTCTCTGCACGTGTTGCACCGAGTGTCTGACTTTCTGCTGCGGCACAGTCATAACAAGTCTTCCCGGGGCTAATGGCTCTCCTGTTTGTTGGTTTTGTCTCGTCCTGTTTCAGTGGTTCTTTCTCCCTGGAAGGATGTCGGCTCTCTGCGCCTGGCCATCCCTGAGGACGCTTGATGTCATCTCGTCTACCTGATCATTACGCTACCTGCTCTCCTCCACAATGCTGCCCTCTCGCTGCTCCGCCACTTGAAATGCTTGGCTGGCCTCTTCTCTGAAACCATCATGAAATTGTGTGCTAAAACGCTGCAGACTGTTCCTCCTCTCTCCTCCCTCCAGCCATGTGTGCAAGAGCCAGAAAAAGATTCCTCCACTCGGGCGGCTGCTGCTCAGTCAAAGGGAAAACACACAATACGTCCTTCAGCCATCTGCCACCGCTCACCTCTCACAGCTTTTATTTGATTTATTGATGTTTGTAGTGTGTGATATTTTATACACTGCTGCAATATCCAAGTAAATATAATGGACACATACCAAGTTGTTTAAAAATTGTTTATTTAAGTCTTTAAGTCTGGAGGGTTTTCACTGATTGCAAAGATATCTTTTCTGTCGCTCATTGGGATAATGGAAAAAAATCTCTTTTAAAAATACACTTCAAATAACAACAATCATGCCTCCCTGCTGCACTAAACGTAGTGTTTTCATGCTTCACGGGAAGTATGATGATGTGGAAGACTGTGCTGTTAAAGCAAATTTTTAATCCTTTAATGCAGTTTCATGTGGGAATATAACCATATTGATATTTCATAATTTGTAAAAGAAAAAGGAAATAATCACACACATCTTTCTGTGCTCAAGTGGATTCTTTGTGTCAGTGAAGTCCTTTTGCTTTGTTGCTCTACATCAGGTACAATAGGCCTTTATCCATGGAGGACGCTTCGATGTGTCAAAGTAGAAAATGCACAGGCGTATGTAATGAAATGAATGATGATTGAACTTCATTTTTCTGGTTCTGTTTCAGGGCCGTGGCACTGTGCGCGCCGGCTCGCTGCCACACTGTCACGGTCTGGTCTGTCAAACTGTCCGCTGTGAAATGTTCTGTATAGAGTCAGGTGTGCCCTGTCAGTGCCCGAGAGTCACTGCTTAGATGATGCCCCAAGAACACTGATGATGAGCGTGTGTGTGTGCGCTTACTAAAGAAAATATTCCACTTATCATCATTGATAAAAACACTTATGGAGATTTTCCTGAACTAGACTGCGAGTGACGGTGTTACATGCATGCATTTCAAACTCTGTGTAGTGCTAAATGATCCAGACAACAGAGGAATCAACAACAAATTTTAAAATGATCTACTCTGCATATTAAAGGATAAGTTAGCCTTTTTTCAAGCCCGTCCTAAAGTAAAAATCAGGTGCCAGTTGCTGAAGCTACGTGTCATGGGGACAGCAGATTCTGTCCCCCATCACTTACACCGAGAGCACATTCAAGGATCTCCGAGTGGCCAGTATGACCAGGGGAGATGATTACAGCAAGAAAGACCTGCTTCACTGCCCATACAGGCACCTGAATATTGTTTTAAGATAGACTTGAAAAATTGTGAACTAATCCTTTAATATATATCTATGATTTCACACACTTTATCATTATTTAATATAGCGATTATTGTAATGCAGTATGATTGATAAATCAGCTGAACTGTCATTTACAACTAAATTATTTTACAGACTATATGTATATGTATCAGATGCCTGCATAGTTAGTCATTCACGTCTAGCTGCTCTGAATGCATATGAAGTGTATATACTGACATGTAGAGAGAAATATTATTCAGCATGTGACAAATCAGTCAGTGTTATGTTGTCTGAACATAGCTGCCGTGTCTCGGTAGTGATATGGCTCTCATCCATACAGTGGAGTGCTAGCACACAAACACACACAATATAAAGACTACTACCTGTTCACTGCATGGTACCACAGTGCTCTGCTGCTGGACATCAGCAGTGGAGGGTGAGGTGTCTCCCCTCAGTGGTACATGCAGAGAGGGGGGTGACTCCTTTGACTGTAGATTTCTGTCCCAGGTGTTCCCAGCTCATCTGGGGATTTGAACTGCTCACAGGTGTGCGCTTGATGGCTGGCCGAGTTCCATCGGACGGTTTCAAGTCCTAAAACAACTGCACTTTTATAATAATATACCTCTTGTATATGCTGTATTTACATTAGGGTTTATACACTTCAAGCATTAAATAAAAAAAAAGTCACACTTGGACTGTATTTCCAGCACAGTCATACTTGGTGGAACTCATATTATTTATCCTGATGTCAAATTTTGAGTATTAAACTTGAGTTGTTTGTTTTTGACATTTGCGCACCTGAGGCAATTCAAATTAATAAATATCGGCAGTATCGCAATGTAGTGGTTCTCTAAGTGGAGTCCTGGGACCCCCAGGGGTCCTTGAAGAGGTTCCGGGGTGTCCCCTGCAAAAAGGGGAATTATTCATTTTCATTAAAATCCCATCCTTAAGTAACACAAAGGCACTGTATGCCTTTGCGGGAATTGGTTTTATACTCTGTTTGTAATAAATACATAAAAGCAAAAGCCTTATCAGATATTGTGGACCCTGGGACGAAAGTGACAAAATCCAGTAGGAGTCCGTGGTCTGATTTGTGTTGATTTAGGGCTCCTTGATGTGAAAAAGTTTGAGAAATGAAGAATTGTGTTGTTGGAGACAGATGACTCAGCACTGTAAAATCTGCAAATTTAAACAATAGATATCTAAAAAAAATACCTCATACAGTATATATATATATATATATATATATATATATATATATATATATGTGTGTATTAAACCTGCAATAAAATTCAAATTAACATAAACTGTGTTCTGTCTGATTTGCTTTAATGTCACAAGTGAAGACATGTATTCTGAACAATGGTCATTTTATCAAGTGTATCGCTGAGTGAATGTTTAAGCTGCGTTTTAATGCACCCAGCGTAATTACTGCATATGAGGAGTTTAAATTACTGCACTGCATTATGTGTTCTGTATGTTGAATCTTATTCTTCCGAGTTAATATTTACGACTCCAGTCAGATAAATATAGTGGAGTGATGTGTGCCGTCTTTCAACCTGAAATGTTGATGCATAAAAAAAGCTAAGTCTCACAAAATTAAGAAGTACACTACTTGTGTGAATAGTATAATTATATACACTATAATGTATTCATGTTTTTTAACAAGTGTACCTGGAACTTCTGGAATTTGTGACCATTCATCTGAATCAATGTGTACAGTGTGACAGCCAAAAGTATTGATCTGAATTTATTGGCACCCTTTATAAGACATAAAACAATGCCTGCTCATTCCTTGAAGAGGTTTTCAGTGTGTGGATGCTTTTCATTCAGGAAAAAGTCAAAATAATGAAATAACTATAATAGTGGCATTAATTTTATTGAACATGGCATTTATTATTATTTATAGAGCACATCTTAAAACAACAAACCTTGCTGTACAGTTAAAAATACATTCAAATCATTTAAAGTAACAATAAATACATTGTAAAGATACAAAATGCACAGTACACATAAACACATGATGCAAAACAGAACATAAACAACACTCCAAACCCAAAGTGAAAATATTGAGTTTGGAAACGAATATAAAAATGCTAAAAGCAGTGGAAGTCCTGGTAGTTAAAGAATAAAACTGCTCCATGAGCTGGGCAGCAGTGGGAGGTGCTTGACCACTCCATTTTATCTGGGGCAATGGACCTGGAGGTGTAGGGAGCAGAGGACGTCGGAAATGTAAACTGGTGTCGAATCATGCTGAAAACAAGTGTAAGACAAAATAAAACAAGTGAAAAAGAGGATATTTTGTGTTTGATCAGCAGCTGTGGATGTGAGACTAATACAGGAGACGTGGCCTCACTTCTTGCCCTGCCGCTTGAATTATGAGCCGAGTGTGGGTGAGACTAATACAACGATTCCGCACACTGTAAAGTCCGCTACAACAGTCATCATACAGAGTGAAGGAACAAAAGAACGTGAAAAGTCTCTCTCCTAAGTGATAATTTCACATGAATCTAATGTTAAAAAAAAACATTGTGTCTCTCTTCTTTGCTGTAACTCCAGGATTTGTGCCTTGCTCAGGTGCACTTTGGCAATGTGGTACTCCCCTTTGTAATAGTCTCAGTTCAGATACTCCTCAGTGTTGGTCAGCTGATCAGACAGTGAAATATGGCTTAGGAATTAATAAGCAATTCTGATTGTAGAGATGAATACAAACATGGATGATTGTTTTTTTTCCAATTATTTGCGTTGATTTTCATCCCTCAGAGCACCAATGTCAAACAAAGGGCAGTTGGCTGATGGGAGGCAGTTTGTGCACCTGCGCTGCCTTTGTGCGGATGAAACGGTGGTCAGTGGATTGTATCTGTGACTTCAGAAGATAAGTTGAAGGTTATTGCTTCAATTGCACGCATCACAAGGAGCATAAAGACTGACATGACACAATAAAGTCAGACATGGCTCACTCATATTGAAATACTCTGCCCATTCAGCAAAGCAAGAAAAAAAAAAAAAAGAAGAAGAAGAAAATCCGGAGCAGCCTTTTAATTCATTTTCAATGCAGAGAAGTTGAGCTTGGAAACACATTATAAATTCACCACAGGGTACAAGTGCACAAACACATGATGGGCTCAACTTGCTACACATATTTTACATCCTCTTTAAACAGGAAGCTAATTAGGCAACTTGAATTGGTAAAACACGCTGCTGCCACATTGTCGCTCTTTGATCATCACGCATGCTGATTGAAGCATGTCTGAAACAGATGACGGCTGGCTGTTATCAGGCTCAAAGCCCCAGGATCCATTTGCAGTGCTGGCATCTCAAGCACCTCATGTTCATCCTCTGAAGAAGGTGAGACAATCCATTAAGTGAAAGGCATAAACACTCAACTCTGGGAACCTGATTGTTGGCGCTGTCCCCCATCCAGCCCATCTGACTGCAGCGGACTGTGGGTTTTATACAAGACAATTCAAGTCCTAAGATGGAACATTGAGAAAGAGAAGACAAAGGGAAATAAGACCATATGGCACTTTGCATATCATAACACAGCAGCACAACTTTTAATAGAAGAACTCACAGATGTAAGAGAGCCATGCTGGCTTTAAATACTAATTATCAGGCATTGTTGGTAAAAACAAAAATTCAGCTGCAAGAGATAGAAAAAGTTCATCAATTTAAATGAATATTACATGACATGTTTGTCATGTGTGTTTTGGTCGTCTTTCTTTTTGGGCAGCACAAATTTGTCAAATAATTGAAAAAGGGAATGAATTTCATTAATAACAGCGAACAACATGAATATCTGTAAATATCTAGTAAATAAATTAGGGTGAAAACACAAGTTTGTATATCATTTCTATTAGTTTCCTCTGGTTTTGTTCAATTTAGTTACACGGTATCAATAAAATACAGCCATTTCTTCAAAGTGTCAAATCTGCATCAAGTCTAAAACACCTCAAATTGGACCAAAACAGTTTGAATGAAGATTTCCCCTAGAATGCGAAATTGATGCAGTGGAGAATAAGCATTGGGTGTGTGCTGTCACAAACACCTCACAGAGTCTGAACACATCATGATGATTATGAAAAGTCGCCATGTGTAAAATGATCGTCTTTGTTTGACTAACGCTGTCAGCCTGCCTTTGTCGCTGTGAGCCCGTGTGTTAGCTGACCATAAAAGTGTGTAACAAATCCAAACATGAAGGAGACACTGGAATTGAGCCACTTTTCCCTTATTATAACAAGTTTCTTTCAGGAAGGTTTTAGCACCCCTTTACATTTATAGTGTATTGACATGAGTGCAGCTGAACTGTTGAAGAAATATTTGTTCCAAGACTGCATTGTTAAGCACTTAAGGACTGAAGGGCAGCAATGAAGCAAACCTTATCAGAATAATGTGACTTATTGTGACTCATTTTTCAAAATGTAAAAAAAAAAAGAGCAAATGAAAAGTCTTGTTCGGCCTCCCAGCTCAGGGCACTATGTGGACTTTCCCCTCGTGCATTAAACCAGCCCGGATCTTTACATCTTTTCCCAGTAAGGAACCAGTTTGCACACCAGTGAGAGCAGGATGAAGCTGAATTAAAAAGTTGAGCTAGAGAAATATTTGGTGATTGATAGCTCTCAACAACCTTTTTGAAAAAACAAAACAAAACAAAAAGAACCAAACAAAAAAACACTGGTAGTCACATTCCTTTGTCATTGACTGCTAGATAATAAAGCATGAAATCCACTGTCTGGTGATCTTATGCTTCCTACATGTGTAATGAAGCAATGAATTTGGCTTCCTCTTGGCACATAAAGTGTATCGTCAACTTTCAAATGTTTGTGATGACCTTTTTGCACATTGTGAACCCACTGTGTAGAAGAAAAGATGACCAAAATAAAAAGCAGGCATGTTTTTTTTCTGAAGTTCTTTATTTTATTCACCACATTGATGACATTTTTTTTTTACATGGCTGTAGTCATGGAGTACTAGCAGACAGATGGAGTAAGGTACCTGGGAAGAAAAAAAACCCCTTCCCTGTCTGAACACTGATCATGACAGTCTCTGTGTGCACTCGGCACACTCTGCTGTTTCCTCTAATCTCAACATTCAGCAAAGTCAAGAACCATGACGCTCACTCCTCTCTCGCAAAGATGACCCTAAACTGGCTGCTGATCACCTGCGGTGCTTTAACCTACCAGTCTGCCACAATTTAAGAAGTGCACCATCAGCGTCTCCCACAGCAATGCACTGCTGCGTGTTTTGTCTCGTCCAAGGAAGCCAAACACTGAGTATTTCAACCTGAAGCTTTAGGAGATCTTGTTCCCTGACTCTGTTAAATAATACATTTTTTTTTTTTTGAGTATTCAGGAAAATGTCACAAAGGACTTCCAACAGAGGGTTTACCTCAGTCCTGCCACAGCTTTCTCCTCAGCTTGAGATCCGGCAAAAACAAGAAAGGAGCTAAAAAAACTCTGCTACTTATACTCTACTTACACTCGTGACAAATGAAGCTTGTGAAAAGTGACCTTACGTGGAGACAAGGACGCTTGAGCAAATGGCTCCTGCGTTTTCTCTCAGCCGTGTTTGTATGCGTGTGAAAGAACGGCACCGTGCAGGGCCGACGAGGAAAGGGAGCTAAAAGCAAGTGTCACAACTCGTCAGAGGAAGTAGCAGGAGAGCTAATTGTAGGACTATTTGAACAGTTTTGCCAGGGTGTTCTCTTGCTGGGTACATGCAAATGACTCAAATGATACATGTCGTACAGATGTGGAACATTACGTTTTTTTTATATGATCCTGCATGGAACAGCAATTTCATAGCTTTACCAGACTGTTCAGTAAATTCCTCCCCTTTCAGCTTGACACACTTAGATAAAGTTTGTCTTCTTATTTATATTTTCCCCAATCATCTCAATTCAAACTGAACAACCAAATGAACATGAATATGTTTTTTTTGTATAGGATCCTGACAGATGAGGAAATAAACTGTAAACAAACAAAGGGGTTAATTAGAGAGCAATTATTCCATCGATTAAATATATGAAAAAAGCTGTCTAAAGATTGTGGAAGAAAAATACAATCTAATTTAATTAATTCTTGATTTGTCATGGAAAAAATGTACTTTGCAGGCACATACTGTGTTATAGTTTTTCTGCATTAACCATACACAATACAACTGACTGCATGCCACTCAAAGGAAAGGTAAGCGAAAGAATCCCGTCTTTATTCATGTTGTAGATGAACACAACGTGGCAGAAGCAGGGGACACTCAAAGATGCCGCCGCTTATCTTCCTCTCTTTCTCCTCAAGCTCCACAGAAAGCATGTCATCAAGCTGCTCTTCTTTTTCTTCCTCGATGCTGTGTGTGTGTGTGTGTGTGTGTGTGTG
>JBCAUF010000042.1:5040446-5065111 GCA_038406115.1 Haemulon aurolineatum
AGCTCGGTGACTATGGGTGCATAAAACCAGCAATAATAATGATAATAATTAGGATAATTATTAAAAAAAAAAAAAAAAAGATCTGTCAGAAATCCACACACAAAAAAAAGAAAAAAAAGAGGAAAAAAATATCACAAAACATTTTACTTGTTTCTTAGGAAATTATAAATGGGCAGGCTGTTCATAAGGAAAGTAGTAGCCACTTTGACACTGTGATTCAGAATAACGTGTAAAATCCATAAATATGTGTAACAAAAACCCTGAAAAAATACAACTTCTTGTCCAATTTACCTTGATTTCCTAATATCTTCAACACACCTGGCAGAACAGAAAGGAACTGCCACATAACTCACTTTTATTGTTATTATCATTATTATTATTATTATTATTATTATTTTAGAGCTGCTTTCATAAAAGTGTCATGCTTCTCCTCAGTGCGTCTATTTACACTTGTTGCACGCGCATACCCCCACCCCCAATACAGAAAAACAGCCTCTCCTGCATGAAAGGTCGCAGGAGTATCTAGCTGGTGTAAAGATGATGACAGGGAACGCCAGTAATTGTTGAGGAAGAAAGCAATACGAGGCAAACACCAGTCGTGCTATTATGACACCTCGGTGGGGGTGGATAACTTAAATCAGGACAATGATTTTATTGTGGGCAGTCTGGAATCTATGCATGATAATAATGGTGTTGCCTAGTAGTGCAGGAGCGACGATCAATCAATAGCGAATACATCACTGATGGGTTTTTTTTGTGCGTGGCCACTTTGCTGATGAAAGACAGAGATTATCCTCCCTTGCCATCACTGCGTTCAAGAGTGTCGCTAAGACGCAAAGAATACAAATAAATAAATTGGCCTCATACCTCGTTTGAAATTCCACATTAAGGCAAAGTAGTTAGTTAGAGTTGGAATGTATTCATGAGGCTCAGACGAATGAGAGAAAGCTTTCCACTCAGCCGCTCCGTGAATACACTTGTGCTGTTTGAGATTTGCCACAAGTGCTCCGGGTGCTAAATACAAGACCTCCTGAAAAAGGATGGGTAAGATAGGCCCTGCTGGTCAAGCTATTATCAATCCCTGGCCTAAAGCCTGATGACTAAGATACTTCAGATGTAGTTAGCGGCTGCGTAAGGACACCGATGGCACGGCGCGCTGAAATCAATCAGTTCAAGTTTTAATGTATCGACCACTCGAGGAGAACGAAGAGATGGAGAGCTTCTCGACACACAAATGCCAGGGAGACGGGGTTGATTTTCATGGAAGATACACTTTTAAAAAAAAAAAAAAAAAAGAGGCGAAAAAAAGTTTGATTAAACCTGAGGGCTCACTTGTACGGTTGAGACTCATACATGGCTGATGGCCGCTCCTATCAATTTGAAAGGCTTCGCAATTTTTCTTTACAAATACGCGCACTCAGAGAGGTTTAGCATTAGATCACCAAAGCCCTCGGTGTTAAGGCGAGTGAATGGGTGTTTTTTAGCCCTTGAAGAGATGTGAAGCAAAGTAGAGGAGATGAGTTGTTTTCCTACAAAGTGCCCAATTCTGCACACCGGTGAATATTACCATTTCTTAAATGACAACGGCGCATTGTAAATTTGAGGAGCTGTGGAGTGCAGGGCGATTGGTCTTAACATTTTTGCCCTGTTGTGTTACCTATTGGAAAGGAAGAGAAGGGAGGGAACAAACAGTGCGCAAAGTGGTGAGCTGTGTCAAAGTGTTAGCTGAGTGAGAAAAAAAACAAGTTCTTTTAGAGCACTCATGAAATGCGAGGTATTTCCATCAAAATATCGGATTTATGGGTTGCATGGAATGGTTCTGTGGGCATTACTTGACATGAATAACTTGAATACCTCTTTTCCAGCTAAGCATCTGGTGCAAGGCCAGCGCTTAGCCTTGGAGAGCCATATAGCTGTTTGTAAACCCTGCTGCTGAGGCTAAGGGCCAAAAATACAGTACTTAGCTGACACATTCTGTAAGAATTTTAGCCTCTGTGGCATGTGGGCACAAAGCAAATGCTCCAGTCAAGGTCAGGCGCTTGAAAAGCTGGGAGCTTCAACTAATAATGAAGAATTGATCCAATCAACATTTTCACTTAACTATATGTTGAAGGAGTCACCATCAGAGAGGGCAGCTAATGTTAAAGCCACAGATGTGAGAGCCCGGACGTAGATGAAGAAACTGGACTTATTTCCTGCACATGAACACTGTAAGGCAAGGACGAGATGTATAGCTGCAAGGCGTCTGTCTTGTTCAATAGACGGATGTGTGAAAGGAGCATGAAAGGAGCATTATCAAAGCTGCTGTTATATCAGTCTCTAAGCTGCCATTTTTATCAAAAATGTTAGAAAGCTGTATCTCCACTCAACTGATTTCTGAAGAACAATCTTTTTTATTTTCTTTTCTTTCTTTTTTTTAAATTTTATTCTGGCTTCCTCTAGCTACACACCACTGAGATTGCTCTGGTCAAGGTTGCCGATGACTTTCTGCTCACGGCAGACACTGGCTGGTCTGTACTCCATATTTATTCTCCTTGGCCTCAGCAGCCTTTGACAAAGTGGACGACGGTGTCTTAACCAGGTGTCTGGAAAACTATGTTGGCATCAGTGATGTGGCACAGGATTGGTTTGTCTTTTATCTGTCCAACTAACCAGGTCGTTCTCTGTTAAGCTTGGAAAGGCCTCCTGCTCTTCTGTCCCTCTCTTTTGTGGTGCCCCCCAGGGGTCTATTCTATTCCCCTCTTATTTGCCACAAACATGTGACCCCAGGGGCAAATTACAGACATAATATTAATTGTCATCTCTTTGCGGATGTTAAAAAAAGAGAGATGCAATCTTTAAGTGTTATTTTTTGACTTAGAGTTGTGCTTTGTTACTTACCTCTTAGGTGACTAAAGTGGCGCAGTTCTATAACCAAGAGCAGGTTTTAAGCATCCTCTGCAGATTTAGAAAAGGCAATAGACTTGACTGCTACAATGGTCTTCAGCTAGGTATCTTCCAAAACAATTTACACAGTACAAACTGCAGCTTTTAACTTAACTGAGAAAAGAGACCACACCAGTCCTACCTGTAACTGGTTACCTGTGTTTTAGAATAGATTTTAAGAGTTTTCTACTTGTTTTTTGAGACTTGAATGGTCCAGCTCCTGCTTTGCTAACTGAGCCAAACCGCTGCTGGACATCCTCTGGCAGGTCCCTGCTAACAGTTCCAAAATCCAGACTTGTCGCTTAAGGTGAATGGGCTTTTTTGTTGTCGGGGCCTCGATTCAGTTCATGTGTATGCTAAATCCCTTATATGCTAAGTCCCCTTTTTCTCCTTGGTCCTACTTTTTTGGCTATGGACCTCCAACAACCTGAGCGTCCTATAAATCTCTTCTTGAGATTAGTTTTTACCTGATGGCTTTTTCTAAACAGATTTTTTAACGTTTTTTGTTTTTTTTTTCATTGTAACTATTCAGCTTTGTTATTTTGTTTTGAAGGGTGCTATATGCATCAAATTATTATTATTATTATTAATATTCATTGTAGTGAAAGTAGGATGTATATTATTACTATCATTATGTGCTTGTGTAATACACAAGGTCACCTGGCAGGATTAGCTCTAGCACTGTAGACGATAGCCCTAGTCCAAGGTAAAGCACAGGAGCCATGTCAAATCGCCGTTATGACCACAACAATAAAGGCTTTCTCCATTGAAGAGGTCTTTTAAACAGATGGAGAACCAAATCCTGTGGTAAATAAAACCTACAGCTGAAGAGTGGTGCCACATAAAATGGAAGGGCTGCCAAGTCCCTCAAGGTAACCAATCAGCAGAACTGAATTCATAAAGTGAGAACTTAAGGCATACAGAGAGCAATAGTTTGGTTGCTTCACTCTTTCAAGACCTCATCCATTTTTTGAAACAATGTATCGTAGCATGAGTCAAGGACAGATCATTGCAAGATGGGGGCGAGCTTGTCCTTGTCTTCATTCCAGCTGCACAGAGCAGCTTTGGAGTAAAGATTCAAAGGCTTTGCAAGGATATTGACTGTTGCCTTCAACAGTAGGTCCATAGTGAAGTGGGGAAGAAAGAACGTAAATCGTGCATTTGAATAGTGCTGCATGAACAAAACATATTGAATTAGGAGAGGGATGTCTCAAGGCTATTTATTTTCTTACAAATGTATCCTGTTGGAAAATACATACTATATGTACAGTAATATCAAACTCTATTCAGGAGGACTTACATTTTTATTAGGAGGACTGAATGGTTCACCAATTATTGTTAATGTGTGATGAGTCTTTTCTTTAGAAACTCTGCAGACAGAAATGTCAAAAACTGCATGTTCTCTCAAATTAGAAGCAGTTCCGCTATTGTGCCACTTTGACATCAAAACCTGCACCACATATGAACTGAATATCATGTGGCTACACGGTGCAAGCACACTTTAACACTGCTTTCTTAGAGGACTCACCTAAGGACTTTAACTTTAACTAATATCTGTCGTGATGCTTGAAAACATATCTAAAGATTTGTTTACTGCTTCGGTAACACCTGGATGCAAGATAAAGATGACACAATACTATAACATTTCAAATCATTATTGGAAATGAATATTTTGTAGTGAGAGTTGATGTTTGAATAATCTTTGAAATCATTCACATGCATCAACGTGGGATCTTAAAATCAATTGTCAGCATTAGAGAGTGATATTACGGATTATACAGAGCAGACAACACTGGCAGTAACAATGAGAATAAATAACCTGATAGATAGATAGAAAAGATAACCTGCCTGAAAAAGGGGAGTGATTACTTCACTTCAGTGAGGACTCTTAACAGTAATGTTTGTTCAAGATGAAGCCACATTTTTGCAGTGAATATTGAAAACAGTTTAATACCTGACTACTTCACAGATCTTAATTTCACCCTCTCCCCGACTGTATCCAGATGTTTTGTGCTGGTTGTTGTTTTGGAGCACAACAAGAATTGAACCACCAGACAAGCAGCTAGATAAAGGTTATATAAATTTGGATTGCATTTTTTCATTGCCCAGATTCGTATTGAAGAACTGATTATTTGCAAAACATCCTCCATTTCACTCAGCCTCATAAGATATGTCTCCTAAAACTTCATCCAGCTCACTTTGAAAATACAAACTACATACTTACACGTACATACTTACTCAATAATAAAAGTGAATGTCCCACAAAATACTGTGATCAAAGTGAGATTCAATTTTTTTTAAAAAGTCATTCTTGGACCAAGCTTATTGTGATGATGAATCATTTCTACACGACAGCACATTATGGGTAAGTGTAACAGTCAACTATACAACTACCGGCCCATTGATTTCTTTGAGTTTTCTTTGTGCTCCCAGAAAACACAATGTTAATGTGTCTTTAAACCCCAAATCAAGAGATTCTCAAATATTTTGCCTCATAAAACACAGACATAAAGGATTTCAATCTAAAAGCACACAAGAAGTTTACGGTGAGAATTTCAACATTAGCGTTAGTTCCACAATGCTAAGCAGAAAATCATTTCCTTCGCTTCAAATCTCACTAAAATCAGTAATTACATAAATAATGACCAGTCAATGCACATTGAAGGCCGAGCTTTGCTATGAGTAGGTGTGTGTAGAGCTGTGTGTGTGTGTGTGTGTGTGCGCGCGTGCGTGTGTGCGTGTGCAAAAAAGAAAAAGTCCCTATTTGAACACGGTGAACATCCCATCAGGATATGTAACCTAAACAACACAATGGAGAGAAACAGAAGGGCTTAGGGGCATGAAACACTCACCTTGAACCAGGCTGCTCCTTGCAGACACAAGGATTACCCATCTGCACATTTTTGAAGCCTTTTGATTAACAATGTGTCCAAAATGAAAGACGAAAAGGAGAAAACACAATTTAGTAATTTCAATGGCTGTCTGCAGATGGGTTGCCAACATATTTGGATAATTAACGTGTAGATATTTTCTTTATACTGGGACCATGATGGCAATTAGCATGTTTTGTAGAGGTGAAAACTTTTTTCGAGGCAGTGAAGATGGATGGAAATGCATTAGAGGAGGTCACGAAAATGGGTTTCTATTCTTTTCACTAAAAGGATGCTTTTATAAGGTGATAGCAATTGAGGAATAAAACCCCAAGGGCAAATAAATGATAAAGAACTCATCTTTAATTGGCAATCTTTTTGGCTCATATGAATACCACTCCAAATTTCCAATCCACGTTTCCATTGACTGCATGGCAAGTCTCTCTTGAACCAGAATTATGAAAGGCAAAAGGAGCCACAATGGCGACCAAAAAGGACAACTCTATCTCTCAGCAAGCCAAAGGTTTACAAATTGCCCACTCTCTGTTCACCATGATACTATGCAATTCAATGAGAACAGTCATTGCCAGAAAATAGTTTAAAAGATACATAGTGCAGTTTTAGAAAAACCTTCATTCTGCAAACTGAATGAATGTCCCAGCCCATATTTGAATAAATTTGGAGCATGAATAAGTCTATCCTGACTCAAAAAGAAGTGGGTGTAATGATGTCCAAACTCAAGACTAACTTAGAAATCCACCATACCCTAAGTGATTGCCTTACAGTTTTTATTCCATGAGTTTTAAATTAATTATCATGGGTGCCTTTTAAGAAAGTTATTTCTTGAGCAATTTGGCTTTCTACTGACAGTTTATGCAGCAGTTGTGGTGAGACTCCTGTGTAAGCCTGGGCCAAGGCCTTCACCCCATAGGCCTCTCTCTGCCGCCACCTAATGGCAGGAGTGTGTGTTAATTCTGAGCTTTGGAGCCCAGCTGAGGAAAAGTGTGCACCAACACATCCTCCCTCTCTCAGGTAATTATGTCTTTTATCTAGGAGACACATACAGCTACTTTAACATTGGATATCCAGCCGTCCTAATGGGCCATTATTCAAATAAATGGGGGAAACACTGTGGGGTTGGTGACCCCCTCCGTGCGGCAGGGCCCTCCATCCAGGCACACCTGCTGAGACAAGGTAACGTTTATCACTGACACCTTCGCAGGACAGAAACAAAATGGCAGGCGGGGTCAGCGGTAAGGAGCACACTGGGCCTGTCATATTGCAAACATATCCATTTGGTACGGCTCTACTCTTGTGGTTGCCAGGCTACTGCCTAATATATGGTGACTGAGTGTGCGTCAGGAAAACAGAAGTAAGATGTTGACTTTGAGATAAGTACCTCTTCAAATTAAACAGCACCATCACATTGCATTCAAAATAACATTTCCAAAGGTCAACTTTAAATGGTCCCCATTTGGCCAAAAAAAAAAAAAAAAAAAGAAAAAAATCCCTGTGTTCTTCAACTCACTAAATCATCGAATTTGCATACCAGTTATGTTAGTTAGTGGCATTTAATTATTTATGTTTTAATTACACAGAATGAAGGGGATAATATCACTGTACGGCGGTTTTGTGGTGTGTGTGCCCCTGTCATCTGAACACTCGGATGTCTCCTTATTAAAGTACACAAAAAAGATAATTATGTCCGGCTCTGTCTAAACATTGCCATGGTGCTGCACTAGAGAATCATCGCTGAATTGGACACAGGAGAGGGTTAGACCTCTTATGATTAATGTGCTTGGTCACACGCACTCAGAATTGGTAAAGGCATGTCAACTCCCTCTCTCTCTCCCGCTCTCCTCCAGAGTCAAGGGTCGGCAAAATTGTTTTGATGGCACTGATTGTCACCTTAACCGGACTTATCATGCAGCGAGCTCACCTATGGACTCTATGGAGTGCTGAGCCTGCAGCTGAGGAAGACACGCCCTCCTCCCAAAAACCACATGTCCACAAGAGTGCATCGCTGGGGAATCAACAAAGGCATAGAGTGTTCTAGATGAGTAGATAGATAGATCGATTAATAGAGGGGCCAAGAGACAAATAGATAGACAGATTGTTGCTATGGAGTATGTAATGGATGGGGTATGTAGACAGATATGGTATATGCGAAATGTACATAAAATGGGGTCAGTGATGGGAGGAAAGAAAACTGTGTATCTACATTTGCAAGGCTCTTTCCCACCATTTCTCCCACGAAACACCCATCACCTGGAAGGGCCTTACTGAATAGAGTTGCTGATGTCATTGGAGAGATGGTATTGATTGACCAAGGGGCAGCAAAGGCCAATGCAATTAAGAGACAAGAAAACATACAGCGTTAAAGACTGTGTAAATAAAGGGACTCTGCAGTAGGGCCAGACAAAGGCCAGTCCAGGGCCCATTCAGGAGCCCCTTGTTCACCACTGGCCTGGGGTCTTCTCCAAGGATTGAGGGTCTGGGTGGGAGGCCTGGGGGAGGTGGCAAAGAAGAGAGGGGCTGTGTGTGGGTGTCCGGAGGGATAAGGACAGAGGGTGTTGCTAGGCTGTCTCTGAGAGGTCGGCGGGAGCTAAGCCCTCCCTGTGTCCGGAACTATCAGGTGATCACGGATGATCTGCATCTCAAGGAGGGGCTGTTGAGTGGAAGAAGCTGTATTTTTATAGGCCTCTGCCTGGTTTGCTTTCCTGCCCTTATTACTCACTTCCTTCCGCTTCCTTTCTTTCCCCTATGCGAGTATACTGTAGAGTGAATGATTTCTGTAGCAGATTGGATACTTGGATTTTGGATCAAATGCATGCCAAACTTTCCTCTATTATTTGCTTTTTAGCAAGCTAAAGTATCTGGAGATACATTATCATCATTGTTGTGTTTCTACACCATTTACAATATGAGCATTTAGGTACCTTCAGGTTTTATGAGAGTGATAGACTAACTGGTAATTTTAAAGTAACACTTGGATTCATTTTTATATCTATTACAACTGAGAAAGTTCCAGAAACATTGGTCCAAAAGAAACTATTGAGCTACAATAATACATTCTACGTTCTCCAAATAGGATCCCCAAGGCACAGGCCAAATCTGTGATTAGCAAGGATGCTATGGCCAACATCAGTCAGTGAGTTAAAAATCAACAAGACTAAAAGTCTAAGACCATGCCTCTTTTAGGCTGTACTCAGGCACAACAGCGTTTCAAGGTTAATGCCAACATGTAAACAATGATGAGGCTAATATGCTGATGTTTAGCAGGTATAATGTTTTCCATGGTCACCATCAAGATTGCAACACAGCATTACAGCAATTCATGAATGTATCATGAAATGTAATCCATAAATCCAAAAATGTTGACTGGACATGAACTCTAGACTAACTGAAAATGTGGCACAGACACAAAAGACAGTTTTTCAGAGTGTAAAAAAAATATTAGGAAAATTTGTGTCAATGTACTATAGATTAAATTTCATAATAATGTGACAAAATCATGTGATGCTATCTTAAAAGTTTAGCATGCTAGCGTGCTGCAAATGTGTGCCGCAAAAGTTGAGATATTTCACCAGATAAGTGCAAACTTTCACCTGCTGGTATTGCTACAGAAGAAATGTGACCATTAAAGATCTTATGATACATCTTTGGGGTGACAAGGTATCTAGAGATTTCATGGTAATCCACTCAATAGTTGTTGAGATTTTTCTGTAAAAAATGAAGGGATGGATTGACTCACTAACTAAATCAGGTTAGACCAACAGTGCATTGATATCGTTGTCTCAAGAGCCATGGAGCTAGCACTGCAAGCAAAAACCTTTCCTGAGGTAGGCCTAAATTAGTCTTATAACTTGATGATATTTCCATTAACCATTATTAGAAACCTTGGATATTACGTCAGAATCATGACTGTAAAAATAAGCAGTCATAAATCTGTAATTCTGCAACCCACTGCTTCCCACCAATATGCATACACATGCCAAAGCTATTAGTATTGTTCTAGATGGTACTCTATGCAATATTCATTTGTGAGTGCATGGTCTGTGTCAATCTGTGTCAGTGTCAAAGGGAGTGCTCACAGAGAAACAACAGGCTGCTCAACCCCTCGGATCCCCTGTTTGATCCAGCCCTCCCTCTGGCAACAAACAGAGCTGGGGGTCACCTATTCTGATGTGCGTCCTCTCACCATCCTCTGCCCCCTCTGGATCTGCATTCAGATAAAAACAATGCCGTCTACTTCATCCGTCTCCCAGGTGTCAGCACGAACATGATCCTGGGATAATTTACCTCGCTTCTCATTTCTTGTTCATCAAATGAGGGCCAGTGTCTGCCTGTCCTTAGTCTCATTTACATTTTCTCATTTGCTCCACACTTTTATTATTCAAATTCGTATGTTGTCTGGAAAAATGGATGGGCGAATGGATGGGTGATGTTGTCGCCCTTGCTCTCCATGTGTATCACCCTGAGCAACAAAGAGTCGACGGGTAGTGTTTGAGGGCCTGTATATCATAAGCCACCTGAGGATGGAGGGCGTCACTGCTGGCCGCAGGAAGAAAATTGTCAATTCTTTGCATGACTGCATTATTGCTCTCAAGTCTTCTGGATATATCACATTTACAGTGCTTTGTTTAACTAGCAAACAGCATGACTATGACCTTCTCTACAATGGCAACTGCTGTTGAATCCTTTCAGGATAAGCACTGGTGAAATCAGAGTATCCCAATGTATAGAAAGTGTAGTGGACATCGTATCTTTTAGCCCTCTGTATCAGTGAAAAGAGCCCTAGAGATATTATACATTCTGTGGTCCGGCACCAGCATACAGACTTAAGTCCTTGACCATGATTTTAAAGGATTCACCACTTGACCATGAGTTCTCCACTACATCCAGAGGCAGTGAATGCACATTGGTCCTTTCCTTTGAATGATATGTGTAGCCTGTACTGAATGTCTCAACTGCTACAAGTCAACCATATACATCCCTATACACTTGCAAAACCGTTTACCTTTTTGCACAGTGAGCTTTGCTGATACACAACGCTGGTAATTCAGCTCTGGCGTGGCTGTCGTTGTTATGGGTTTGACTTCAGCAGTCCAGTCCAAACAGCAGCATGAGCAATGCCGCGAGTCCCTCCAGAGAGCGAGCTGGTAATATATGCCGCGGAAGAAATCATATACGCGCACTAAATCAAGCAAGTTACAGACAGCGGGATGCACCAAGAGTCAGCCGTGATGGAGAGTGAGACTGAGGACTTGATAGGTTCAATCTAAAGAGATGGGGAGCGATTAGATTGGGTGAGGATGGGTGTCTGGAGACATGGGGGCAATATTCCCAGACGTCTTCCTACAATAAATATATTTTTAATTTGTGCTCTTTTATTAACCAGCAAAATCACTTCAAAATGAATAGCACATTATTAAGTCTTCTAGTGGCTCTTACTGTTCTTTATCATGAGTTTGTATCACTGTGCAATTCATCTCCAGCCAGTCTTCACACTAAATATGTTTTATATGAGCCTTCATTTATCATGGCCTGTCAGCTCTTAACTGTATCATTATTCAGTCTAGAGTTATAAATTGGAATCATTAAACGGTTTTTCATATAATCTGATGCAATAACTGCTCCCCCTTTATTGGCTTGTGAAAAGAAAATAGTAAATACAATTGTCTGTCAAGATCTTTGGAGATAGCCGTCTCTCTCAGGCTGAAATGAAATTAGGCCAGCCGAGGAGACAGGATCAATGTCAGCAGATTTGTTCGACTTTCATCGTGGAGGGGACGGGGTTGAGCGGATGAAGGATGGAGAGAAAAGGAAGCTGACACTGCTGAACCCGATGAGGAATGTGGGCTTAGCTGTCAATATTTTTTTCATACAGTGTCACATCAATCAGAGGTGTCTTTTCAACTTCTCAGTGCGGCTCCGCGCAGACATTCGTAATGGAGATATTACATTCCCTGAACTCAGCTAAATGTGTGGTCCCTGCATCTTTTTTTTCCCGCCTGTGGAGACGTTTTCATGGAGGTGTAGTGATTAACGATGACAATGCGGGGTCAACTTTTTCATCACTTGAATCATATTCTAATCAGAGGAGGACCTTGGCAGCATGAACCATCTCTGTGACAGCAACATGCTGAATTGTAAGAAGTAGTTATGTCCAGATGTTGCAGAATCTAAAAGGTTTAGAAATTAAAGACAAGCCTTTTATTTCACCAAAACACACATAGAGTTCTTTTAAAATATATTTCAAATGAAAAAGGAGGAGACTGTCACAGTTTAGCTCTTGAGAAAGGACGCCTGCTGTTTTGAGTCATTGTTTTCGCCTTTCTCATCCCATAAAGAGATGCTGATAAAAGGTAAGGTTAACTCACTCTGGGAATCATGGGTAAAGACTGCCACCCTCTGGCAACCTCTCAGACTAAGCCTTCATGTCACATATTTTGGTGGTATTACATTTTGAGGTCATCTTAGCACATTTACACAAATAAGAGAATCAGGCAAACAGTTTATTTGCGGTTTCTATTTTAAGGATGTGGATTTCTTATTTCTTAGGAAATAGCTAAATGATAAGCCAAAGGGAGAAAGCCAGAAAGGAGAAAATGTGCTGTGGAAGTCTTTTGCTTCAACATGTGCCTCCTTTTCTATGAGCCTATGCTGCCATCTACTGGATGACACACTGAAATTATGCTGTGTAATTTGAGATGACACTCACCTCTGAAGAGACCCAACAGCACTCCACTATCTGCTGTGAAATTTTTTGTACAAGATGGTGCTAAGAAAATCCAACCTGAGCCCACACAAGTCCTTTGGCACATACTCAAACTTTACTCAAAATACCATCATTCCCTGAAGAGCATTCCCCATTCACCCCCTTGCACAGACATTTAACAGTGTGTGCAGTTGGTATCACCACTGAGATGTACATCTACATGTGTAATAACCTTTGTGGATGAAATTATATTCTAATCACACACATTTCTTCCTTTCATTTCTTCTGTTGCATGAGAGATAACCATCACCACAAACCTATCAGCATTAGCAGAGAATAACACCGAGTTCACTGTGTCTGCAGAGTGGAAGAGCAACATCCACTTTAGTCCAGATGAGGGCGTGTTTGCACCAGGTAGCACAGGCATGTATGGATGTGATTTAGGGTTGTATGCAATGTGAAATTAACAGCAAACAAACAGACCTGATCAGTATGACCTGAATGAGTTTCTGCAGCCCTTCATTGGAGATATGCAAAGAAGTCAAAAGACTTTTTTTTAATAGTGAGTTAATAAAGTGGATAGGATTAATCACTTTCTCCTCATGTTTTTTAGTGATGCAGACATAAAGTTTCTTGGTTCAAACATTTTTCTTTTATTTTTTCAAGGAGTGTTCAAGTCCAAGTTTGTCTGAAAAAATTCCATTGTTTGCAAAATGTCTAGGACTGCAGACCAGGACTATTTATTTACACCTACTAGCCCGTATTTCCACCTGCATGTCGAAGGTGTTTATATATAAACTCCCACAAAAGAGGGACAGTTCACTCGAAGGTCTCTGTTCTGTCAATCTGGCATTAAAGCAAGTCATGCTCTCTTTCCCCCCTCTTTGCCCCCAATCTCTCTCTCTTTCCCTATCTTTCATAATACTTCAACGCCTATCTGTGTGTGTCGTGTGAAGGAGCTCGAGCGTTCTGGAAAATGGCAACAAGGGAGCTCTGCATGGGACAAACGAGATAAATACACGAGTGGTAACTGTTTTCCACAGAAACAAAATAAATCTTTAACTCTTTAGCAACTCACTTTCTACCAATAACGTAACAAATCTGTAACTCTTTAACACTAAAACTTATACTTCAGAATCAAAATAGCAAACCTGAAGTATCATATGTTAACTTGGAGCTCTCACGTTACTGGAAAAGGACCAAATTTTTGTTTTCTGTAAACTCTACAGGTCAGTGGTGGTCAAACACAAGGAATGCATACGTGTATGAAGGAGTTTGATTGTTAATAGCGTTGACAAAGGTTCTTGAGAGTAAGCAGCTCTGGAAATAGAAAGTGTTCAACTGAGTTTAAATGAAAATAAGTGGACCTAAATATACACTTTAAAGCAGAGGGTATCCAAGTGTGACACTTTAAAAACGAAGAAGCTTCTCTATTCAAAATAACAAATGTGTAGCATTGATTTTTCCTAATCTTGGCGTTCTAAATTTTGCAAGATTAGCATGATGTAGTGTTTCAGTTTGGAGGGAGAGCATTATCAAAATCTGAGCTACTGAGCACTTGCTCATTGAAATCTCCACTTGGTCTTACATCCACAGAACAAAAACAGTGGTTCTTTGGCTTCATCTGTTGAGGTTTAATTGAATTTGTGACATTATTTCTTCAGTGCAGCTCCGCCACAAACACTTCGGCCTGCATTCTGTAATTTTCTCAAGAAGAAAGCGTGAAACTAAGCCTCAGTCTCGACAATGCTTTAAGATGATGACATGATCAACTGACTACGTGTTCTCAGTCACCCGTGACCCACGCCTCCGCAGACAGGCTGATTCTGCAAACGTGTCATCACTTTGCACCATCTTGTCGATGCTATCGCAGCTATCTGCATTCTCCCTGAGAACTCGATATGACCCGGAGTGCTGCGAAGTGCAGGAGCAAGGGCTGGGAATGTCTGTAAGTTTGTCAAGTTGCAGAGAATTAAGGATGCAGTTCAGAGGGCTTTTGGGTCTCACTGCTGGTCCTCCCTTCACTGTGCACAGGCACCCAGTAAAAGTTATAAAGGTGCCCCATCTCTGTAAAGTCAGCCCTGTTCCAACATGTATTCAAAATGGGACAGCTCCCATTTTAAAACTAAAATAACTGTACATAAACTTACAAAATAGCACTGTGATTAAAACAACATGCCCTTTTATCCTTTTATTGATCCTCAATGCTGCTGGAAAAAGTGACGCCTTTCTTACCCTGATGTGTACACAGAGAAAAGAAAACTATTAAAAGTAGCCCATCAAACCTGTCCTCCAGGACTTGCTTGCACTTGTCTGGGCTCAAGTTCAGAAAAAGAGAAAGAGGGCAGAGAATGGCTCAGAATGAATCATCTGAAGACAAGGAGACAGTGACAAATCCATTTTTAGCTTTAACTCAAACATTTTAGCCCCAGAATGCTAATAACGTCTCGCTTGGTTTAGTCAAACGCTCTCAGAAGAGCGAGTATCACTTTCAGAGGGTTCCCTCTTTGTTGACAGGTCGCAGCACTGCTGAAGAAATATCACTGACACCGACTTAACTCCCCTAGCATTAACACTCCATACACTAGTGTGAAGTTATGATACAGGAGCTGAAGGTGGATTATGTGTGCTCCGAAAATCAGGACCAGATGGCTCTAGCATCTCTGAATATGAGGAAATGAGATACCTGGCAACAACCACTCATTTTTTGTGCATTAGTGTACAAGTGTGTAAAAGTCACTGTTGATTCAAATGTTTTGCCTCTGGAAAAGGTGAAAACTCCCCCACAGTAGCAAAGAGTTTGTTGGGAAGATGAGAAATTAAAGGGAAAATGTACAAATGAATGAAGAAATATTAAAATGCAGATGCTACAAAAATATTTTAAATCATATGTTGTCTTGTTGTCAACTGAACACCTTTGGGAGATTTTGACCTGAGCACTGTCCTCCACCGTCATCAAAGCATCAAATAAAGAACAACATCTCTAACTGTATGAATCTGGAAGAATGAAAAACCATCCAAAGAATGTGTGCCAAACTCAATGCACTCTTTGCCAGCTCATGGTTGCCCAGCTTACTGTAACACTTGTTGCTTTGTTGCATTTTGCTTGAATTTGTGAGAAGCCTACCCTGCTATTTATGTACTCTGACTCATTTGTAGTTACTGCCCACTTGAAAGGGCAGGACATATGGGACAGTAGCTCTACCAGAGGATGATGGGATGTTTACCTGGGTCTTACTTCAAAGTATAAGTGAAGCTTGGTTTTGGTCTTTCCATGAAAAGACCAAAACCAAGAATGAATAGATATTATGTGTACATGCAAAGCCTGATATAGCGTGCTCCTATGTGCAATGGTGCCCAGTTGTTGCCCAAAAACAAATAAAAACACATTCATGAGTCATAATATTGCATTGGGTGACATGTTTCTGCATCACAATGAACATGGTCACTGTATTTTCTTTTGAGTCCATCCCACAAACAGTCTTCCCACAGTAAATACTAAGTAGTGAACCAAACAAAGGTGCTATTTTTTTCTTACTAACATTTGCTAAAAAGCTACAATGTCCAGCTTTTTCAAGTGTGTATTTGGGGTCTGTTTTTAAAGATTTACATCTAACTGTGAACTGATGAACTTGGGGCATAGAGCCACAGTCTTACCCTTCAGTGAATGTCAGGAGAATAAGTTTCCTTTGATTTCACACAGATCCTCGAGTCATCTGCTATGATTTTCTACCTCCAAATTAATTTGTTAATGCATATTTCCATCAGGAATGTGAAGATTTAGCCATGAGGTCACTAATCTGGCAGGCCAAACATAAAAATACATACACACCAATTTGTTTAATATCCTCATACCAAAGAAGACAGAAAGCATGTATTATCATCATTATAGCAATCATTATCATTACAATGACAAAGAACAGGAATGCCGAGCTTTTCAGTCCACAACTGGCTCCGTCCTCCTATCCTTGGATAAGTATCCTGCGCACTATGTCATGGGGAAATCCTTGCCATGTCTTTGAGTGAAGGAGGCCCTCAGCCAGTATCGCTGCTCACTGCCAAGGAAAGACTCAACCCTCTGATCCTGGGAAGTGTGCCGCACTTTTTCTATTTGATGTTGTAATTGTTTCTCTGTCTTGGACAGGAGGTCTGGGACATGTTGTTTCTGTAGGAGGAAACACTTGAGTGCGGAGTTCCATCTCTGTAGATGTTTTGGAGATGTGGCAACAGGTTGTGGTCTGCAGCATATGGGCTCACTTTAAAACCTCCACAAAAGCTTCTCCTGTGAGATAATTGTACCATGAATTAGACCAGGGATGCTTTGATTTATCAACACAGTTGTTGACAACAAGTTTCCACCCCTTCAGACTTTCCATTGACAAATCTTCTGTGATAACCCAAACCTGCTAAGATAACATTAAACAGTATAAAATGGCACTTAATTCATCATCTTGGACAAATTGTCTTCAGGGGTAATGAGTTAATTAAAGGACTGTTGTAACAAGGTGGTGGCAGAATAATTTCCTCATGTTGCAAACCTTAGCAGAGGCTCTGAAATTCCTCTAATTACACCGGATGAAGGTAAGCTCTCCTTGACATCTTATAACACTGCGAGTCTTCTAGGAAGCTAACGGAGACCTTTGACCAAACCGATAATTAGCTGTAATATGGTTGTACACAATTCAAACATGGTTTCAACATTGACAGTGAGCAATTATGGTTTGTCATAACATCATCATGTGGGCTTAACCATACACACTGCCATTATTACAACGGGTGTCAACAATATTTGACATCAATCATGGTCTCGCTTGTAACTATTACCACAAATGATTCAGAGTGCAGCCACAAACTGTTTATACTGCCTCTTGTCTTGCTGACCACAGTGAAGCAAGTTCTCTGGAATTAAATGACTTGAATTATCATTTGATATGACATAAACAATAATATTTTAGATAGTTAAGATCTAAATATTCATTCCAAAAATATGTTGTTATAACCAATCTTGTCTCATTGTGTGTCTCTCAACTAATGATTCCATACTCACTCTTAAAACTCATCCTGAACTAATTAGTTGATTACATAATTACCAATCAACACTCACAGAAGGAGCAAAAGTAAAGCATCCAAACAACAACACTGAGGGAATTAAAGGACCACATGAAGTTAATACTTTTGAATTGACATTTTTTGTGTATGGAGAATTTTATTGTTAAATGCCCAGTATATTTAGTCAAATACTGTACTTCAGTAGAAGTATGAGGTACTTGTACTTTGCTTTCTGTATTTCCATTTTCCACACATTATACTTCTGAAATATTGTAGTTCTTGCTCAACTACATTTACTTGACAGCTATAGTTATGAGATTAAGATTTTAAATACCGTGATAACATGAAATACAACACAGTTGTCTGCAAAGTTGTTAGCAGTTCCACCAAAACTAAACTTTTCACATAGTTTTACAGTATCTAAATAACTGTTCAATGCCCAAACAGGAGAAATGATCCAATATTTCATGAAACAAAGCACGAATTCTTGCCAAATTCCAAAAAATGCATAGAGCATCACAACTTCACAACCTCAGATTTATTTTTGGAGTCTTTGGCAGGGGCCCAGCACCTACATTGGAAAACTACCTGACTTCACATAACTGTATACAGTATACGGTAGATGTCCATCTTGAACAGTAACTGTACTTATAGACTAATGCATCAGTATTAACCCAAGGATGAACTGAGCTTCCTACTTTACTCTGAAACTGCAGTACATTTTGCTGAAAATACCTGCACTGTGTGTGCTTTGACTTTATGCAGGACTTTAACTTGTAATGGAGCATTTTTAAACTGTATTGGTACTTTTACTGTAAATTGTAAATAATCCAAATACATCCTCTAGCACTGTAAATGAGATACATTTTCCAGACTGCATTGAAGAAAAAACAGATAAAAGTCACAAAGGGTAAGACATATGTTCTTTTACTTCAAGTCCAGCCTCACAGTTTTACAGCTATAGTTCTGTACGATCATGTGCCTGTAGTTTGACCCCAATTTACCTTCCCTGTTCTTTCACCTCTTCTGCTCTCATTTCCAAACTGTACACACAATGCATTTTCTTCTTTTCTCTTCACACATACCAACTTCCCTGTACTATATGTGCAGTCGTTACACCAAAGGCAACAGCAGTAACAATACATACAACAGACTGTAAAAGTCAATTTCCATACAGTAGTTACATTTTTCCACACTCCTGCCTATTATTGTAAATCCAGTGACTGCGAGGTTAGGCGCTGCATTCATTCGGGAAGGAGCATGCTAGGGAAAATGGGGGAGCTATGAGGGGCTTTTTCTTGGCCAGCAAGTCCAGGCTTGGTTGCGGGCCTGTCTGTCCCTACTCAGCGCAAACATGTCAGACATTTCACCACCAGTATGAGTGAGCTACGGTCCCCCATTCCTTTGCTGTAGGTTGAAGTGGTCTCCACCCCACACTGTAAGCCTAGATCGTGCTCAACACGGTTAATTTGTTAATGCAGCATAATTAGCTTTTAAAAGGCATATGCTTATTCTTTCTAAATATGGAGAGCCGATGAGAGACATGGAGGGTTCCTGAAATGTCTGCAAACTGTAAAACACACATGCATGTATTGAAAGCAGAAAGGCAACGTGTCCAGATGTGACCAGAAAATAATCATGTGGGTTGAGTTTCTGACATTGGTCGACGCAGGCTTAACTGCTCACTTAACCAGAGCCTGGAGTCAGTTTTCACGTTTATGCTCACGAATCCGGACTCGCACAAGTGCAGCACTACAACGGTGGAGAGACGTCCACTTGATTAATCCACGGGTGTTGGGACAAACAGGTCTCCATTATGCAGACACTGGACTGGAGTTGTGCAGCTTTCAACAGATCACCACCATGACAGACGACCACAAGCAGGAATACATATGCATTTCAGGAAGTCAGCACAGCTCTCTTATGAGCAACGTGAAAAGTGCGGCTCTGGCTGGAATATACTGAGAACACCCAAAACAAACCCACTTCCCGGCCCAACTGGCATCCACACAAGGGTAGAAATAAGGGAATGTATTTATGAGCATCTGGCTGTGGTTCAGTGAGGTCAGTGCACTGATAGAGTACAAGGATAAATCCCAGCACCTCCACATATTCCAGAAGAAGAAAAAGAAGAGCTTGCATGGCTTGAAGATCATGTGGTTTTCAGCCTCATTAGTAAATCTGTGCACAAAGATTTTAGCTTTGTTAAATACAGTGCAATTTGTTGCATCGTAAATATAAAAGTCTTTGTGTAAAAAGCAGCTTCACATTAGCTGGTTGGCATGTGTTTTGTCCCAGAAGTAAGAAATCAAATCCAGCATGGCTGTACCAGCCCCCTCACCCTGTATGTGCACACACAAACACACACGCACATGGAGACACTGATTCTGATTCTCCTGTGTTGTGACATCAATATTCAATCTGTCTTTGGGATTTCTTTGTCAGGACGGCACGATTATGCGGGTAACATTGACTGATGTTGAGCTTGGCTTTTGGAAGAAGACACACGGTTCTCATAAGCCCATTAATCTTAAAAGGAGCAACTGTCAGAAAACATACAGTACCCCTATCCCTGACATAAGAAAGGCCTGTCCAAGGCCTTGATTTCTGGTTTGGCGGAAAACGATATCACACTGCCTTCGATAGAAGGCCTTGAATGTCCTCTTGCAGACGTTTCCATTATGGATCTGGCATTCTTAAGCTCAGAAGCAGAGAATTACACCGCAACAGCGATTCATGACACACGACTGGATTTACAGCTCAAAGAGGGTCATTTGAGGCTCATTATTATTACAGGTGTCTCAAAGATTTATAGGTGCAGAGACTCATTTGAGGCTTAGTAAGGTATCCTCTGAGAGACAACACAGAGTCAAAAGTTTATCATAAACATTACAGCAGAGCTGCGAATTGAAAATACAAGGTTACTGTCAATTTCCACATGTGACCCAATGTTTTTTCGACTCCCTGGGCTGATTTCCAAGTAGGGCAGGCTTGAATCAGCAGCAGCCGTGGATGGAGTCTGACGTGCTCCAAAAGTAATTAAGGTTCCTCCTCTTAATTGACAACAGACCGGGCCCAGCAACGTTCCACCACCAAACAACAACAAAGCATGAGAGTATAAAAAAGGTGCGTGTAATAATGCCCAGAGAAGCTTTCAGACTGAACAGACTGGATAGACTACGAGCATGAGTGTTAATGATGTACTAACGATACAAATGAGTAGTTGTGAGGCCCTGTCAGAGGGTAAACCACATTAAGAAGAGCTTTTTTTTCCTACATATTTTATGAAGTTTATGTGATTCAGTCCCTACTGCATTTATTGACCTCTGTTTTCAGCCTTCTGAAATGTTTTAACCGACCCCATCAACAGACAAGAACAATATTGCAACCTTATTAAACTTTGAGACAAACTCAGCGCTTCTTTGGTTTGCCTTAAACTGATTATTTCAAACCACAACAACACATTTGTCCTTACCCAGGGTGAGTTTATGTGATCCATGCAAATTAAAAAAAAAAATTACTTCCTTTCTAGTTTCTAGGTCCAAGTAGAGCACTTCTTGGACATGTAGGATTATTCTGCTCATGGCCATAGAGGGAGCTCTTCATCATCCTTTTACACTCTCTGGTCATTATGCAGCACTGGAGAAGACCATGTTTTTTTTTTTTTTGTCATGCCTCTAAGTATTAGGACACATGCTTAAATCATGGTTGTTTATTTGAGCAAAGAGAAAGTTAAAAAAGAAGTGCAGGAAAATCCACATGCAATAACTTGGCACAATTTATTATGACTTGGCACAACATGTGATGTTGGATGTGATGGAAATGTAAACCAGAAGAGGGGAGACACACAAGGACAACATACTATTCTTTATTAGGAGGCTGGAATGAGATTAAAAAATATATAAAAACAACTTCAAACAAATACAAGTCATTCAGAAATATAATTTGTTGCTACTCTTCTAGTACATACCATGTGACCAGCAGAAGACAAGACACAGGACTAAACACGATGAAGTTTGTCAGTGTTTGTCTTGTCTCGACATTATTAAATATAGATAGCACATAACATGGCAGTTATAGCTTTCCTTTGGAGATTTATCTGTAAGAACTAAAATAGAGTACGTTGATTTTTCAGTGCAGTGCGTATCACCTTTTCATCACTTGATTTCAGTAAAGATAATGTTTGTGAATTAAAGCCTTGCCTGATAAAGAGACCCCTGTTCGCTCCAGTCTGATAGCAGATGCTTAACATGTGCGTGCCCTTATCACTAATACTTGTGAGTTAGTTATCTTTTCCATTTCCAGAGCAGATCATCATCTTCTTGAATGTATGGTCACTGCCTCCTTTTAGAAGTCATACTTTAATCTTAATGAAGTGCATCATGATAAGTGCAGCCTCTTTCTTTCAGTCAGAGCGATTACTGTTGAGCATTAAGGTACAGTGGTCAAGAGGAGATCGCTCCTGTGATGCAGGAGAAGAAATATTATCGTATGACCTCACTTATTCTTACCTAAATATAAACTCTGGACTCAGGACAAATGCTTAATCTGACACAAATCATAAAATAATATGAACATAATCTCCACTTTCAAATGTCACCATCTTTAAAAGGTTGTAGCACAGAAGAGGCACAGGAGACATTTAAAAACATTGGATATATCAACAATATCTAGTATTGTGACAAACACCAATGTCCTTGATGTAAAGACAGATTTTTTTTTCCTGACTTTTGTAATCATTGATAAAGAGATGGGAGGCTGAATGGCGGCGCTGACTGATACTTGACTGTTTGACTGCTACTGCTCCTCTGTGGAAGTTTGCATTAATAAAAAGTGAAATTTTGAGCCTGTTTTCCAACAGCAAGCAAACACACACACAAAGCGTGTGTGTCGGGTATGACCACAATTCATAACCCTGTATCAAAGGTCAGTCTGTGAATGCTAACACTCAACTCTGTTCACATTTTGTGATGACAGATTTTTGAATCACAGCAACAAGAGTGAAAAAAGTCCTTTGTATTTTAATATGTTTCCACTTTAAATGAAAACCAGATTTTGTCCCCTACACACAACAAAGTTGTCATGGATTCCCAAGGACAGTCCGTGGTATGAAATTAAAACAAAGTGGAAAAACCCAGTTCTGATGGAGCACTGTTTGTTGGGTGGTGTATACACAGTAAATAACAGCAAAATATGACTGCTTAAGAAGTACTAATTAAAACAATTTGGTAACATCAATATTATCTTTGAAATATGATGACTCCACGCAGAATTGAAAGTGTTTACAAAAGGGAATATCTGTCTGCTGCTCTCTTAAAACAGCCCAAGCACATGAATAATCCTCAGGCATCTCCCTTAATGGAACAATTAGAAGTGCGCTCGGAACATGAAGACACATGAGACGTGTTTAGTGAAGGTCACAAGCAATTACCCAGCCTGGTAAAAGCTGGCATGTCTCACATGGCACCGCTGCACGCCCTCATTAGGCGTGTTCTGCAGCTCAGAGTGGGTCTTGTGGCTATAAAAGAACTGAGCTCGCTGCCTTCCAAGCCTCCTTTTAGCAGAACTTCACCAGCAGGAGCACAAAGAAACTACACATCACCACCCCTGGATCAGATAGGAGTGGACAAATCTTTTTTTGTAGAAGAGAGGGGGGGGGACTACTTGACCAAGGAATCGGTGTGTTTCTTTACAGGTTGGGCTTGGTTGGCGTTCAACAGGATAAACATTGATTCCCCCTCCTTCCTAATAATGAGCAACAAGGGCTTATTACCTTTCAGACTAAATGTGAAACTGCATGTATTGGTTTAACGTGACAAAAACTGATATTTTTAAATAGGTGAGGGCCAGAGTGGCTTTGTTTGTTTGCACCAGGCAGAAACACATATAGTTTGTTTTGGGGTCTCAGGGGATTTTTGGGGGGTGTCCTCTGACACACCTCGTTTTAAAGTTCCAGCCTCGTGTTGGTCCTGATGTGCTCGATGCACACATTCTGGAGCCTGTCTAATAATTTCCATATACTGAGCACTGAGATCACTAAACTCACAAACACTAAATCAAAACCGTAGGCACAAGAAAGGCTCCTCAATAAAACACCACGGTTCACCCAGTTGTGGAAAGAAAATTGAAACCATGTCAAAAAAGACATTCAGCGTACAGATTCTGCTCTTGCTGAAATGGGGAAGAGACATTTATCTGTACATGATTCTGCCGGTTACCTGATGAGAGATGAGAAGCTCAAGTACAAAATGCTGCACACTGTTTGTACTGATTGAAACTGGATGCATCATAGCTGCTTGTTATTTTGCAAAAGTTTCTCTTGCCAAGGAGTCAGTGGTAGGCCTAGATTGTATTAAGCAGGTACCCTTCATTTAACATTTACAGAGCAGTTAATAAAGTAACATTGGTGTAATTGCTCCTGAGCTATCACTATAATAATCACCTCCACACTTGCATTATTTGAGACAATGACAAATGGGAGTTTAAATTAGCCTAAAGACTCTAAAGACAAAGCACACTCGAGGGAGTGAATCCTTTGATGACACTTTAAACCAGCATCAATATTTACCGACGGGGGTCGGTGCACCTTGCGGGTGTCAGGTGTCGATCGGATGAGTTCACTTGTGTCTGATCTGAGGGCGGTTTGGGAGGGAATTTCACACTTTGAAGACCGGCGTCTATTTGTGGGGCTATTAAGTATCTCGTGCTCCAAACTGGACAAACAATAACCTATAATATAGAAATAAGACTGTTTTAAAGGAAAATAATCTAGACCTATATTTGATAACACAATCTGGTCTGAACAGAAAAAGAAACGAGATTAAGTATTTTTTTTTGGACGTAAGAAAAAAGTGTCTGAACATCAGCTGACTTCTGAATTATCAAATATGAATTAAAGATTTTAAATACAAATAATACCGCTTTACGTCCAAACATTGGGCTGGAAATTACATATAGACTAAATAATATCAATATGAATTAATTCTGAAGTCTGATTAAAAGTACCCTACCCATTTGAAATACAGAAAAAAATAATCGACGGTAAAATAAGATCTGATCTTGGAAAAAAAAATAGGCCTATATGAATGCAATGTAATATC
>JBCAUF010000042.1:5073830-5084104 GCA_038406115.1 Haemulon aurolineatum
AATATCAACAGCCCAAAATATATATCATCTATTATTAAACTGTAAATATATAAATTATAAGTCGAATTTTCCATTAATTTAGACTTTAAAGTCATACCTTAAGTGTTTTATTCTCTAATTGTAAAGCAAAACTACCATCATGAAAATAAATAAATTAAGTGAATTAGTATTTCACATATTTTCATTTTTCTATTTTGTAGTTATATGTATTTTATATGTATAGTTTATGTATTTGCCCGGACAGCTTTTAACTCTCACAACTTAAATTTACTTTTGTAATTCAACTTTGAGTTCACATCCAGCAGCTTGCACCTCCTCTGCTGTGACACAGCGAGGTCAGGGTGAGTCTGTGCGGCACACTTAGTTTGGTGTCTGGCCCGGTGCAGTTTGGTCAAGCAATATTGAGCATGTCTGTGGTTTTGAACAGTACCTTCATCATGAATGCAATCAAGAAGTAAAAAAATAATAATTCATGAGGGTTTATATGCCTGTTTAGACAGAATGGTGTGTTACTGGAGAGTGTTCTTCCCTATTTGGTGTCAGCAGATCCTTATTCATCATTAAATGCATAAGCCCGTCAACCTTCTATGCAGCCCATGAAAGACTTTGTCTGGGTTTCCACTGTGCGCAGACATGGCTCATTCATTGAGATTATTGATTATTAAATGATCGTTGTAAACGCTGACATAGCTGATCAGTCAAATTAGCTTCAAGGTTTCTAACTCTCTAAAAACAGGTGGTTCTGGTTGACTCATTGATGTTTAAAGTGTTACAGTGTTCCCCAGAAAAACTGGAGCCAGTCACTGAGAGTAGTCCTGAGACTGGAGGGGGGATCAATTTAGAGACATGTGTGTTGATCTGAAGGATGAATAATACATTTCAGTTATGTGACGTGTAGACATGTTGACTATATTTGCAAATGCACATCAACCCCCTGAAAAGATGTTTCAGACTGCTCTCACTGAATATCTCTTGACTCAGTGACTTTGTGGATTTACAGATATACATTTGGACTATTTCAATGAATTAAGTTATTCTAAATTTCAGATGACAGCATGCTTTTTTAACGTGATGTTGTTTCCAATTTTAAAGTCCTAAAATCTAAACACGAAAATTGATGGCTTTTACCTGCAGGCACTTGTTAAATGTGTGTCTATCATCATCTGGCTCGTTGGTCAGCAGGAGTTATATTTTGAGTTTTGATTAATGTGGAAAATCATTGCAGCTTCACAGAACAGAGGAAGTCATTTATTCACAGGGTGCTGTAATCCTACAAACAAGGTCCTCGACACAAAGCACTGAGGTGTCACACTGATCAGTTTTTATAGCACGTTTTAGGATACACCCTGGAATTCGGGTGCCCTCTGCGCTCTATTCTGCAGTCACTGATTCTTTTCCCCTTTTTGCAGTGAAATCCCAAGTGACTCAGTGTATCCAAACATTAAGATGGCCTATGAGTACGCGCGCTCCCTGACTGGAGTCACTCTGTTTTCCCGGATACCACTTGGGGTTCAGAAAACACTCCTTCATGGTGGCGGGGTGACTTCCTGCGGGACCTATGGTCATCAATCAGGGCCGCGAGTGATACCCCCCACCGCGTCCTCTGCAGACCCTCCGTGCTGGAAGGGCAGCAGGTGGGCCGGTTTTAGATGGTTGTTTCCTCTTGATACAGAGCACACAGACATAATATTTCTTTAATGTTTAGTGTGTATACTTTGAGATAGGTAGTGATAAGCCAGAGAGGCCTCTTGTTTCATCCCAGTATTTATGGGTATACTTTTTTTCTCAAGATGATGTCATTTTATACAGTAAAATATTTTACAGCCAAATATTTGATTGCCAGTATAAAATTATTTAGCAACATTTCTCTGTCTATATATTTTGGCGGCCGAAATTATTAGCTCTGTATATGTTTGCAAAGTACTATTTCTTCCTTTTAATCTATCCTCTTCTATTAAATATTACTGGAAAACAACACCTGCTTCTGGGTAAAGGAGGCAAAAGGAGACATTTGCCAAACTTTGATTGAAACTACTGACACAAAAGTGTGCATATACACTGTCTGAAACACAGTACAGTGCTCTGATCTTTTGCTTCTTGAGAGTGTTACCTCTGCAACTTAAAACTTGAAAGGATTCTCAAATGCCACAAGCTTAAACAGATACTTGGAGGGATGGATAGGAGACTTGGCCTCCTTGATCCTAATGGATATGATATTAAGCACTATTAATAATCCAAGCAGCAGCGAAATGGTGACAGAGATTCCTTAAAAAGCAAGAACAGGCGCCCCTATCTTCGACTGCAACAATTCATCAGTGTCTGCCGTGTGTACAGGAAGGATTGAGTGTTCTTTAGAGACCAAAGTTCAGTTTATGTGTTGGACACTTTGCTGGGTATGATTTAAGACATTTTACATTATCTGTACTTTTTGTGTCGAGGGGGGAAACTACCCCGGGCTGGCCAGGAGTCAGTCAGTCACTCACTCGCTCACTTTCGCTGCCCCCGCATGACTCAAAGTCAACAAGAGAGCATCTCAGGACAGGCGACATGGCAGACCAGACAGGTCTTGGAAAAAGCAAAAGAAAGATACAAGAGAAACCTTTTAAAAACAGAGTGGCAAGTTGGCATAGTGTCAAATTTTGAAAAAAAAGGCCGGTGTCAGCAGTTCTCATGTCTGATATTTCAAATGAATTGACTTGCCATGGAAACATAGTGCATGCAAACATTTACGATGTTGAAATGTGCGTTTGTCACGGCCTCTGACACTCAGGATATCAGTTTTTGACAAGCGTGTGAGAAACAAAGTCATTAATTAAAAATCTGGTCATAGCTGGCAGGGTAATGTTTACACTATATGACATGCAGGTGAAGTAAGTGAAATGGGGCAACTCCAAAAACCGGATGAGAGGATCAATACTGTTATTTGACAAATTTGTGAGTAATGCATTTATGTTTTTACCACCCAAAACTAAAAACACCAAAGCAGTGGGTCCGTAACGATGTCATCCTTGTAATTCAATCACCACTTTTTTTTTTTTTCTTTTCTTTTTTTCCGCTGACTGTCCACAGGATTTCCAAGCAGGCAGAGTTACAGCTCTGTAGTCTGGAGGATGATAAATGTCTCCCTCCCATGTTCTTACTTGCTCTGCCAGCTCACCACATCAACCAGATGCTCTAAAAGCAAAAGGGACAGAGACATGATGATGACATTTGGCTTTCTAAATGAAAACGTATCATTTCACATTTGCTCTCAGGAGATTCCGCCGCTGTTTTTGGTGCTCGGAGGACACAACGATACAGCAATAAAGAGAATAACCACAGGATCACATTGAATTGCAGAGCTCAGCTTTGATTATTATATACAGATGACTAAAAGAGCATGAAATTATGTTTGCAAACACAATTAAAATGCACTCTTTGAAAGCACTGCCATGAAAGCAGGCATATTTTGGTTAAACGAAGAATGCTTGTAATTTGTGTGTATCGTCAGTAATGGGTATGTAAATATCAGCATCTTGAGCGGTGTGCAGCTCTTTACTGGAAAGTCAAAATACAGACCTTCATTATGGAAATTTGTCAGCAGTTTTGTAGT
Organism: Haemulon aurolineatum; assembly: GCA_038406115.1. Lineage (NCBI taxonomy): Eukaryota > Metazoa > Chordata > Actinopteri > Lutjaniformes > Haemulidae > Haemulon > Haemulon aurolineatum. The sequence goes on from JBCAUF010000042.1 coordinate 5,077,423, forward strand.
CTATTTTAGTGAGGATCTGGGCACAGACAGAGAGACAGTCCTCAGTGCAGGAGGATCCTCTCTAATTTGTGGAGACGATAGAATTAATGTTCTGCCCTACTGCCCATCTGTGACTTATTTAAAGTGTGCTGAAACATATACTGTGCTAAATGTTGCCACACACACGCCAAACGCTACCAGCACAAAAGCTATGCGGTGTTGGATTTAAGGCTTGCCTTCAAGTTAATTTCTGGCTCAAATTCTTATTAGGTGATAATAAGATGATGACTCTTCTCCCAAAAATGTGAGTGGTAAACCACTATACTGTCTGTTGGTTTGGAAAATCCTGCCTGAGTTGAATCTCTGAAATGAGTGAATAGATGTTTCTGTGTTTAGAGAGAAGATCAGAAAAGGAGCTTTCTGTACCTGATGCAGAGGAATTTTCAAAATTAATTTTAAGGCTGGTGTTTTATACTTATTATTGTCTACAAATTCCACAAAAAGATGATATTTTGTGGCTTCCCTCTTCTGTCCATGGGTCTCAGTTCTATTTGCTCCTGTAAGATGTAAATCTTCTATCATGGGTCATACAGATATATTTCTTTTTCTTTTTTTCTTTTTTTTACGAACACCAAATAATCTTTTCACACTGTAGTTTTTAACAAACATTACTCAAACAGGAGTAAACAGTCCTTTTGCAGGGAACTATTTTAGACTTTTGATGCTATATAGTATGTATGTCACCAGGTCTGTATGTGGGATTGACTAAAAATAAACTACGATGTGTGTGTGTGTGTGTGTGTGTGTGTGTGTGTGTGTGTGTGTGTGTGTGTTTGTGTGTTCATGGTAATGCCTCACTGATATGTGGTTTTTGGGCCCAGAGGAATAGGATACAGTATATGAGGTTTTGTACATCGAGACAATATTTGCTTAGTATTAAATAACTGTTGGTTTTCGTGGGATTTGTTGACAAAAAGAAAACTACAGAATATCATCAGATTTCTCCATTAACGTGAATAATCTCTCCGTAAGTGAATGGAAATTTCATTGGCATTCAGAGATTCCTCTTTTTTTACTCAGCTGTCACTGAACAAAGATAGTTCCTACAATTTATAATGTCATTGCAGTAATATGGTCAGTTAGCTTCCAGTTGAGGATGAGGGTTACGGTTAGAGTACAACCCCTCACATTAGAGGTTGGGAAGTCATATCCCCTGTTTGTTTGAATATAATACATTCATCTCAGTGTTTAACTAGAAACACAGACACCAGATTTATGACTGGCACATACATCTATATAGTCCCATACAGCCTTAAAGTAAGCTCAATATAAAACTTTTCAAGTTTTTCAGATTTTTTAAAGCATATGAACAAACATTATGGTCTGCCAACTGTTTATTATTGACTAATAAATATGTGTGTGCAAAATGTAAAACAAGCATATGCGTTTTTAAGTACTGTAAGTAGCCTCAATCTCACATGTTTACCTTCATGAAAAACTAATTCATAATTGCATTGTGTCTTTTATAATTTCATGATAATATTTATAATGGAGAGTCTGTGTAATAACTGCTTTGTGTACCTAATTCATCTTGTTGTAATTTTGCCTATATTATTTGTCTCTTTTACAAAAAGCAAATGGATCTCAATGGGACTTACTGAATAAATCACATTTATACAGATGGATTTAGAATTCATAATTCATTACTGAATCTAAAGATGGTAAAATAAAAAAGCACGAATAAAAATATTAACTCAAATAGTTTATTGCACTCTTGACCAGACTCTAAAAGAAGTTCTATTTTATGTAAGCAAATAAAGTAAAATTTGTCTGTGGTGCGTGGGCATCATCTCAGTATTCAGTGAGATAAGCACATCGCTAAAACACGCAGAACCTGTTGCTCTGTTGAATACTGTGAGTGTGCAGCAGGACCAGGAGTGAACGCTGTCACCACGTAGTGAGTCGACGAGATAATGCAACAAAAGGTGAAAAGTAAACAACACCGACTGTCACCATCCATCAACCTTTTGACCATGCCCTTCTGCTGCCACTCCCAGGGCGTTTGTGACAACAGCGCCAGTCAGACCTGCCAGCCCCTATCTGTTGTCTGATTTTAAGGAACTCGTTGGCTGATAACCAAGACAAGCTCACTTCTAAATCAACACAAACGTACGTGACTTATTGACTTCAGAGACATCCGGGATGGAATAAAACATATACATAACAGTGTGACCTTTCCCATATTGACAGTATCATCAGGTACAGCCATTATTTCTGGTCGGCCATTCGCGAGCAGCGAGATTCAGGGAGCCTGCTCTGTCGTGCAGCCGACTGCACTAACCAGCCTGCAGTAAGAGTGGGAGAGAGGGAGGAAGAGGGCCCTTTGAAGAACACCGAGTGGAGCCAGTTGTGGAAAGCCATGCATGTTGCTGTTATTGGTGCTTTCCACTCAGACACGCCTCTCCCATCTCAACACTCGCACGCAGCATTGACCCAAAGGGTTGCTGTTAATTTGGCATGGCAAAAACATGGGTTTAAACTGAATGAAGGGTCTGATATAGCCACTCCACTGGGAGGTGAGTGCAGCCCCACAAGCCAGACCAAATGACATCATAACAGTGTGGAAAAAACTGAAAAACAACATTACATGGTGTGTATTCACGAGGAAGAGGAAATTAAGATAACTGCCTGTCTGTTAAAGCTTATATGTGCTTGGTATGAGAACATTTCACAGGACAATACTTGCTGTTTTAGTTATTATTTGAATCATTACCACAGCACAGCAGTATAGGGTTGTGCTGTTCAAACTGAGGGTTATATTTTCATATGAGGAATTCACTGAAATGCAAACTTTGGGTGACCAGTCTGCCAGTGTGGGCTTTGTGTTTGGATACGGACAGATGGAAAAGTTGCCTCGGCAGCTCATACATACACAAAATAACCAAATAATACTGTGCTTCGTATCAACACATTAAACCAAAAGTTGTATTCTGCAGAGCAGAGGAACAATTTTTTTTTTTGTACTTAAATGTATGATATATAACATTTCCACATAAAAATGTGTAAAAACAACTACACCTATGTTGAATTGTGTACTTATATTATCTTGGGTGTTTCCAACAATGTTCGAACTTAGAAAAATCTGTGATTTTGTTAAAGTAAGTGGATGTCTGCCATTCTAATTTCCAATAATGGTACTTGAGAGAATGAAGACTCATGACTTAATGGAACAAAAATAAAACAACAACATAAGACTGCCCAAGTCATATCAGGTGTTTTTTCACTGGCAGCACAGGTTGTTTAACAATGAGGACAAAGATTCCCATCAAACTCCTTCTCCTGTTTTCATTGTTCTGATTGTGAGACCCCTAGCGGCAGAAATGACATATTGTGCGTTAAAGTAGAAATGGAAACATTACAAAGTAAAATATTCTCCATTACAGGTGAAAAAAAAAGTTGAATTATTGCTTATTCTATATGTGTTAATGTGTTAATGTGTAAGCCACACTTTATTAAGTTGGAGAAAATTTGAACTGTCAACTTTTTAAACTACTACATTCTAGTCTTTATCAATGTATCATACGTTATTAGGTGATTACGTTTAGCATTTAAAATATTAATCTGCAAAATAAATATTAATCACAGTAATCAGATAAAGGAGTAAAATGTACTATATTTTCTTCCAAATATATAATAGCATAAAATGATAAAGGTCATGTCACATTTATGTCAGTAAATGTACTTAGTTACTTTCAACATTGCCGCAGAGGTGTTGTGTATGAATATATGTAATGTATATTTTAAATTGAAAAATATTTATATTCAGTATACATATGTCAAAGGTATGTATCAGATGTTCTCTATGCTAATTGTAAATGCATTAATTTACATATGATAGCAATAAAACCACATTGTGTTTTACAATTTCTTTAGTTGATACTGTCAATACCAATATCATATCATATAAATCAAATATAATTTCTATACCAATTGCTACACTTGCTTAGTCTTAGAAAATATACAGGCCATATACGTTAGAATTGAAAAAATTTCAGTGTGTGGCAATGGCACCCTTCATTAGGCCGAATACTCTCTTATACAGACAATGAGAAGATCATACAGTATATCATTTTGCAAATACATTTATTTCAGTGAATAAATTATTGCTGGAATGCTGTAAAGAATACACTGAAAGGAATCTGTGTATTCTTTACTAAGAAAAGCAATGACTGCTGCAGCAAAAAATAAAAATAAGTAAATAAATAAAATAAGATATATTTTTCTGTTTTTTGACAACAGCAGCAGACTCCTCTGCAGACAAGATACAACTCTATGTGGGTGGCTGCTCTATACTGGAGATCTTCTCAGTCATCACCCTCCACTGCAGACTGAGTCAACCACCAGTCACACTTCCAAGCCACAATAGCAAGGTGGGCCTCTGCAGAAATGCTTAAACTGCATTCAATTGTCTAGTGAGCCCTCTGTCTTTCAGCTCCAATACTCTGTCTGTCATGGTGTGAAACCCTAATGAGAAACACAATCATTTTTTGTTCTCTGGCTGAGGAGCAGTTTAGTAGCCTAGTAAAGACAGCCTGTATGTTTTGGCAAACTGACCAGAATGCAGCTGAAGTGCTTCTTTAAGTCGAGGTTGTGTGGAATCGAGATTTCTCCAGACATTCATTTCTACACTTACAAACTTTAGTATCCAGGTCAACATTTGATATGGGTTTGTACCCTTTGAATTACCAAATACTATAATGTAAGGATTGGTCAAAATATAAATCATACACAGACATTTGCAGAACATTTTAATACAGAAAGCTTGAAATGTTGTGATGCATCACGTTATTTTACATTTTCAGCTATACACATATGGCACCTATACAGTGTACTGTATGCAGTGTATCTTTGTCTTGTTTATCCTGTCGTAACATCTCACAAGGAAGCAAAATATTTCTTTTATGTGTTTCTTCATGGGAAATTGCAATGAAAACCCATTAACCACCTCCACTGCACAGAGAGTAGCTCTTGGTGTCTTGGTAGCTGCAACAGACAAAAGGCGAGTGTCAGGGTGATAGAGGAAGTGCTTGTCCTCTCTTCCTGCTCTCAGTGGCACAAGAATGAGGAGGATGTCTCTGTGTACACCAGGGCTATCCATTACTGAGTTAACAAGGTCTCGGCTACTCTATAAGTGAAATCCAAGGCCGTCTGTCTGTCTGTCACATGGAAGAAAAAACAAATAAACACACACATGAATTCGTCGAGGTTTTACTCGGGGCCTGATACATGCCAAAGAATGCTGAGTCTTTGTCCATTAAAAACAAGACGCTGTATGGATACACCATCATGCCATCTTGGGTCCACCTGCAAATGCAAACAGGGAAATTCTTAGAGGAAGGCTTACATTTCCCCCAAAGAAAAGCTTGTTCCTGCCAGACTGACTGGTTGACCCAATGAAAACACGTCGAGGAAAGCAAGGTGAGGCGAATCTGTGCTGCTCGGTTGCACTCTACATTTACTGTGCAGCAGGTTGGATCAGTCTGATTCCCAAGAATTTTCTTTACAACATTAAAAAAACATATTCAACAATAAAAAACAGCTTGTTGAATTATCTTACATGAAAGACAAAGATGAAGAAAATTTTTGCACACACCACCGATATACATTTCATGTCATTAATGTATATAAAAAACGAAACTGTGTTAGAGAGTAATTAAGGATATTTATTTAAGTACAATAGCATTTCCATTTAATGCAACTTCCTTTAACTGTACTACATTTCACAGGAAAATATCAATTAATAGTATTTTTCTAGATTTGATTAGATTACTTTATAATTTAAGATTTTACATTCGAGAAGAACATTGCATTGTTAAAAATTAAGCCACTGGATCCCAAATTTTTTTTGCCTTGTGACCCCTTTTAAACTTCTCAGATGGTTCCATTTAAATAACTGGTTGAAGACCAAAGAGGCAGAATTAGCCAGTATTTCACAAAAAAAATGCAAGATTAGGGAAATGTCAGAAATAATAAATAAAAATTGGTGTAGCAAAACATTGTTTGTTCTTGTTTCATATAACGCTAATCACCTCACAGCGCCTCAGATCTATCTGTCAACCTTTGGAGGGGGCCCAAGCCTTGGGGAGTTTTGTCCAGTGGTTCCCAACCTAAATGTTCATGGTTAAAACCATAGCTCCATCTCGACCAACTGGGACACAAAATTCCCCTTTCCTCTAAATTGATGCATCAGTATTAACAATTTAATCGTGTAACAGTATATCTTAGACAGAAGCCATTTCACTGCAGAACAAGAAGACTTTCACTTTTGATACGTAGACTAGATTTTGCTACGTACTTGAGTTTGCATGCAGGACTTGCACTTGTAATTGAGTGTTTTTATAGTATTGCACTGGTACTTAAACTCTAGTAAAGCAACTGAATACTTATTCTTTATGCTTGACTACATTATCAAAGCCAATGCGTATCATTACAATAACACTAATACAATAAGTGTGCTTGATGTTGGAGAAAGTAAATGGATCTTGAGGTGCATTTTAAGGGAGAAAGAGAGAAAAAATTAAAAACAGCCAAACATAAAATGAATAATAAATAAAAACAACAAAACATATATACTCTGAAAAAAACTGACATTGTACATAAATTCACTTCTTCACTTTGTTTGTTGTGCTTGGCTAACTTGTCA
>JBCAUF010000042.1:5104748-5117055 GCA_038406115.1 Haemulon aurolineatum
CTCCAAAGACATTTAGTATTTAGAAGCTTTTCAGACCCCACTAACAATTTCCTGGGTCAAGTCTGTTTACACTTGTTAAATCGAGACATGCTTGTCACACGACATGATTGGAGTAGAAGGTATCATTTAAGGACAAATTACTTTGTTTAACATACTGTACATGCGACTTGAAAGCATTTGCAAACCACTATACCCGAACACATTAAAGGCTAGGTTGTACTGCGCCTAACGTTTCTCAAATTCAAACCTTTTTTTTTTCTCGAATAGCCAGACATTTAACTACGTAATGACCGTGATAAGTCCCCTTTATCGGGGCCACAGAAAACGCTTTGAGGATAAGGTTCTGTAGATAATAATTAAGATGATACAGTCAGTCAGTGGGCAACTTCATGTTTAATTGCTTAAATCAACATGATAAGATGCTCTTTAAATGTCTGCGTAGCTCTGACAAAGCACGCTGACATTGTGAACAGGCATTCACTGTTTACTTATTCAAGACCTCCATTACAAAGATCAAATCAGCTACAAACATCAAGATGAGGAACAATGTGAGTGCACGTAGGACTTGTTTGGTATCTATGAAAACAGAAATACATGTTGTATTAAATCAGAATATCTCTGGCATAGTTTACCGCGTAGGAGGCTAAAATACGGAAAAGAAAAAAAACCCTCCAAAAAACGGATGAAATCTACTAAAGCAGTCATATCATTCCACTCTTACTCATCAGACTAGACTGCTCAGCACAAACACAATCTCATAATCATTACCATTACAGATGAAAGGCAAGGCCCAATTAGTGTGGCTCCAATTGCTGCAATTAAATAAGTGTGGTTGAATGATAATATCTTTTCCCCCCAGAAATAAAAGAAAAAGACGGCAGCATTGAATAATCACACAATCAAAAACAATCAAGTCGGACTTTGAAGTTGTTGCACTACCAAATCTTAGAAATACATCTGGTGTAGAAATGGTGTTTTGGGCTCAGCCAACAGGCGCCGTTGGACCACTGTGTCGCGGGCCATGGGGTCGAGCCTACTTATTCCAGCACTGAAGGGCTGCTTTTGGGTTGCTGAGGACACTGGTGTGTGTTCCCACCCACAGAGCATTTCAGCAGACCGCCACAGTCCACAGCCCTTTCACAGCCGTCCAAGAGTTGTCCCATGATCCCATCCCTGCATCAAAACCAGCTGAGTGCGAGTGCGGCGTGGTGAGCACTCGTGCTCGCACATAATTTGTAGCCGACTGCTGCTCTTGCAACCAATTGATCACTGTGTAAATAAACATGGTATGAATGGAACAAAACTTAACTGCTTCACTCAGTAACAGTTGGTCTCTGCTTTACATTCAAAAGGTTTTTATTCGCTCCTACCTTTGAGTGTTGATTTGTAGTTTTTAGACGTCTGTCTGTCTTGTCATTTCATCTGTGCTCGTACAGTTTGCTGTATCAAATGCAGACTGTCCATTTCACAGCTGAAGAGCTGCTCACAAGACAGTTTTCCAGCTGGGCTGAGATCCAGTGTAGTTCCCCTTCACCCAGTGGACTTCAGGAGCACTCAAGCATGCCAAACAGAATACACCCTGATTGCTCCAGACTGGGACAGCAGATATTTCTTCAGTTGCTAGATATTACTGAGGCAAACAAACACAGCAACCAATTTACTATCTTAAATCAACACAAAATGCTGAGGTGGACCCATCTCAATAGGACTAATCATCATTATGATGGTGTGCAGCTGCAGGAAATGATAAAGTGGACAAGTAATGTGCACGTCTGTTCATGATATTCTTTCGTTTTTATCTTCTGGGGTTTTTCTGACTCTGCCTCTCATGAAAATAACATGTTTCATCAAAGAATAGTCTATCATTTTGAATTGTACTAACATTGTTCGTATTTGGTATTTTTTGAGTGCTTGGTGACTACTGCCATATCTATTTATTTTACTTCAATTGATGGACAATCTGTAATGTCAGCTTTGTAGCTAAAACACTTAGATACATCTGACACTGACATGAGTATGAACTGGCATTGGTACTGAAATTAACAAACATCTCCCGAATTCCCCACTTTGGACAAGTTGCTTCATCCACCCCTATCTTAAACTATGAATAGCTGGCAAATGCTTCAGCACATGAAACACAGCTACTCAACTAGAGCACTTAAAGGGCATTAAAGGACAGTTAGGAGCTTTTGAACCAACTCTGATCTGGAAAAAAAATGAGATTAAATGTCTGATTAAGGACGACCAGAAGTTGAAGTTTATTGTTCCAAAGGTTGAGTGGGTCTAATCATAGGCTCCAGTACTTAGGGATTTGCTGCTGCTACTGGGCTAAGCAGCCATTTTCGCTGTGTTTACATAAACTACCCAGTTACTTGCATAGTTTACTTTAGTACCAACATGTGGGTCACAGAGGTTTAATATTGCAGTCAGTGTAATTGCTTTAGTTATTTAAAAGACTTGTTTATTTTATTTTTTCAATTCCATGTCAAAAGTTACACACATTGCGAAATTACAGAACATCAGTATTGAATAGACATGTACGTACAGATAAAAAAGGGAAGAATAAAAGAAAATCTCATTCACATTTAGGACTAATAAGAACACTCAGAAAGTGTTGAAGGATTCAAAAAGTGATTAGGTGGTACTATTATAAACTGAATAAGCAGTAGTAAGTAATTTAACTGCAGTTTTCTGATGCAATATACTGTTTTATCTTACTAAGCAAGTGACAACAGGGCTGTCTGTCTACTCATGCGCTTAATCATCCGGCAGTATGCAGCTGAATTGCAGGTGATTCTCAGTTTGAGGACAGTAAACTTCCAATGGCATGGGGGCACACTGATTTGCAGCCTTTAATAGCGCGAACAACGTTTAACACTCCTGTCTTCATCAAAGTTAAAAGCGACAAACCGTTTATGACTGCTGTACTAATGATAGCGGTGGGGTGACACTGACACACATTTTACCATGAATTTGTGCTAAAGTCGTACTTTTCCTCCAAGTCCTTCTTTGGGGGTATAATCTGTCACATATTATGAGGTTTGACAGAAGTGTGAAGGAAATACATGAAATTGCCTCAGGGGTACCCATGGCCAACTTAACCACAAGCAGACCGTGCCAGATTTCTCACAACAGGTATTTTTGTAGAGCCAATAGCACAACTGAGAGGTGAAAGTTTAGCTTAAGTTACTTGAAATGAGAAAATGCTGTCACAGGCCTTTCATGTCCTCAACTCAAACACTGTGTGTCGTCCAGTGCGGTGATAGCCATGAAAAACTGTTTTGATGATGATGTCACTACGTCCTAATCTGATTGCTGTTTTTTCGCCTGGCTTCAGGGGACTTCTCCTACATCCTGTCAGAAATGCAATTCAATATACAAACATGTTCCTACAAAGCAGTGCACACACAGGTAAAGTTACAGTAGTAGATGCAATGAACAAATAGTGTAAGAGATATTTACTGAAGCTGTTAATCAAGTCAAACAACAATATAAACTAGCGATAAGAATATTGTTGAATCAATTCATATTTGCATAAGTGTCAAAGAAGTTTTAAATAGTCCATTAAATAAATCTTGTGTCATAAAATGTAATGAACGTCAAAATACATTTTGGTTTTGGCCACATAGGGGTTGTAGATAACTTTGTAAATACAATACTGATATACATATTGCCTCATGAAATTAAAGGAACAGTTCACCCAGAAATGAAAGCTTGAGCTTCGCAGCAAAACACAGTGTGGCAGCATTCTCCTAAAAAACTGAACAGGATGGAAAAAAAGACCAGCTGAACTCTTTACTGTAGTGGGCTAAGCTCTAACTTCAACTGCGACTTCAGCAGAGTGGTAAAAAAGAAAAATAAAGATTATTCAGTAACTTTCTCAATTAAAGACAAAGAAAGGAGTCAACTCACTTCCTTCTCATCTCTGTTCAGAGTTGAACTTGCACAATAGCGATTGGGATACTGCGCACATGCAACTTAACAGAGATGAGGGGGGAGCAAGATGGCTCCCTCCATGTTGTTAATAAAAGACTTGGTTTATGCTGGATTATGCTTTTGGGGGGGTTTTTGTATGTTTTTTGCATTAAAACAAGTTCCCAGAAAGTTAATGTGGCATCTATATGAACTGATTTTCTCGATGGGAGGAAGCAGATTGGTTGGTGGTTAAACACTAAGTTATGTGGCAGAGAGTTGCAAAAGCAGCAGAGAGCACTATTTGAGACCACCTTGAGACCACCATCCACCTCCTGTTTCAACCAACAAAACCATGTATTTTTAGCAAGGCGTTGGGACATCTTGCAGCTGCATTTCTGGCAGAAAATTGAATCCAAACCATGATCTTTTCTAAACAGTAAGTGTTTTTCTGTGCCTAAACCTTACCAGACTTCAACCACAGCGTAAACAACAACATAAAATTGAACCATAGAGATTCAACATATCCATGGTTACATGGTTTGAAGAAACATTCAATGCCAACATTTTACTGTGTGCTGGTGATTGGCTTGTGAAATATACATTAAATATGGCATGAAAACAATGGGCTGTAAAATTCAGTAAAACTTACTGACAAAGTCTTATTGCTCAGGATTGATGCAGGAGGGATATCAGTATCCAAACAAGGCTTTCCAAACAAAGCAAATGGCTGTTGTCTTACAAAGCGTAAGCTATAATGCATATTGTATCAGAGCCAAATGGTGTGTTGCAAGTCATTTGACAAATAGCCAATCATCCAGAGACACTGAGTATTATATCTTTAATAGGGAACTGTATTCGAGCTGGCAAAACTATTAAAAGCTGTCAACACCACTGCCTTTGCCATGGACACTACTGAGCCTCTGACTCACGCAGTTTCACAACAACTCTTAGTATTTTTAGAGTGAGATTTAAAGTGTCATTACATCACATCTGTGGCACTTTTCTTAAATGTTATCTTCTTACCCTCTGCAGGATGGTCGTACAGTGTAGGAACATCCAACAGTTTCCTGCTACACATATAGAGAATAGATTTCCTTTGATTGTTTTTGTATTTTCCATTATTCCTAACTCACTTTTCGGTGGCAAGGTACTTCCTTCCTGACCGCGAGCAAAGTGTTTCTGTGTGTACCTTTTGCATGTCTTCAGGCTCATTTCTGAATATGGCCCTCTTCAGTGCAGAAAATTGCATTACAGCCCTGGCAGGAAAGCATTTGAAAGCTGACTGTTTTCTCGACTCAGTTTACTGTTTTTGTTGCAAAAAGGTAACCAAATCTTTCATCCCTAATGAGGACGTATTTCATGGCAAATGCATGATCACTTAAACAGTTCACCTCACCTTATTCAAATCACATTTTTCCTGATTGGGACAAGCGATACGCACACATTTCAAATGCACAGAAATGTTTGAAGGCCAAAGGCTTAACATGATATATGGTATAAGAGGAAATAATAAGAGTGCGGTGTAGCTGACATACTGAGAGCATTTTCACTTCTGAGGTTTGCTTCAGAAAGAACTGGCCTGGACTGACACTGGACTGAGCTATAAAGTTAAAAATCTTTCTTCTTGGCTCTGCTCCATTTTCACATATCCGTCTTGCATGCTAACAAGGTGCAGTGTTTGCTAAATGTGGCCTATCACTTGTGTGTCTTTTAGTGGCGCATGGAGGGGAAGAAAAACATCTACACCCTAACTGCATCATGATCTGGTGTTCATTTGATAGTTTTGAACATGGGCAGCCCACCTGGTTTTGATTTTGCAGCATGCATGCTGGTCAGAGTTGCCTTGTTTTATTGGAAATCTTGTTCATATATTCCCTGCCCAGTCCTCGCTGACCTCTGACAGCTCCCATGGGGCTCATGGGTACATCCAGGAAGCACTCTGTGGACACGGATGCTGCCAGAATGACATTGTTCAACAGTTCGTACTGTGTTTGCATAGGCCTACTATTTCGTTGCTCGAGGTTCCACTGTAAGAGGGAGGGTGTTGTCTTGTCATTGAACTGTGACAAGCATTTGGACTGCGATTCTTGAGCCACACGCCAGCATGACTAGAAATATGGGACCTCTACTATCTCTACTGTACTGTAGTTTCATTAGGATTAATATTCATTGCTGCCTCAGGGACCAAGAATTGTTGAAAATTATAAACATTTTAGGTTGGTATGTCTTAAAAAGTGGAGGTTGTCATTAGTGAGCCTTCAGATTTCTGTGATTAACTCTATAAATGTGGTTGTCAGTTTTTATTCAAGTTTTTTATTCACTATAAAGAGTTTTGAGGAGGGGGAGTGGGGAGGAGGGGGCGTTGCATTAAAGAGGACTAAAGTGATGATTTTCAGTGAGGTTCTTTCCAGGCGCGTACCAGGGACTGTATATGAAGAGCATTACAGCTTAGAGGATAAAACTTTCAAGGTTTTTGCTTTTCAGTCCTATAAGCTCCAACAAAGAAAAATAGTCAAATGAAAGTGAGCGCAGATTTTAAATAGATCCTTAAAAGAGACCAGAAACCTAAATCTCCCGTCGGTACCTCTCTCTGGCACTGCAGCTATAACAGGAGAGCAGAAGTAGTAAATGGTCTGCAGATATATTGAAAATGACACAGCACTTTAGATAAGGCCCACAAATCCCATGTGATTATGGTCATTCAAGCTTAGATATTTTGCGGCCTTTGCGGGGGGGCAGCATTAGAGTGCATCTCATTCCAGACCGTATAACTTCAATGAGAAAAACATAGATTAAAACTTTGCGCAATATGAGCTGGATTAGTCTTGTGTATTATTTCTCACTTTATTGGGCCCCATAGAGATGTTATCAAGGCTGAAACTTGATCTCATTTTTAATCTTTGTAGAGATTCATTTTGAAAGTGGCATTGCTTGTTGTGGCACATGTTTGTGATGTGTTTTTCACATTACAATGTAGCATGCCATTCAGTATATATAGAATATATCATATTTTTCCGGTATTTTGAAAAAAATAAAACTGCCACAAAACTGAATGTGTGATTTATTAACCATTGCTGCATTTCTTTTCTCAGTGCTTGGCCAATTCTGTGTTTTTGCTGGGGATAAAACATACTAAATCATTTGAGTCCTACAAAGCTCTATCGTACAATACTCTTTCAGGAATGGCCCAAATCCATGTGAGATGTGAAATAGTAAATAATAGCCTTGGACTTAGCTGGGATAGACCCTGACATTGGGTCGTTGCTTTGCTTCAAACGTAACGTTTCTTTCCCTTGACATGGATCACTATCCTGATGTAAAGCTGACATTCTGTTCTGATTTAGACTAATAATTTATTGCATCTGGCATCAGGGTCTGCACAACAAGACCAAAGGCACAGCACAAGCTTTCAGAAAGAACCTGATATTTCTGCACCCTAATCAGTTTAAGATGACCCTCTTCTTTGTGAAAAAGCTCTATTTGTGAGATCCAGCAGACAAAACATCTTTCTAGACTTACAGAGCCATTAATATAGATATAATCATAGGTCTCTTCCAGAGGATTTTGCCCTCAAGAGGGAATTCCTCTCTAGTGAGTGCCTGACTCCCTTCAAAGCCAAAGTGTGACTTACAAATGACTCGCTGTGAATGAGTGACGGAGGACATGAGAGATGGTCGACATCCCCTTTGTGGAATATTAATTTTGCTCAAAGGGTTTCAAGAGACGTAAGCATACACGCATTGAACATTCCCAACTACCATAGTACATTCAAACAAAACATTTTACATTTTTCATTGCAAACATTTTACATTTAAACTATATACTTGCTTTACAGACATTTTAAAAACTATTTAAAATCAGAATGGCAAGTCAATTTTTAGCTTAACCATATGTGACTAATCTTGTCCTACTCTGGTTCACCTTACAATATTATGGAGGTTGCAAGACTCAGCAGATCAGAATGAGGAGGGACTCATCAGAATGATAAAGTGAAACGTGGGCCAGCTTTCCCGGCCATCAAAGCAAGTTCAGAGCTGCCTTTTGAAAAACAATGGCGCAACAGCTAATGTGGCTCATTGAAACGCTCGGCTGGCTGTGAATGGCCACATTTCCCCACGTTAAAAGACATCTTCAGAGTCAGGCTCAGAGGAGGTGAGACTGTCACTTCCACTGGCGCCTGGCCTCACCTGGCTGCATAACTTCACCAGTGTTATGCCAAACTCCTACTGTATATACAAGTGCTGCCAAATACACACACTTTAATATTCTCCATTTGTCCTGATGGTTTGCTGTGATACAACCTTTCTGAAATCCTAAATGCTTTTGGGTGAGGTGTTTACTATGTTAAATGCTGTTTTGGTATAATAAAGATTATTGTTGCTTTTGTTTTTAAAATGTGAAATATTTTTTTTCATGTTAATATGAATGCAATCTGGTTGTGCATGTTTTTAAATACATGTATTTAATTATGTGTGTATTGTGCTTGTGCACGTGTGGTACCACAGGGAGTGTGCTCGCCCTTGGTAGCCCACAACGAGAGGGAGCAGTGGGCCAAGGGCCACAGACTTTGGGCAGCTCTTGGCTGAATTATACAGCTTGGTGAGATCCACTGAGGGTGACCCCACTTGTTGAAAGCAAACACACAAATAAGATCTGGTTGCTGTGTGTCATGAATACCGAGACTGACTGAAAAGTCCTCACATGAGCACTTAGAAGTACAGGAAATTATTTGTTTAATTTCATAAAATGTATCTGTACTGTAAAATAATGCTGTGGGGTGAAAGTATTGTTATGTGTTGAACACTTTATTTTTTTACTCTAAATAATTCAGTTCAGATGTGTTAAAAATCAGTATAATTTCTCTTTTATAATGATTACAGAAAGAGAAAATGAAAGAAAGCAAGTTGCATGTTGGCCTTAAGAAAACAAATGAAATGCTATTTCTACTATCTTCCCATTTCAGGGAACCTTCACTTCACCAGAACTGTATCACGGACGCAAACATCCAACATGCCCAGAAATATTTTAATTCGTGTTTTCATATTTACCTAGCTGTAAATGAAGCATTGAAATGAAATAATGTCTTCCAGTTGTGCCCCAGAACAACCCATAATGTTGGCAATTAAGCTATTAACTTGAAAGAAGTACAAATGCTGGGAGATGAACCAAAAAAAAAAAAACCCTTATTGGAACATACTTATGAAGAGATGATAATCTTTTGAGATCGACATGATGGCTCTGAACACACTACGTGTTTTCAGATTTAGTTTCACATAAAAAGCGTTTTCCACACTTTGTATAGTTTTTAATTCAGCACATTAAGGGATAAAAGTTGAGCAAATTCACAAGTAGAATTATGAATGATATGAAATAATAAGCAGCAATTATTTAAGGTCAATGACTATCCTCCTCTAGAAGTTAATGTTACTGGACCCTCTTCACTACACTGCGTTTTCTCGTCCCCTCAGTGGTGGGAATGTTAAACCAGCATCAATACTCCCACCTACTGGCTTATGCCCGTCAGTGTGCGGCCCTGCAGTCCTTTTGCCCCTTTCCCAACCTCCCACCGCCCACCTAGAGGCTTCCTTTCCTGCTGGAGGAATGGTAAAGTGATCTGTTGGTCCCTAAGTGCTTTTTGCTGTCAGTGGTGTTGACGTGGGATGCAATAGAGACCCAGCTGAGGCCACCTTGATGGAGCAGACCTGTTGGGCTGCAGACAGCTTCAATAGACACAGTGTACACATTCACTCCCAGACACGTTGGATCTTTGTTCATGTATTTTTGTTTCTGTCTCGCTCTGTTTGTCTTAATTTCTCTCTTTGTTGTCATTCAACAAAACCATTTACATTTTACTCATTTAAATTTTTTAACATAGTATGAAAAATTGTTACATTATTTTACTATAACTACTAAAATTATTATTGTTATTATTTTGATTATTATAATTAACACTTAATCATGACATTCCTGTTGTTTGATCAGATCAATTTATTCTATTACTGTTTCTGGTAGAATAAGAAAGAATAAATGAGATAAGATAAATAAGAATAAATGAAAATGACAATATTCTTGTACGAGTTCAAAATGTGTGTTTTTGTTTCCATCAAGCTCCGTCCTGGAAAACAGACATATTTCAAGATCCTTTCAGAACGATGAACTGTATGGGAAAATCCCCCCCAACTGCTGGAGGAAGCCGTGGACACAAACAGAGGAGAGTTGGGGACTACCTGCTGTTTAAACAGATAGCAGGGCCTGTGTGGCCGCGGCTGCAAAGGCCCCTGAACTTCGCTCCACTTCAGATGTTTAAGAGTCCCAGCGAGGGCATTGGCGTTCTCCTGAGAAATAAGCAACTACTTGGCCAGAACAGCCTTTGGATCCCAGCGTGGACCGCCAGCGGCGATGCAGAACCCTCTCACTGATTGGTCAGCGGACATGCAGAGCATCCTCCAGGGAGCTGATGCTTGGGTGGTTCAGGCAGCCGCGCAATTAACTCAAATAAGCTTGTGGAGAATTACTTAATGTGCGTCGGGCCCTCGCTGAGCGTACAAATTATGCAGAATATCTACTGTTGCAGGAGTTCACAAGAGATGCACAGTACTTAAAAAGAACACATTAGCGATGACATGTAAACGATGAGAATACGGGCAGTAAAGAGCATGTATACCAGTTCTTAGAGTAATAATATAATGGTACAGTATAGTGGGGGTTGTAGCAAAACACCTGTGGTGCTGTGAGCAGAAGCTCTGAACTTTGCACGCTGTGTGGGGGCCGCGGGCATAACTCCTTCCTAACAGAGCCAATGACTGGCCAGGGACCCAGAAGAGCAGTTGTAAAAATAGATGCAAAAGCAATACCTGCCCAGCCCATCCAAGAGGTCTCCCATGTGTAGAGAGAAACAGGTGAAGATGAATTGATCGAGTTTAGCTAAAGCACATCGCTGCAGAGGAGTTCGTTTTTAGTTTGGATAAGTAAGGAATTTTGCACAGACGTCTCGAGAAAGCCAAAAGCTTTCTCTGGCGTGGAAGACAAACGTTTCTTTATAAAACTCACATCATTGACGTGGACAGACAAACACCATATTGATATGTGGCCACCTCAGCTCATTTTATTGCCCCCATTTCTGGTTCACAGGAAATCTTCATTTATTTAGAGACACATGAAAGTGTCAATAAGCAGAAGTATTAATTGGGAGCCACCCAACCCGACCTCGACAGTACCCTGTTGTTGATGCAAGCGCTCTACCCCTGCATTTCCTCTCACTGACCGTGGTACCGAGCTAATCATAATATATTAACTGACCATACAGGAAGCCATGTCCCACTGTGCACTTTTAGCTACCATGTATGCCTTTTAAAAGGCCATTTAAGGTAAAGACGGTTAAGACCAACATTTTTTTTTTCTTTTTCAACCAGTCCATTTGTTTGTGGATGCTGAACACCCACAGCCACTGTTGAACACAGCCGCTTTCAACCTACAACTCCACCTTTAAAAGAAACAATTTTATAGAGACGCGGTGACATCATTTACACGAATATGTTGTTTAAACTCCAAGAACGTCCCATTGTATATTTGATTTGGCCTTGGGCACCTCAGCTGACCAATACATCACATGTCCTGGGTTACGATTATTTAATGTAGAATCTCCAAAACTCACAAATGCAGTATGACCAAATGTTCCAGAGATGTACCAGTATACTAAACAGGCCATATATCTCGCTCTCCTCTCCAAACAGAAATAGATTTCGCTGAATTGTTTGATAAATTTGGTCTAGGTTTTCCAGCCATCCTTATTGGAGCTCCTACTGTTTTTCTGGCTGTTGGTGGCCTAAGCCCTAATCACCCTCCGTTCCCTCAGAGGCCATAAATTACTCCGATGAGATGGTGCTTTGTGTTCCTTCTGCTGGGGAGCGGGGCGAATTCACAGCGCCATGTTTTGACAACCCGTACTTTAAATCATTGTTTTATGACAGATGGGAAAACTTCTGCACTTTCACCGGCCTGATTTATGTTCATTTGGGTCTGGAGGACACTATAATTTGCAAGTAATGTGAAAACAGATGGATAGAGAGATACCAAAGGGTAAGACTGACCTATACATTCTCAGTGCAGCTTACAAATGGCATCCATATGCCGCCAGAACTCTTCCAGTTACATCTCCATTAATGTGTGCGTGTGTGTGCGTGTGTGAGCCTGTGTGTGCGTGCACATGTTTATATGTCTGACTTGTGCGTGCTTGTTCTGTTAAAAAAAAAAAAAAAAAACAGAGGAAGGAAAATGAAGGAAGAAGTCTGTGAAAATGTTGTGCTGAAGCAGTTTTTCGCTGAAGGAAGTTTGATATTCTACCAAATCATCTCAAGCATTTATCAGCAAAATCAGTAGTGTAATACGTCAC
>JBCAUF010000042.1:5132210-5144266 GCA_038406115.1 Haemulon aurolineatum
TGTTAAGACTAATATGTTTGCACTGCTATTTCGGTCGTGAACGCATGCTGAAAATATGGATAAGCAGACATGTTTTGCGCTGCTGGTATGCTCTTGATTAGTAGTGAATGTCACTTAGATTTAACTTATTTTATGTCCTGTGAATGACTTTTAATAAAATGTTTTGGCTTTGGTTTACTGCCTCAGATTCAAATAATATACAGCACGATGTGCACCACTGCTTTACATAATTTGGTCACAGAAGCCTTTTTACCATCTCAAAGGCATGACATGTACAACAAACAGGCTTCAGTGCGCATCTGTGATCTTTTTTGGCCGCGGCATCCCTTCGGCTCCCCTTTCCGAGCGCGCCACTGTCTGCCACCTGCATCCCCGCAGTGCCCCTCAGATGTGGCTTTTCGCTAATACCTGCACTATGGCCCTCTCATTTCAGACCCAAGGCGCGCCTCGTATCGGTTAGGTGTGCGTGGAAGAAAAGCCCCCCCCCCCACCCCCACCCCCTCCTTTTTGGAGCACGCAATTTCTCGTGAGTCGCGGACAATGCAGATACTTCAGTCTCGCCACAATTCAGAGCGCAGATGGTCACAGCTAAATGTGGCTGGAGAATAAAGCGACATACAAAAGTGCGGTCTCGTCAATGTGTGTGTGAACCTGGTGGGAACGTCCCTAAACTCAAAGGAGATAATCTGCCCAAAAGCTCGCGTCGGTAATATTCTCGGCGCGGAGGATTTTTCGGAGAAGCAATCGACGCCAAGTCTTGATTGTGAGGAGCTGACAGTCAATGATGATTTTTACTCGGTGCAGCTTAACACAAGTCACTGAAAGACATGGGTGTGAGCCACGCGCATTAAGGTATGTGTGTCAACAGTGCTGGCCTGGAGGTGAACCCTTTGGATACACCTTGTGCAGAGGGAGAAGAAAAGGGAAAGGCAGAGAGAGAGGGAGAGAAAGAAAGAGAGAGAGAGAGAGAGAGGGGGAGATGGAGAGAAAAGCGGGTGTGGCCTGCTAAGTGACTCAGCCAGAGCCCCGAGTCTGCTGAGTGACAAATCAAATGCCAATTGACAGAGCGCACTCTGGCTCCGAATTCACTGGCTCCCTCCACTGCACAGGTGGTCTTTGTCTCGCACATGCACACACACGCAACGCAGCAACACACCCACTGTAGCCGCGCTCACACACGCGCGAGCGCACGCACGCAAAAACACACACATCGGCAACCTACCGCCGCAGTGCAACCTCAATGGATGATTGCTCTCTGCATTAAACAGGTTAATCTCTGCAGGAAAAACAACAGTATTTGAGTTTGACAAACATTCCTGATCACACATAGTGAATCAATATTCAACAGGAAAAACAGCAACACAAATCACACTTTCCTTTTTCCTTTTTTTTTTTCTTTTTTGTTTTGTTTTTTGTGCATTATTAAGATATTGTGGATCTAATCCAGTGCCCTGTGTGTGACCTAGTGGTTGCAACACAACATGCCAGAATCTGACCTCATCCGCACACAGCCCTGACACTTGATTAATGGGGATCTGAGGTGAACCCTGTGTGTCTGTCCCAGGTCAGTCTTTTTGTGCTGATCCTTGAAGGGAGTGGTGGACTTGTCCCCCCGGTAAATTGATGGTGCTTCCAGGAGGGAGGGAGGTAAAACAAGTGCCACATGGAGAGACACGCTGAGCCTCTTTATGTACAGCTTTTCTAACTGACTCTCTCTCTCTCTTTCTCTCTCTCTCTCTCCCTCTCCCTCTCTCTCTCACACACACACATACACACACTGGAACAAAGAGAAACCACTTTCGGTTGTCAGTCACCCTTCTAGTTTACCTTGATAACTTTGGCATACTGTCAAACTTTAATCCATAATAGGCGTGTTTGCAAAGCAAAGAATCCCTAAGAATGATCTATTTGCTCATTTCTTAGGTCTTGTTTAAATAAATGCATTACATAAACTCTTTCTGTATTTGTTTGTAAACATCAGGAGATGACGTGCTGTGCAAATTTACTCTCATGTGTGGTCACGGGGGTGCTGAAGAAGCTCCAATTCATAATGCCACTTAACAGCTAGGGACTTTTGTGCGTTCTGCCATTTGTGGATTTTACTTTAACGCAGTTTTTGATCAATTGAAGATGAGTTTGTAAACATTATGGACCAGCTCACTCCTGGGTTTTATTAAAATTAAGATTTATTTTATTTATTTTTTTCGTGGGATCACATTTAAAATATCTGAAATAAAAAACATGAAATTGTTTACCACCATTCATCAAAATCAAATTAATTAAAATTCGAGTGTAAAATCAGAATTTTGAAACTCTGTCCCGATCCCATCCCTTAAACCAGCTTCACAGCATCTGTACAGTGTGAAATCCAGCATATGTCTCTTTCGGCATATTTGAACTCATGCGACTCTGCATTATTGCACGAATCAGGATTTCCACTCTGCAGATATAACCCACTGTCTTGCAGCCCCGTGCTGATACCATTGCTGAAATTTTGTAAATGTGAAATGCTCTGTCATGCTCCGCGTGTTAAACATCTTATGAAC
The DNA here is from genome assembly GCA_038406115.1 of Haemulon aurolineatum. Lineage (NCBI taxonomy): Eukaryota > Metazoa > Chordata > Actinopteri > Lutjaniformes > Haemulidae > Haemulon > Haemulon aurolineatum. Next base: position 5,134,757 of record JBCAUF010000042.1, read on the forward strand.
AGACTCGCAGCCCACCCTCCTGTCTGCTTCCCTGTCTGTACTCCACCTCGGGAGACGGGGATTAGAGGCCTTGGAGGACTGACTGTATGGATGGTGTATGAATAACTTGAGAGAGGTGACAGACGGGACAGATCGCGTCTCATCACCAGTAAAGCCTTGGGGCTCCCATAGGGGACCAGTGCATCACACACAGAGCTACATAAAGGGCCGCCGCAGACGAAGGCCTGGTCAAGGCCTAAGCTATAGAAGCCCTGACATCTGGCTTTCTTCTATGCTTCACCGCCAACCTGCTACCCCAGTCTGGCAGCTATATGCACTTCATTATTGTGCCTTAATGCGCTCTTGAATCACAGTCAAAATTTAGTCCTGATATGTGTTTTTATTGCCAATATAAATTTATCAGATATGAAGTATATGCCATAAGATATACAGTAAGTTATAGCAACATACAGTATATGACGCCTGCAGCATCATTATATTGCCCATTTAAGTACAAAATGTGCAATGTGTGTTGCGTTTTGGCCAACAAACTGTAAAGATAAAATTATGATGAAACAATAAAGGCAGGCTCAATCGTTTTGAGGGGAAGATACACAGCAGGTGGTACGAAAAGCTCTGACAGAACCCCTGATTTGTGCAGAATTGTGTTGCTTAAAGGATATGGCCACCAGATGCCCATTTGGATGAAAATCTAGGTTTCAGTCTAATCTGTCAATTTTGGAAGCCAAAAACGTGTCAGCTTCGTGAGCAATGCAAGAAACTTTGGTGTGAACACTGTTCCAAAACACTTTTTTACTTCACTAGATTGAGAATTGTCAGGCATGTGTTTACAATTTTATGATTACAATTATATTTTATTAATCTTATTTACAGATATCAAGCCATACATTTTTTTTTTGCTCGGAATAGTTGATTGCCTTTGTGCTGGGTGCACAGGACCTCAGCAGTCCTAGGAACATAGCCATAGATGGCAGTGTTTTGCCTTATTTTTAACAGCCCACTCAGCTCTGTGGCTATGCAGAAATAAAAAAAAAAATGTTTGTGTGGAATATGTTTTAAGCTTGGAGTGTGTATTTTATTTTTTTTTTTACTTGACAGTTTTGTCTGCTCTTCTTTAAACTACTTGAGGTAAATTTACTGAATTTAGCAAACACTTAATATAATATAAAATAGTGATTTTCAGTGTGATACTGTAAGAATATTTTAAATTCTGCATCTTACATCAGGTCACACATTTTATTTCCAACATTTTCTGCTTTTTACTCAGAGCTATTTTTTTATACCTTAAGTAATTTTGTGCCTTTAAATGCAGCATGGTGATTCTCCTTCATTCTTCTTTAGCACAGATAAATAAAAATATACAATGTGCTAAATATCTATTCTCAAGGCTTTTATATTCTTATTTCATAATTTTGCTTTTTATGTAATTTTGTGAAGTATGTGATTTATTGAAAGCATTCTTAATATTGCCCCATTACATTTTCCTTGAGGACATCACAGGCATTAAATGAGAGTATTACATGTTAGCATTATTTGGGAGAGTGAATTATCATATAGCGAAACAATTAAGGGGTGAACTTCAAAATGGGGATTCACTGGTGCATTTGTGATGAAAGCATCCTGATTTTCTTCTTTTATTTGCAGAGTTATAGAAGATTTGTTGACAAGTTCTACTTGAATAAATTGTGTTTAAACAACAGTAAATTTCCTTGGTCTTTTGCTCCGGCTGGGCCAAGGTCGGTTTTATATTCGACTGAAATCATAAAATGACACTTGAGATAAACAGAATGTTTACCCTCCCCATGTGAGCTGAGGCTGATATGTAAATGCAGCCTTATTCTTTCATCAAATTTGCATTTACCCTCTTAACCAAACACTACAGGGCTCCAATTCAAACAGCACTAATGATGGCTGGCCCTTTATGACCGATTGCCGTATCGGCGAAAAAGGGGAAGAGCAATTTAGCCTGGAATGAAAGGAGTAAAGCATAGTAGCTATCTGTGAGTGGCTGACAATAATTGGATCAACTTTGCAGAGAAATGGATGTGTTTTGATGCTCTAGTGGCTGACTGGCAATCGGCTGGCTTTTCGCCTATTTATCATTCCCCTTTTATCTGCTGCTGCCAGACCTTTCCACAGCCTCCATTCCAGGGCCGGCTAATCAAACAACTTTTTAATAAGACTAAACGGCATCTCCACAGCCAGAGAACAGAGCAGGGCTTCACAGCACAGGGAGGAGAGAATCTCGGGATGAATATCAATTAACACTCTGACACGCTGTTTTCCTGCGATGAGAAGTTTGACACAGTATCAAGAAGATTCAGCTGACTTTTGTTTGCTGCTTTCAGGTCTGTCAGGCGAGCCGTGATTCACGGGGGCCACAGCCTCCGCACGTCGGGCCGCTTTGCCGCTCGTCAGCAAGAAAAGACTCGACTTAGCTGGACTTGATTTTTCCGCTGGACGCCTTCCAGGGCTGTTTGCTGCAGCTGAATTCACACCTCCACTGCAAGGACCACGCCGCCGTCTTTTAAATACATTTGCCTTTATTTTGCATTTTTCAAACATAACTTAGACACATCTGAACTCTCGCTGAACCCCTGAGCGCACTGTTGATATACTGGTATTTTTTACTGCAGTTCATACTTTTGTGCGGATTAATTCAAAACATTTCGTAGAGGGCATTTTTCATAACTTTGCGTAACATGACCAATTGCTCGTGGTCCTTCAGCACCTTTCCACAGCTCTCTGGTCGCAATCTGTGCCGGACTCACGTAGACTCATGGCTGCTTGGCAACATGGACAGGCGGCATTACAGCGAGATGGTTCAAGGTGCCGTCTAAAGCAAGCCTGGCATGCCCCTCCTCCCCTCCCTGTCGCGGGGTAAAATTGATGCCTTGCAGCCCACCGCAAGCTCACCAGCTGCTGCTTGTCCGTGCGGCTATAGAGAAGTTAACAAGGTCTAAACAAAACAAGTGACAAAATGCAACAAAGGGCAGCAGGGAGTGAACGGGGCCTAACGGGGCTGTCTTTAAGGAGGATCTCCCTGCTGGTCCCCTACCACCAAAGGAGGGCAAGGCAGAAAAAGGGGGACCTTGGTTCGAGTCCTCGCTAGGTAACTGAGGGTCTTATGTTTGGAATGTGTCTCCCTACGCCTGTGATATCCCACCCTGCGAGTCGTCCGGCCATAGGTCACACAATTTGTCTTTGTTCACAACGCCTCAATTATGTATTTCCTTTTCCATAAAAAAAGGAAAAAAAGATGTGGTGCCCTTGGAAGAGAACAACAAACTCACATTTTGAGTGTGCCTGTCAAATTGCTATCTAATTGTTGCAGGGCTGCAGGGGGAGCTGATATCTGCTTTTCTCTCGCCGCCGGCTGCCGGCCCTGCCGTTCACAAAGCCCGGGGATGCCACACACATTCTGTTTGTTCTACATGAGCAAACAGATTGTAAACTGGCTGATAATTTTTGTACTGACAATGTCATTTACGGCTGTCAGCCTTTTGTCTGCTCTGTTTGCTTTATTCAAATATGAACCGAGTGGACCTCCCCTCCACCGCTCACTTCTGCATTAAAATCACATCAATTCACTTCCATTTTGTCTTATCTGAAATTCATTGGAGGCAATCACTTGGTTGAATGCCCTGCCGTTGCCATGGAGACCAAAGGTCCCGTGTGGACTTCAGAAGGATTAGGAACTTGTAAGATTTAAGTCTTGAAGTACACAGTTGCTTTGTTGTGTCTCCCTTTGATTTGATGGGGAGGAATTTGCCTTTTCTAACTTTGGACTGAGGTGAAATAAATCTGTATATATATTAGCGTCCTCTGGCAGGATTGATAAATATTCATCTACTCCCCCTTGCACTGATTTATCTCTACATTTACCGATCTCTTTAAAAGGCACTCCTATAGTTATTTGCCTGACCCTGATCTGCATTCATATGGCATGGTGAGCCCAACAATGCGCCACTCTGAACATGACATTTTATTCCAGCGCCGCTCTGCTTCATTTGTCAAGCGGCCATCTTTGTGCTGAAACTATGACAGTCCAAGTGGCATGCAGCGCCGGGTGCCCTGGTGGCACCTCTTCGTCCTGCCGGGGGACAATAACTCCAGCTCAGCGAAACGAGCAGGGGTGCTCTCTGGGCGCTCGCCTCCCGGGGCGTCCCACGCCGCTCCTGAGGCATCCCCCCCCCACCTCTTTGTTCGCCAAGGTCAGGGCACAAAGTGCTGAGTTATTCACATCAAACTGTCTGGCTGGAAGCGGCTGCAGATGTTACTGTTTTTGTGTTTGGTTTTGTCTCCTCACTCCGTCTTTTCTCTTTCCCCTGCATCTTGTCAGTGCTGGCTGCCAGGGCGCTTGGCGTGTGAGTTTTTAAAAAGCTGAAAAAACGTGGCCTGTGAAAGAGAAGTTGAGGCCTTGGCTCCTGCACCTCGTGAATTGGGGGTTTTTTTATTTTCTTTGCCTTTACAGCCAAAAGTACAAAGTAAACAGTCTGAAGTAAATGGATTCATTTTTAGTTGCGCCAGGCAGTTTGTGCACAACAGAGAGCCGCTTCTTTTTGTCCTCTTTACCATCAATGCTAACATCTATTAGGCTACCCTTTATTGTCGGCCATGACAGGCGGTTTTCAGAACTTAATGCATTCCAAATATTTTCTCCACTTTCTTACAAAGGTTAAGAACAAAAGAAATCTTTTGAATAGTTTGTACATTTTAACTAACAAAGGGATCAAAACACTGAATAACGTTCCTAAAATATGCTGCAGATGCATGGAGTAATTTGCATCTCATTTCCTTATTGAATTGCGCCGTACACACTGGCCAGTTTGATTGTTGGTGAGACAGCCAAAAGAATAGCAGAGATGCCTGGATACTACAAACTTCTTTATAAATATATGTATATATATTTAAATGCAGTGATGCCCACGAATAATTCAAAACTCCACTACAATATATTTGGCTAAGTGCCTTTTTTAGTTGGCGTGTACATGCTTGCATGTTATATTTTTTCACACTTAAAAAAGAATTTTAATCTCTTTACATAAACATTTTTTTAAAAAAAGAACTTTTATCTTGACATATAATCTTTATTTTTCAATCTGTCTTTTAGTTCAGACACTTCAGCAATATGTCAATAATTTTTTAGTGCCACTTCAACATTCTGTGAAATTTGAGGGGTAAACAAAACTTCTCTCTACTGGCATGGTGTCACCTGGAGCATCTAAACAATCAATGCACATTTGCAACTTGGTATTTACCTGGTGTTGACATCAATGACAGCCCTTTAAATTAAGGTCATTTTGTCAGATATTGCATGACATTACACTTGGCATTTTGGGAGGATAACTAGACGCTGAATATAAAGTAAAGCTGTCACTGTCCCGTTCATGTTTTGTCAACTCAATTTGTGTTTCTAAATAATAGGAAATTAGTAAAACACCTGTAAATTATTCATGAGATACATATATTACTTGTAATAAAAAGAAAATAAATTTCCACAATAGAGGAGAGCTTTCGGCACAACAGCAAACAAAGCAAACATCTAACTCCTTGCCTCAGCTTTAATTGCACACTTCCTGTATTCAAAGCCAGGTGGCAAGTTTACATCACATGTTTTGTCATTAGCAAGACTTTTTTTTTTTTCAGCCTTGAACATTGCAGATCTCACAAAGATTCGCCCCTGGAAAAGGTTTTGACAGAGTCTTGCCGCTGCCTGTCGAGACACTATTTCATCTATGGAAGGAGGATTATTCTCAAATACCAGCCCCTGTTTGAACAAAAGAAGCTGATGATGGCAAATTAGGCTTGGGCTTTTTCTGTTGGGAAAAAGGAGAGAAACCTCGAAAGTCTAACATGGTGGTCTCCATTTATTCATAATGATATATTCACCTACGGTTTACATGATTACACAAGGGTACGATCAAAGTAACAGTAATGGACAGTTAAATCTGCATTTTAGTCAATGGATCATTGCACTGTGAGCAAGCCTTTTACCGAGTTAAAAGCTTTAGAGCAGACATGATAAAACAGCGTGGGTTACACTTTGGTCAAGGACACATCTCAGTGGTTCGTTGACAGTCTTTATTGTGCCAAGAGGGAATGGGAAATCAATGGAACTGACCTGTCCAATCCAGTGTACCTATAGGCTGACTGAGGTCACTGTCAGGAAAGATCTGGCTCAGCAGAGTACACAGAAAACTTTGAAAGGTCCTCAGGGACATTTTCAACTAAATGGAGATATGGCACATCAATATTGCACCTCAACTGCAGCCCTCCATTTCCCGCTTGGTGCAGCAGCAAAAGCGAGGAAAAAAAGGGGTCGGGGGGGGGGGCAGCTTGGAAAGTTCCATATAAAAGCAAAGTGCACACAAGTAGATCAAAGATACAGATCTGACAATGTGTCGAGTCTGATCAGCTTTATCTCCTCTGTGCTGCAGCTCTGCACGGCCGCTGGAGCCGCTGCTGCCGCGAGCTGCTGCACAGTTGGCCGTGCTATTGATCTCGCTGTGGCTAAAGACACTTCATGTACCCTGAAAGACTGCTACACAAAGCGGTGACATTGATAGGGCCACACTGAGGTGGGTCTTTTTGTTCCTGCCTGTGTGTGGGAGTTGGGCTGAAGGAATGGGGGGTGGGGGCAGTGCCTTGAGCTGACCCACACAGGACAACACACAAACTTCAAGCAAACCAGAAGCTGCTTAGGGGTTAAACTGAAACGTTGGGCATGCCTTTTAATCTCTCTGACACTTTTTCTTTTTGACTCATTTAAAGTCATCACATTTGTACGATGACTAATCCAGTTAATCTACTTTGTTGTCTAGACATGCCATCTTCAAAACACCAAGCCTCACATTTTATATTTTCACAAGAATGTCATAGATGTTGTATATTACCACACATATAAACACAACATCTAACAGAAGTTCTGCCAAGTTCAGCTCTCACACTAATGTTTGTACATTTTGTTAGGACTAAAGGGTTAAACCTTTCTTTGTACACTGCCTGAAAGGGAAAGCAATGGCTGTCGACAGGGCTGCCTTTCGTCGTCACACACAAGTTGCCTACATGTAGCCACATGAGGCTCCTGCCTGCACATCTGGCCTTTATTTTCGTAGCTAAGGAGTATCTAAACAGTACTGAATCCAAAAACGGCTTTGTTGTTTTAGGCCCAGGTGGAAGGGATGTTGGTCGCCGCACGAGGAATTCACATCGCACGCTGATTTCTGCCTTCCACGCATTCCATGCGTAACATATCACTGTCTTCAGTGGGCACTCGCTTTTATTGTTTTTCTAAAAGGAGTCCATTTTGATAGGATTAGCCATTGCCAGGGGCCTTGTTATAGTAGACTTAGTTTATCCAAACGCAGGAGCTGTGTTGTGCTGTTTTTGAAAGAGCCGCGGCCACCCAGATTTCTGGAGTTGCAGGGGATGACTCTGCAGGCAAGGCGTGACTGATGCGCCTCCCAGAGGAGAACAACAACTTCCGAAAAGGCAAGTGGGTAATTGATCTGGTGCTTTGTTAATAGCTCATGGCTAATTGGGCATACCGTGAGTGGCAAAATCAACAAAAGTACAGAATGGGTCTACGCAAGTCGGAATTATCAAGAGGACGATCTCTTTGCCAAATGATTAAAAAAAAAAATGCTGGAGCAGGTGGAGCATGTTGTGAGACAGTGAGCTTCCATGAGTGACCTCCAACCTTTTCATCTTCTCCTATGTCAGGAGTGATCTTTTGCTACCATAGAGGGTTAAAGAAAAAACATGTACGACTAAAAAACTATAATCATGACATTTTTTTTAATCATCAGTATAAAGAAACATATAAAATCTCATATGATTCACATCTTAACCTGGGATCCTGAAATCAATTCAACTCTGTCTCATTGAAGTCGCTGCCACAGTCTTAAGTTAGGATTATACCAAAGCATTACATTCAGCCTTTTGTTCTTCCCCAGCATTTCAATGCCATCCTCCGCTGTTTACAATGCTCTGGCATCTCACTTCAGTAGCACATAGGGTGTCCCTAATTAGATCATAATGCTGATCTGTTGTCCTGATTAGCATTGAATAGACTTTGATCAGCACGTATTATCAGATTACTGTGATAGCCCACCTTTGGATTAAGACAAGGTCCACGCTCATTGTGCTCCCTCGCTGGGAAGAAAGAAGGGGGTGTGAGCTGGCTGAGGATTAAGTCCGATGCCGCCTTTGTATGCGGGAAATACCACTTTATCAGGGAGGGCTGTGTCGAGCCGCGGGGTCCGGCACTGAGAAGGGGGGAGCGGGCTGCTCTTTCAGGGGAGGCAGTCTTCTGTACCCTGGCCTCTCTTCCAGGCCCCAGCCTCCTTTGTGGAGGCCCAGTGACCAGCGAGTCGCACAAGGGATGACACACCCCAATCTGGCCTGTTTACCCAGGGAAATAATCACTAATTTTGGAATAATCATGCCCCCCGCTGACCAAGACTAATTGAATGGTGGCATGCCATGGAGGCGTTGGAGCAGCTTTGCGTTGCCTGTGCCTTGTCAATGGTGTTTGGCCAGGCAGCTCAGAGTGATTGATCCCCAGGGCCAAGAACACACCATGGAGCTCTTAACACAGAGAGGCGGAGCAGGAAGATATAGAAACATAATTAGTCATGAATATGCCTCCATACCCCCGCTGTGATGATCCAGAGATTTGAGGATTGAGGAATGTTGGATAACCCATCAGCGCTATTTGGACAAGTTGGCTGCATTGTGGCGCACAGGGATAGTCTGAGGAAATATGTGACCCAGCCTCACCCTTTCTAGAAATCCAAATTTCATATACAGAGATTGCCTATTCACAACCATGAGAGCACTTGCATTTCTTCATTATAACGGGATGCTTCAATGTTATCACCGGCTTTAGAAAAGAAAGAAACATCCCTTGCCAATAAATGGGTCATTCCTGTTGACATTTTTCCCAGCATGAGCCATTTTGATCACCCAAAATATCTTTGAGTTCAGACTCCAAGAAAGAGGATTTGATTTAAGAACTTCATTCCTTCATTCTGCGGATAGACAAGGCAACATGTCATCTCCCCGCAGTTATTTTACCATCGAGCTAATTCACTGACACTGAAAGGGAAGCTTTGAATGAAGTAATGGAAAATTTCAATCCATCTTTTCTCACTGACAACCCTTCCCTCTTTTAGACGCAGCTTAATGCAACAAAAGAAGCTGATGCATGTGTTTCATGCTTTGTTTGGTATTTTTGAGAGGAAAAAAAAATCCTTCCGCGTTTGAGTTATTATGAGCGAGAGCAAAAGTTCAATCTGGAACAAAGTCGGAGAACGTCATATAAAATGTAAATCTCAAAACTAGATGTGAACCGCTGCTCCTGACTCGTATCCAGCTTATGTGCAGTAGCTTTTATCTATTATCTTGTAAATTAGAGTGCACAAAGGGCCCATTGAAAAATTGGTTTTGCAACTTTTCCAAACTAATTTTAGGTTCTGGGCTGGGAAAATAGTGAAGTCTGTGAAG
>JBCAUF010000042.1:5151491-5164297 GCA_038406115.1 Haemulon aurolineatum
TTGTTGTTGCTGTCTTTTATCTTCTAAGCCTGTACAAACTGTGGAGCTTATTTAAATAAACCAATCAATCAATCAATATATTATTTTCATTTTCATTTTCACAGCAATTAAAGCTTTTAATTGAATTAAAAGCACTTATTATTAGTCCCATATGTGCAGCCATGAGTTATGTTTATTTATCATAATATGTAATAACATATACCGATGCATTGTTAGAGATGCTGTAATATTCATAAGTATTACATTAGCATGATGCCTCCTGTCTTAAGACGTAGACTAAAGCCTAAATACTTGTAATTATTCATGATAATAAATTACACAATTACTCATTATCATTCTAACCGATTTGTACGAGTTGATCAATGCTCTCAAGAACATCATTATACTTCAATTAATCATGATGACAGGAGATTGTGTTACGATGCCTTTATGGAAGCTAAGTGTTGGTAAATTAAGGCTGCACTGATATCTTGCAACACACTGCAGGGATCAGCCGGAGCAGGATGCAATTACCAACAATTTTGATGCTGATACCAGAGCCCAGTTTTTTTTATTAGACATGATAATGCATTGTGACGGGTTACAGCAGGTCTTTTAAAGCTGGTGTCTACACTATATTGCAGTAATGGCCTTCACAGAAAGTGTTACCAACTCCTCGTCCCGTGCTGCTCATTCTCTCCCTCGCGTCTCTCCGCCTCTCTGCTCTTTTGTTCCGTCGCTGTCTGCTTCAGCCCGCTCTGCTCTGCTGCTGCTGCTGCTGCTGATGGAAGGGATTGTCTGGTTTTATTAATATGACAGGTGAGCCTGCCCAGCTGCTACCTGAGTGTGTCTCTGTGTGCTCTATGTTTGTGTGTGTGCGCGTGTTTGCTTGTGTGTGTGTGTCTGTGTTTGTGTGTGTGTGTGTGTGTGTGTGCGTCTGCATGCGTGTGTGTGCCAAAAAGCAGCAGCTGTCTCATACACGCAACGCACACATGGTCTCATATGAACCCATTCACACAGGCATTATTGTGCCGTATAGACTTTTTATTTTATCGCATAATTTAAATTTGTCGGTTTACAAGGTGCTATGATCTGAAGCACGTCTCCTTGTCAAACTGGTCAAAAGCTAAATCGCTGGCCAGATGCTCTACGCACTGAAACCATATTTGTGTGTTATTACCCTCATATATTACCACTTTGTTTACTTCCTGAACCACAAATCACCAGTGTAATTTTCACTGCCCCCCTGAGATGGTCATAACATCCCTGCTCTTGTATATACACTTTATGATTTGACTCATATGTTGGGGCTCAATACATCCATATTGACTCAGGTAATTGAACACGAGGGACACAGGCTGTATTCATAAAAGAGGCAGGGAGACAATTCAGTGAATAGAGGGTTATTAGAAAGGCAGCGAGAAGCTCCTGGCAGGTTGGTCGACGTGGGTTTATGCTTTGGGAGAGGCGACGGGCTGTATGTCTGTCATTGACTGCAGTTCAGGCGTGAAGATGGCAGCGCAGAGGTCTTCCACCTGAGCAGATTGTGCTCCGAGTCGCTCCATTACCTGAGTGGACCACCTTTGTCTTATGGCTCCATGTGGAAAATGAATACACGCTAACAGGCCGGGCCAGCAGGCGTCAGAGGGAGTGTGTGTTTGTGTGTGTGTGGTTTTTTTTGGGGGGGGGTCAAGAACGTTGTTGAAGGTTTCTGAATATATATACATTTTTTTGTCAAGGCAAGCAACACCTGCTGCTTGGTTTCTTTCACCTGATCATATCAGCCTTTAGCTGTCTGCCAAGCTGCTGCAAGGCGGTTTTAATAGCCTCTAAAGTTGGACAATTTTTAAACGACTGTATCATTCAATTAACCTACAGAAGTTAATAGAAGCCCGCTCTGTACAATAAACCAGTCTCGGAGTAGGAGACAGGTATATTTTATTGCCATTCTCCGGCTGGCTGATGGGCAGAGATAGTGCCGGCCCACTTACTTAACAGAGTCTGGGGACGGAGTCGTCCCTGCGCTGACCCGTGACCGACATAGCTGGCTGCTGGGTAATCCGTCAGCTCCAGTAAACCACCATTAAGTTTTTATCACTCTTCATAAAACAAGAAGGACAACTTTGAAGCATCGTTCTCTTGAGTCCGCAGACGAATTTGGAAAGCCTTGACTCACGGCGATGCAACTTTGTTGGCTGTCACATTAATTAAATCACTATATCCTTCCAGGATTACCTTGATATGTTAAGACACAAGTGAAATTTTAAGACAATACTTGAAAGAACACATCAAGAGAAGGTGGACTTAGCACAAATGTCGCCTCCCATCAAGGGGGCAATTACTCATGAACTACCTTTTCCATCAAGCAGAATATTACTTCTTTCTAGGTGTGGGCCTGTCAAAAGACAAGGTTAATGCGGTGCATTGCTGCTTAAAGCACACTTTGCTCTTTTCAAATTTTACCATTGTGCCTGGCAACATCAAAAGGGCCCTTTCAACATGTCGCTGTGTTCAATGAGCTTTCATGTCTTACCTCATTACTGGAAAACTTTTCTTTGATTGAGCCGAGGTCTGAGCGGAGTTTGGTCAGACAATGGGGCTGGACGACTTTCACCGTAACACAATGAGGAGGCAACAAAGATGTTGTCTCAAATCCCTCTCGAGATGTTGGGCCCCTGCGCTTTACTGCGGCCAACAGGCCTGTGAATTACAGTAAGACCCCTAAAAGTGAGGATTTGTAACTCCTCTGATCAGACTCAGCTCACGACCAGCGGAGGCTAAATCCCTGCAGAGAAGCAGCAGCAGAGCAGGGGATGAGATGAGCTCCTTCGAATACGTCTCTGCCCATTTAAACCCTGTCTTTTTTAATGTCCACTGCACTGGTTTGCACTGAAAGAATGATGTAACTTAAGCATGACCATTTTAACAAAGCTGAGGACTGTGCCTTCGAAATCAAGACTCCTTTTTTGGAGAATATTACATTTCAAATAACACACGACACCTTCTCTTTAAAGGATTTATTTTATTCATGCAATTTCTACACAGTTGCAAAGGCGTTTTTAGGTCCAAGAAAGTTCTAACATTTCCTTCCAGGGCACCAATATTTTTTCCAATCATTTTTTGGCAATAGAGCAAACAAATCCCTGAGTGAATCCTTGAGCATACACACCCCTCCTCTGACTCAGAGAATTGGGCCGCAAAAGTCAGAAAACCCAGACAGAAGTGGCGTTTTACTGATCAGTAGCGGGTCTCTGAAGAAACAACTTTTGACCTTCTCCTTTCTCCATCTTTCCATCTGGTCCTCGCCTTCCCATCCTTCAATTTCTCTATAAATATGTCCACAGTATATGTTTTTACTCACTCCCTGACAGCCTCTCTTTTTCTGCATCAGTCTCTCTCTCACTTTTACAGCTTCATTTCCTGTCCTGTTGATTTAAATTGTTTGCTTTAAAACATTTTTTTATCATCTCTCCAGTGATAATAACAGCTTTATAGGTGCAGGTAATTGCAGACCGTGAAACCAGAATGCCAACAAAAGACAATATAAATATATGAGCGATTAGGAGGGGGGGGGAAAGGCTGTTCCTGTGACCTGGGCTAAGTAGAAAATTGAAAATGAAAACTGCGCCTATTGTGAATTTTCCATCCTGATAATTTTTCCTTTCTTTGGAGGAGTCAGCCAATAAGAGCCAAGCTTTTGTTCCCGTTATCATGCGCTGTTCATTTGTCCCCCAGCCGGAAAGCCATGTTAAGATAACACCATCCTATCATCTGATTGTCTTATCAAAGTTGAGCGACACAGCCACCGCAGTCTCTCTGAACAATCAGTCAGGCTGGATGAAAAGGTTAAGTGCTCCAGACACCTCTTGTGAAAGTTTTTGTGGTCAAAAGACAGCAATAACAAACCATCAGTGTTTATTACACACACAATTTATTCAAGATTTACTTGTCACATTAAGGCATTTCTACAAACCAGGATCACGTAGGCTCAATACTCGAGCCCTGTTTAATTTCTTACAGCCTCCTCTCGGCGCTTCGAGTGCAAGAGTGTGCAACCCTCACACAGCGTTTGACACCGGGGTCAGTGGAATTGCCCCACTTGAACTAAAAGACATTTAGTTTGGTTTGGAAAGTGAAAACTCGAACACCATTAATTTGTTTGCTCTCCCACTAGTCGTGACCACAGCAAATGCCATCACCTCAAAGAAGTGGTCGGCCGTCCTCACTTTTATTTGTTTGTTTCTTTGGAGGGTGTGAGAAGTTGTGGCTGTAGCGGACATTGGACTCGGGCGGGGGGGTCAACGTGGGGGCTCTCCAGAAGGAAGGCTTTTTGCGGCATAGAAAGCTATAGGGAGCTAGCAAACAAGTTAGCTAGCGACAGAGAGGGCTTGTGGGGTGGGAGGGGGGGAGTGTAGGCGGCGATGGTGTTGGGAGGGGTGGGGATTCATTTAGCCAGGCATAGCTGCTCTTGTTTGTGGTTGTCCCTGACAGCGTCGGCAACGCTGCTCCAAAGCACCTGTGTTTGCTCACTAGCTTTCCCCCAATCTGCTCGAAAAATGCTGCGAGCATGTCACATGGTGGCCAGATAGCCTGGGCACCATGGGAATACAAAAGCCGGGGCTTTTAGAACAGTTAATCATTAATGGAGGCCTCTCTTTTGTTCCCATTCAGCTCCACGCTGACAGAGGCTTTGATATTACATATGGCAGACAGGTCAGACGCAGATATAGCCAAGTACATCGACAGGGAAGTGCTTTCAGGTCGCTTGATGCAGGGTGATGAAAGTAGACGTAAGCAGCGATGGAAAAGTGTCCTTCAAATGAAAGCCATATGCATCTGAAAAGGATAGGGAAAGCACATATTATAAGTCAAGCTTACACCACATTACATGTATTTTATGTTTTTCTTTTACAATGTAATAATAGTACTAGTGCTGGTAGAGTTGCTAAGTAGCATCAATACATGCAGGAGGTATATAAGAGCTCAATCAGAGTGCTTAATTACACCAGAACTCCTATACTGCCAAACAAAAAAAAAAAAAGTTAGAATAAGGACAACAAATTCACGATTACACTCTCGTCGTTGATTGGCAGGATGGCAATAAACGGAACAAGTCTTTCGCGGGACGGGAGGCCACTTTAGCAACCCCACAATTAATTAACATGCCCTAATCTCAGTTTGCTCTCCATCTTGAACTGTCAATGAAAAGTCCAGGGCTCATTTCACGCTTGTCAAAGTGGGCTTTAGAACTAAAAAAAAAAAAAAGAAAGAAAGAAAAGAAAAAGCAATGCATGAACTTGCCTCACAAAGCAGGGCCAAATTTATCTTGAGGGGAGATTAGGTTTACACAGCCACATTCTTATAAAGCACTAAAAGGGTCAGAGACAAACTCTTATCTCCCATTTACCTCAGCATGCCAATGGTTCTTTATTGAAAGTTAGTCATGACCCCACCCTAACCCCCCAGTGCTAATAATACTGTATGGGACTTGGAGAGGATAGTGGGATCACAAACATTTACGGCTGGAAATGCAGCACAAGAGCAGGCAAAGTGGCCACTCAGCGCAGGATGCTTGGTGCGCCCGAGAGTCAATCATTAACACGGCACTTTTAGTGATATCTGCTCTCTCTCTCGCTCTGAGTAGAAGTCAAAAGATAAATGAAGGTTGTGTCTCAGACAGTGAAGCAAGGCTCCAACTTAGGTGCCTTAGCAAACATGCCGGCCCACACATAAGTTTCTTTTGAGAGATTTGTGGCCGCTTCTCATGTCAGAGTCTCACTTAGATTATATGTTCTCAAGATGGCCAACAATAGCGAAATGACTCAGGTTTGTGACTCACTTCCTGAATTCTATGGAAACCTCTTTGTCTTTGGACCTCTCCAGCATCAAATAAACTAGTATGTTGTGTTTATTTTATACTTCCTTATCATTTTATTATTTTTATTACCACTATACCAACAATGAAGCTGTTTTCTGTATGAGATAACATGCCCACAAAACAAGTTCAACCCAAACTTAATTAGCAGAGCAATTTTCAACAGAAAGAAATAAACATAATTTTCCTTTCATTCTGCCGTAGCGTGATGCAGAGGCTCAGCAGGAAAATAAAAGCATTTCATATCCTCCTCATCGTGTGTGAGCGTCACACAGCCATAAATCTTTCCTTTCCTTACATGCAGCTTGACTTCTCTGCAGTGTGTTTATTTGCTAACCCTGGTCACCGATGATAAGGGCCATCGGTGTCCCCAAACTGTAGCTCGCAATCTCTCTTAGTGACAACACGCCCATGTTTCCACCAGCGCGTTTGCACTGTGCAGCCCACAATAAGAGTAATATAAAGAACAAGACATAGGTGCTAATAAATCCTCTGTCTCAGCTATAAGGAAATAAATTAGGTTGTGCGGAGTCAAAGGATGGGCTTAACAAGTGTATGCTTCAAACAAAAGTTCCTGTTTCAGGACGGGAAGGTGCATGGGTGATGGATGGCTCGGCAAACATAGTTGACATACCTGGCCAATGCCATGGGCCGGTCACAACCCAGGACTGAGAGGGACATTGTGTGAGTGTTTGAGTGAGTGTGTGTGCGTCAGTGTAGCTCTTCTGCAGCTATCCCTCTTCCCTCTGAGGCTTCCTCTCCCTCCTCTCCTCCACTCGGGCCGTGGGGATCACTTCAGTCAGCAGAGCCCTATTTGACAGAGACACAGCCTCCATATAAATCCCATCCTCCTATTTATTTGATGTGCAGTTCTACTAGGACGCCTTCGATCCGTCCTCAGGGAGCCCGCATCTCAAAACACTCAAATAGTCTGGGTGTGGCGATAAGCACGGGGCTGGAATTATACTCCCAAATTCCCAAATCCTTGTAGAGCATTGTTCCATCGCATTTTAAGACACATACACAGGAAGAAAACTGCCTGTAATGGACTGGAGAATTATTGCTGTTTCTATTTTGTGTTCTTCAATGTTTTATGTACATGTTTGTGTGAGTTAAAAAATAAATAAAAATGAGAAATATAAATTATATGAAATATATGAAGGGAAAAATCCCTCCAGGATGCTCCGTGAGTGCAGTTTGGAGCGTGGGAGACGGGTCACTGCAGTCTGCTGGATGAGTGGTGGACCTTTATGGGGAACACCCAGGAATGTTTAGTTAACTCGCCCGTCGCATTCAAGCATGTGTGTCAAAGGTGTTTACAGGGTGTTGACATTCACACATTGGCAGGGAGGTAATGTGAATGTTACCGCCACGTCTGGCTGTGCTGGGCCCTGGAAGTGTTCAACAGAACCAATACGAAACGTGGACGTTAAAAGGTTGCAGCGTGAACGTTTGGCATTTAAATGAAGAAGTTGGAAACACTTCTGCAATTCACTTCTGTAAAATATTCATGCAACCAGAAATATTCTTTGCAGCAGCTTTTTCAGCTGAAAAGCAATAATACAAATATTCCCTTTTTACTGTATATTGCCAGTAAAATCATGTTATTGTGATTCCTAAAATATGCACTGTGAAGAGCATGTTTTAATGTTTGGATATTTTTGTTGATATTTGCATTTTGCAGTTGTGCTTTTTTAGTTTAATATTTTGTCAATAAATTGTGAAATAATTATTTATAATAGGCTGTATAATTATAATCAAATATATGAATCTACATATTCAGATATATTTGTTTTATAAATCATACGTAATATCAGCATTTGTAAGTAATTTTATATGAAAATTGATTATTTGTTTTATGTATTGCAAATAGTTTTGCATATTCAAAATCTGCTTTTATCTATGAAATTTAATGCCGCCTGGGATAATCTGTATTGTTGTCTTCACATTTATAGAATTCCATTACAACTGATATCTCATTAGTTTGATCAATAATATTAATCAAGCAAAATGTATTTTTTAAAAACACATTGTTTTTTTTATCTACGAACACTATTAGATATTAATTAAGCATAAAATTAAAAACATACATCTACTTTTTTTGCTGTAAAAATATTTATTTTTCACAATTTACCATTTTCCAGAGGTGTTCTGAAAGCCAGTCAACTTCCTTTGTTTTTGTGGTTATAATATAAACAGAGTATAATTACTCCGCTTGTAAATTTCATGATGCAGTAACATGTGGAACCACTGATAAAAGTAACCTGATAATGTGCGGTTTAATTTCCCTTTATGTGATGGCTTAGCAATAAAATACAATTATCCAGTCATATATCCACTGGTTGTACCAAAAGGCAAACACCAAGTATGTACATATAAATGTTTAACAGTTTGAAAGAGTACAGCGACTGTAAATCACATCATCAAGTTGCTTTAAAAACACAATCTGTGTTTTGATGTATATTCTGAGTAAATTTGATTCCTTATCATGAAGACTCATCAAGCATTTTGTTTATTTTTTAACATAAATGAAGACTTTGTTGTTTTTCATTAAATAAAGACAAAGAACCCTTTTTAGATATTTTTGAAAATTTGATATTTAGGTACTATTACTCTCCCGAGTTTGAAAAAGAAAAATTACTGGTGATGCTAATATTTTTACATTTCTTTACAATCATACATACCGCACAGTACATTTGTACCTCATAAATATCTCAACTGGAAAAAAAAATACATACATGCTAAAATTTTGACCATATTTTTCACTCTAGATTTCAAATACAAATGCCAAAATCCTAATCACAATCACCCTCTGAAGAGGCTATCTTTTCTTCTGCCGCTGGTTGGCAACCAGTGCCAGCAAGCACAAGTCAGCATGTCATTCTGTCTGTCTGTCTGTCCACATGACCACCCACTGAGAGCTGCGGGCCATGAGGTGAACAGCTCTAACCACCTCCTGCCAGCTTCGTACTGACCTACAGGTGACAAAACACCTAACCCGTTCAAGTGCCTACACATCCAATTACTTTAGGTCACATCACATCACATTTAGCGACTGAACCACACACCGGAGCGCACACAGGTATCACTCAGACCGCCATTGTTTAAGGTAATTGGTGGGGTGTTGTAAGTTTCCTATGACTCACACGGCTCTTTTCTCCACCCATGAATGCTGGAAGATTGTAGGTCATAGTGAACTTAAAAAACGACGTCCTCTCAACTCATAAATTACACGGCCACGGACAACCTTAAGCGGTGTTGAAATGCCTCGAACAGAGCTTTATTTCAGCGTTGGTGGAGCGTGAAGCTGAGAGCACCACCCCACAAGGAGCTTGGCTCTCACAGGCACAAATAAGACAGCTATTTATCTTGCCATACCTGAGGTCTGACATGCTGGCAAGGCGCTGGTGGTGCACCGAAGGTGGATGTGAAAACAAGCACTTACTGTTTGTTTCTTAACGATGTTGCTCTTTGAGGTATTGTTTCCGTAACAGGTCATACCTTTTTTTTGTGATTATGGCCCTTGTGAATAAAGTCTGGTCTTAAATTCAAAAATTTCTGCCCCAAACAAAAGGGTTTTCCTTCCTGGGACCTGTCTTGGCACAGCTACTCACACTTTGAAATCTGATCTGATAGATTAAGAGCTTATCCATTAGAATAAACCATTGTGGAATCATCATGGGATGTGTTTTCACTCCTGTGGCAAAGGAACAAGTTTTCCTGTATGTATCTCTTTGAGTGTTTGAAAGCACACTGTTAACCCAATGTGTCATTCTCTTCAAACATATCACAACCTTAAGAAAAAAAAACATATAATAATGTAAACGAAATGGTTGTATAACTGTGACGGTGAAAAAAAGACAGGCAGTGAATCTCTTTCCTCAAAGGTTTTCCTTCACAACATCATATTGTGTAGAAATCATCCTCAGTCTGACCACCCAGGGGGTCCCTGACACCACAACCTTTACAGAGGGGGATGGGCGTGTGTGTGTGCGTGTGTGTGTTTGTGTTTAGGCAAGTGTCTGCTCACATGCATGAATATGCTCCCTCATCTTATGTGTATTGATCGTCCTGTGACATCTCACTTCTCTTCTTTTTTTGTTAGTTGTTTGTTTGTTTGTTTCAGATGCATTTACTATTGTTATTTTATTCCCGGCAGACTTCCACGGAGAAGCACACTACTCTCATTTCCTGCCATGCAGACAACATTGCATGTATTGAGTGTGAATACACATTCAGCAGAGAGCTGGTCAATGTAAATGCAAACACAAACCAACAAACCAAAACAAAAGAGCACAATATGGATCCCTCTCTCAGGCAGAGCCACTACACTTGCTCTGTTTGCCCTCTCTTCTGGCTGGAGTTGCCATTAGGTCATATAATGACCGCATCTCATTTCTCCCTCAAGGGCCCTCGGAAGTTCTCTGCCTTTGGCTGGAAAAGTACATCTTTGTCGGGTCTAAAAAGGGGTCCGCTCTCTTAGATTCTTCATGCGTCCCAAATCTAACTTTTAAGCAGTTTCTCCTTTGTTGATAAAAATCATTCACACTGCTCTAAAATGAAAATTCAGTCTCATGCAAAATCCGCATGGGTATCGTTATCGCGCTCTGTGCTTGACTTGTGCTGCCTCCTCTAAGAAGAGAAGAGGGGTCAGTTGTCCCCCCTCCCCTACCGTCACCCTGCCTTTTATGGCAAAGTGAGAGCGATTCAACCCCTAAACGAGTACACATGCTAAGGTGAACAGAGATACACGCGCGATAGCCCGTTCAATTAAACAACACCGTCATGGCAGGCAGAATGTGGACAGATAAATGACCATACAGTATGGTGTACAATGGGAATTAAAAGTATAGGGCAGCTGGGCTCTTATCTGGCCGGGGAAGAAGAAACCAGGCAACAAAGGGAGGCCTAAGACTAAGAGGCTTGATGCATGGGAAAGCCATGGGCCGGCCATTGTGGCTGCCCTTCTGCTGAGCAAATAGTCCAAACTGTTCATTCCCCATCTCCCATTCTCTCGCCGGTACATTGTTTGTGTCCTTGCATTTCATTCTGACTGGGGAAGATTGCTCTCAGGGCCAGTGAGCAAACAGTCCAGAAAAGAGCCAGCTATCTCCTGCCGTTCCCAGGAGAACTAGCATTTTTATTTCAGCTCCAAGCTGTCAAAGGATTGGAGAGTTTATGTCAGGATCCTGAATTAATTGCTTTAAGCCTCGGGGCCGACGCCGGCGTTTTTATCACCAAATGTTCGGTAAAATGTTTCCTAGCAAATTATGCAGCACCCCCCACCCACCCACCACCATCGCCTCTCTCAGTCGCCAAACATTTGGTATTTGATACATACAGGATGAGTTTCTGCAACACAAATGATGTGTTTAGTTGTTGTGACAGCACAATGGTGTGAATAGTGATGGGCTATAGCACGGCTGTCAAGGATTTGGTGGAATGAAGGCAAACAGCAAACTTTTGTGTGTGCTTTTTTTCCCCCTCTCTCTCTCTCCATGACGGTGGGTACACGAGCCAAGCTTGGCAATAAAATGAGTAAGCTTACAGATGCCTCAATAAACCATAGCTGTTCAGACATTTGGTGGGCCGAGCTTTAAAGGCTCCAAACTGTCCCCTGAACTGCCAAACTGACTTCAGAACCGTCTGTCATCCTCATATCCATCCCATGCTACTGCTTACTTAATAACTATACACAGTATATCATACATTTGGATATGCAAAACTCCTATATGCTTGCAAACCATATATCCAACCTGACTCCATATAGCAACTACTTCATCTTAAACTTGAACAACCAGTTTTAAGACAAACTTTACACTATATTCATAGCAGTCAATGGATTAATTTTTAATAGTGAAAATCACAAAATTGATACAGTTGATATTTTGTTGGCTCCCACCGCACTCTATGCAGAAGAAATTAGCTGCAACATCATTATGTTGGCATATCTGGATGTTGTGTGTTCATTCTCTGTCAGCTCCTATGCGAACGCGCCAAAAACAACACAGGGACGGGCGCTCCAACAGCTCCAGTCTTCAGAGCCACACATCAATAACTGAACCTGGAGCCACCATCTGGACTTTGCTTTTCTTCACACAAATGCATCTGACGGCGCAGTGGACCATTGTATTTGCATCAAGAAAGCATTAGCAATATTTCATCACGCCGCATGATACTGTGCTATTTGTATAAATAAGCCCTTTAACAAACTACCTGTCACTCACCCACCACCAACGACAAGAAACTTCAAGGTGGTGGTCCTCCAATCTAAATAATGACTGGGAGTTGTGCCCAAAAATATGCAACTACTTTTCACATGAGAGCTTTGCATATGATGGGAAGTCCAGGTGAAATTTGCATCATAAACGCAACCTCAAACAGTGTTTGGTCGTAACAAGTCTGAACCCACAGCTCATTTAACTGTTACCGGGGCCCTCACAAATGGATCATGATATATAGCCAATGCCCCTTTCACCCAACATTATCTTTCTGTCGGGCACTTCAAGATAAGGGCATCCCGGTGCTGACCAATAAATCTGCCAGTTGACTCCTTAATCTGAAAGGATATTAAGTGACAAACGCTGTGATGTTTCTGTCAGCGTCAAGCAGGCGAGGGTTAAATAGTGTGTATCAGGGGACTACTCTGCAGTGGGGAAAACATACAGGCCTCATCCTTCACCATAATCTGCTCAACAGCCCTGTAGGCACCTCCCAGCTTTCCTCAATCCTTCAGCCGAGCATCCGCCTTCCCATTATAAATAACACAGCCATTTATATGGGATTAAATTGGGGATTAATTTGATTCAAGTCAGGGTATGGGAATTCATTAGCGGGCTGACAGTGGCGCTATACATGGAGGGAATTTAATTTGAATCCCCCAAGGGAAGCACTATGAGGCGCTGGGGCCGTGTTGAGACGGAGGTCTTAAAGACAAGGGGGGATATTGTTC
>JBCAUF010000042.1:5190477-5202861 GCA_038406115.1 Haemulon aurolineatum
AATATATATATAACTTTCACTTAATACAGAAGTGGAACTGAGATGAGAAAAAAAATCGGGGTGTCTGCAGCTTCCCCATTTGTGGCGCATAAAAGCTTCCACTGGAGGTTTTTGGTAAAGAAACAGGAGAACACAGTTTCTGGTTTTACCACAACAACTACTTTAATAGCACGAGTGCATGCGTGTGCAGGGAAATTGTGCAACGCCGTCTCAAAGAGACAGAGAGAGAGCGAGAGAGAGAGAGAGAGAGAGAAAGAAAAAAAAAGAAGCCCAACTCACCACATTCTCCTGGATCTGGCAGTTGGACACAGATATGCTGATGGACAGCTCTTCTGGAGAGGAAAACACATGATGTGTTCACATTCAACAACTGAAAAAACGCCACATTACCAATGCACAAAGCAGCCAGTGAATCCTTAAGTAATTGTAGTCAGAGGCGCATTTCTCACATACTCTTTTTTTTTTTTTTCACAACCTTCAAGCCTATTGCAGCTGCATGCAATAAGTCACAGCCCAACATAATGAAGCATTTTATTACACAATAAATTGGCTATAAAATTGATCTGGGAAGCTATGTGTGACTGAATCATGCAAGTATGCAATGCATTTCATAACTGGGAATTTAGGCAGCCGCAGGGGCTAATTCTGCAAACTGGCCGATGGGTACAATAAGCCGGAGATAAAAGCAAGTACGAACATCATGTTGTGATCGTTTAGCTAATGCTAGCACATCAATCAAGCCCTTATTATGAGATATGACCACATAAATTACACCAATACTTGCAGATTAAATATCCCCATTTATTACCAGTTTATCTGTCCATACTTAATGAATAAATGAATCCATCTCTATGGACGTGGACAGTTTTTAACAGCTTGCCGTCATTCGAGCGGTGAAAGTGTTTCTGAAGGTGGCATAATGAGTCTCAGTTTCAGGTCATGCACACACTTCAGTTCCTTTGCTGCTAAAACTCATGACTCTCATGTGCATCTCTAATCAACAAAATCAATTTATAGCCAGAGGAACACAAATAATGGTCTGCAGACGCGGAAATAATTCTTGCCTTTGTTGTTGTTGAGGACCGAGCTTCTTTAACCTGAGCGAATAACATTTCTACGCTGACTGAGAGAGCGAGGCTCGGCTTCTGCAAAGTCTCACCAGTTCGTTTGTCTCCGCTGTCACTTCCTTTAGCCGACAGACAGTAACTCCGGGTTTTCCCTGTCGAAAGACCTAAGCTGGCTATCTAAGTGGGTTTTTTTCACCACCTTGGCCGGGGTGGTGTCCTTAAACAACCTCAAGCCTTTCAATACACACACAATCGAGTAAAGAAAAGAGAGACCTTTCGTTTGATGTGGCCCTTGTAGCTACACACATACAGTAGTCTCATGTTGATTCAGGAAAAACCCTGTAATATTACAAGTCATCACTGACCGGGGAAACCCAAACTCTTGTCTCAAGCAAGGCACAAACTCGCTGCAGACCTCACCGCTGTGTATTCAAATCTGTCATGTCAGATGACTTTTGCACGCCAAGAGGTTAACTGAAAATGTTCAATGAAACATCATTAAAAACCCTCCTGTTTTGCTTTTTCCACATGAATGCTTCGCACCTTTAACAACCTTTGAGGCAGAATCAATTCCAGGGTCTAATTTAACACATGATTGGTTGTCTGTATTCCAAAATATATCACTGTTTAGAGAAACACGAAGCAATGTGCTCCTTCTATTTCAAGTTGTTTACCCATTTCTACCACAAAGCTATGTTTTTTGGCACAGGAAAGCCGTAATCTTCTACTTACTATGATCTTTGCCCTGGCCAGCGGCACTGGCCACGCTGGGCTGAGGGGTGACAGGCATCAGGGCCTGTCTGATGGCCTTCTCCCAGCCCTGAGCCACCTCCATGCCCACTCCCGAGGCGGCCAGAGCGGGGCTGTGGTAGGGACTGCAGTTGTTCTCCCCTACATAGTAGACCATGGTGGCTGTGATGATCTCGAAGCAGTGCGGGTTGCTGCCCTGGGCCAGATTACTGTAGTCTCTGGACTGTTCCACCTGGAGGATCTCGGACAGAGGGATTTCCTGTGGGAGGGGTCAGGGACAGAGAGCGGAGCACAAAATATTACATTCTGCAAATCAATAAGAGGGGTGAAGTGATTCTTTTGTCTTTCTCAAAACTAAAACTCGCAGTTCGCCAGCAGATGGGACCAAAACACACACATGCCTAACCACATTTCTATGGGAGTAACAGCATGTATTATATACAACATGCTACGTCGCAAGGAGAGGTAAGAAGAATGGAAATAAATCTGAAAAATACGTAAAAATGATCCAATAAGAACCTTTTTACGAGACAAAAACAGATTAAAAAATGAATTAAAAAATACACAAGTCGAAAAGTTTCCTTTCCTTGAAAAAAGGAAGCAACTTTTTTCAAATAACGATGATCTCATTCAAAGAAATCCAAACAGAGAATAATCTTATAGCGCAGAAAAGCCTACCATAAGGATGTAATGCACCAACTCAACAGCATGACAGAAACGCTACAGGTAGTAATACTCACACAGCCTCCACACAGTGTTGATTATAAAGTCCGAGCTCTAACTTTCCCTTTTGCTCTTCCCTCTCTCGGGAGCGTGTACAGAGAGGACAGTTGGAGCGCACTTTAAAAACCCCTTCCCCTTCAAACTCGCTGTCAAATCAAAGAGCGGAGGGGAGGGCTCGAAAATTAAAAAACACAGACAAGTTCCAGCCAATGGGGGCTCGCGGAGGCACACGCTGTCCCCTCCGCGTGGCTCACCACAGAGTATCAGATGAAGTGCTTGTGGTTAGCGGGGCCGGGTCACGTGAGCAGGGGGGGCCCTGCGGCGGCTCAAGTGCTCTTGCTTCCACTGATTACAAGGCAGGGCCAGCTAGAGGCCCCATCTGAGCGCGAGCCGCTGGCGCTACCGCTGGCCGCTGAGACGGGGAAGACACAGCAACTACCGTTTCTCCGCACACAGGGTGGGTAGTGGTGGGCTGGGTGTGTGTGTGTGTGTGTGTGAGTGTGACAGGACTCAATCTGGCAGAGACAGAGAGAAGCCCCCTCACCCCATAAAAGGCTCTTCAGAGAAAGCCACAAGTACAGGGGTCTCGTCTTCAAACGGGGAGCCGTTATGGCTTCCAAATGGGGAAAATGGCTGCCATGCCTGGCAAGCAAGCCACCACGCGACCACCACTAATCAGATTGGAGGTATAAAGAAAAGAGGAGAGGGGAGGACAGTGGCCACACGCTGATGAGCAGCAGGCTCCAAACTTCAGGGGAATGAAAGGAAAATGCCCAAGACAGACGGCTTCCCGGATACAGACCGAGCCATGTGGAGGATCTGTGGTTTTCGGTGAAGAAACCCCCAGAACGAACCTTTCTCTCTGCTCGACGTGCAGGGAGAGCGTCGGCGCGTTATCTATCGTGGTGAAAAAACTGCTACTCCGGAGCATGAAAAGGAGGCATTTACAGCTAGCCTTCAATTTGCCTCCAGAAGGTCTTAAACGTAGCTTGGAGTGCCAAGTTGATAATAAAGAACCACATAAAGCTGCCAGTAAACACACCCCCGAGGAGTCGGCCCCTGCTGAGGTTTCCCCCCGCGAGGCTTTAGTGGCAGGCGACGCAGGGGTGTGACAGAGTTTTTGGGAGAGAGAGGGGGGTGAAGGAATTGGATCTTTTTTTCGAGGCTTGTCTCACAAGTGACAGGAGAGGGAGAGAGCGAGAAAGAGAGAAAAGCAGGACTATAGATACAGCTGCATGTAAAACCACCTGTTTCACTCACACACACACACACACACACACACACGTGCTGGCTCACACACTGGAAACTCTGCAGCATCCTACACACACGTCCCACTGCAACACAACTCTGACCAAAGCCGAAGGAGGTGTCAAAGTCTCAAAACACACAGAGAGACGTGAACAATGAAATGACTGCATCCCCCACCCTACACACACACACACACTTGCGCGTACACAACCGCCAGCACACATGTGGAAGTCTTTACCTTGCAGGCTGTAGCTCCCTCCCTCGGTCCTCACTGTGTAATTACTGTGCTATTAAGCCCCTGCGGCAGTGTAATGACTGACTCCGGCGCTGGCACTGAGCGGGAAGTGTCACACACTCCCCGCAACCGAATCTTCGTGTCGCAAAATTGCAGCATTTCGCACGCAGCCGCCACTCGCTTTGAGATTTTTGGATCACAAGAAGATTTCAAGTTCAATTCAAAAAAAATCTCGGCGTGGACCAATTCGAGAAATAATTCGGCATCAAAATGTCCCGGTAAATCCTCTTTTTTTAAAACTCGTGGATCCCTGCGACAAAAAGTTTCGCTCTCTCTCTTAACTGAAAACCCCTTCAAATGTCCCATCCGAGCTGATACGCGGCAGCTCGAGATAGCGGATGTCAGCGGCTCCAGCCTTCCGCTTCACGCAGGGAAAGAGACCGGGCTGCAGGGTGAAAAACCACAGGGGAAATTTCAGTGGACCGAGCTGACCTCAGGGTAGTTTACAGTTGCAACACGACAGCCCTCAAGCTGAGTCACACAGCTACTGCTGGTTAGGCTGCATTTACATAGCGCCTGTAAGAGTGACAGACGTCTCTTGATATGAAAATGACTTCGCCGTCAGCACTTTTGAATCAGAAGAAAAAGCGGCGGAATGGTAAAAGTTCAACACGTCGGAGATGTTATTCGCCGCGGGCTCAGCGCTAAATCAACTTGCATCGAGCTGCTCCCTTCCTCTGACAGTTTATTAAGTGTTACTGTGTGGTTGATGTGGAGGACAAGACATGATTTTCCAAGAACAAGGAACAGATGATAGTTTTATGCTTACTTTGTAGAACTTGGCTCCGGTGTCGTTCTGGAAGAGACTCAGGCTCTTGCTGTCCAGCCTCCAGTAATGTCTCTTCCGCTGTTAAAAAAAAAAGGGGGGGAAAAAACAGACACAGAGTCAGTGCAGACGGCAAAACACGCGTGACCTACAAGCATAGCAGTGCTCTGAAATGATTTTTGGTTTCATGAGGAAAATACCTTCTGTGCTGAATTCAACACATGTGAACAGCTTGGGAGAAGGAGTTTTTTTCCCCCTGCATACAGGCTAAGCACAGTCCATTTCAGACTGGGCTCCTTTGTTGGGCTTTTGGGGTTATCAGTCTTACCAGGTTGTCCCTGCTCGTATAATGAACCATCCAGCCCTCCTTCACCACAGTGGAGCTCCGCCTCTTGGTGTGTTTAATGGACTGGACCACCCGCATCAGAGGGATGTTGCTGCTAGTGGAAGGGCTGGACCCACACACACACACAGACACACACACACACACACACACAAGCAGGATTTAATTGACTAATATGACAATTCGTACTATTTCAGGGCTAAATATAACGAGGAAGTAACAGATTACATTAAAACGGACCAGTAGCCAGCTTCTATATTTGCTTTCACAACCACCCAGTGTCTGGTGGGTCATTCCTGACAGAAATCCTGCACGCGAAGTGATGCATTTTATGTTTGCACCAGCAGCAGCACTGCTGGAAACATAAAACTCGAGCTGCTGGTGTAGAATAAACATAGGAATTGGGCAGTTAGACCGGCGGTTTTTAACATAACCGCAAAGTCCCCGGTTTGAATCAGGCCGGTGACCTTTGTTGCACATCTTCCCCTTCTCACTCTTGTTTCCTGTCACTCTTGATTAAGCTGCTCAATAAAAGCATTGTGCAACACTGCAACCTATACCGTAGATCAGGCCACAAAGTCGACTTCACTGCCCTTGAACGTGACCTCGAATGAACTCGACGTCTTCATACCTGATAGTCTTGATGGGCTCTTCGTCCTTCTCTCTGTCCAATAAGGGAGAGTCCATGTCGAACATCCTCTCGTCCGGGGTGGAGGGTTCCTCTGGGTCGTCCAGTCCTCTGCCGCCCTCCATGTCACTACTGTCCACCTCCATGGTATCCATGGTGGTGTCGGAGTCTGGGCCAGGGCTGGCTGGCTCTATGCATGTGCATTAAATATGCAAATATTAAAAAAAAAATGCAAATATCAAGACACATATCAATGTAACTGTGAAAAGGGATGTCGAACTTACCTCCATTGAAGTCGACCTCCCCCAAACAGTCTCTAGGTACCTTTGAAGCACATCGCTTATGGCAGTTGAATCTGCAATCTGGCAGGTGACATAAAAAAAATAAAAAAATTAATTAAAAAAAAATCACCAAAACACTCTAAATGAGTCACGTCGTCTTAGAAACAGACTCCTCGAATGTAGGCCTACCTTTGCACTGCATGCCCTGGCGAAAGAGACCCTTGAGCAGCCGCTTGCAGTACTGGCAGATGGTGGGACGGGTGTAGGTGTGGATGGCGAAGGTGTGCGGCACCTTGACTCGTCCCAGCACCATCTTCTCCATCCAGATAGGCCTGCCGCTCCAGGACAGGATCCGCTTCCCCGCCTCCTGATGGGACCTCTGCTGCAGGGGGGGGAGGAAGGGGTTTGGAGTGAGACGTTAAGAGGGACGTTAGGAAGAATTAAAAACCATATGCAGAGGAAGGAGGTGAAGGGAATAATAGAGAGAGAACGGCCTCAAAGGGAGCATTTGAGCGATAGGCAAGGACAGGGTGAATAATGACGTGGCAGCAGAAGAAGAGAAAGCGATCGCTGGAGAAGGGAAAAAGAAATCTGCCACGGTGAGTTAGCATGACACGATCCCAGTGGTCGAGACACGGTTATTAGATTTGTCATGTTTGACCACATATGAGCGTTTAGCTCTGAATTCATATGAATACATCAAGCAGTCTGGAGGCTCCGGACAGAAAAGGGAAGGAAGCTTCCCTTTTTTGCCAACAAGTGAGTAAATACATAAAGTCAGACTTCAATGGACTTTTAATGTCATTAGCATAATTGCATTTCCCGATGACCTTTGGTGGGGACACGAGGCAAGAGGGGAATATTCCAGCGTGGGCTCATGCAAGAAATACTTCATGAGGCCTCGCCGAGGAGCGCTCTCTCCGCAGAGCTCGGAGCAGCTCTATTCAATTTTCTGCATCGGTGATATTCGACTAAGGGGTCCAGGAGATGCGCCCCTGGAAAGGAGCCAAATTTGATAAGTTAAGACACATTTTAATAGTTGAGACAAAGCCAGCGAGCAGCATGCGGGCTGACTGCCTCGCATCGGGGCGCCAATTCACCTGGCTCCCAGTTTGATTTAGGATGACGTCTGAACACCGGCCAGCTCATTTTGTG
This sequence comes from Haemulon aurolineatum, assembly GCA_038406115.1. Lineage (NCBI taxonomy): Eukaryota > Metazoa > Chordata > Actinopteri > Lutjaniformes > Haemulidae > Haemulon > Haemulon aurolineatum. The sequence continues at coordinate 5,197,734 of JBCAUF010000042.1, forward strand.
CGCCGGGATAATAAAATCATTACATCAGATCAGACATCAGCGGGATACTGAAGTCTCTCCAACTTTTCACAGTGCACTCCGCACAGTTTGGGGTTTCTTCACTTCTGCCGCCCCACTCAGAACTCACCTCATCCAGGACGACCACGGCATTTTCGGCAGGTGCCGGCCGGGGGACGGAGAGGGAGGGTCCGGGCAGCGAGACATTGGACAGTCGCCTCTTCCTGACACCAGTACAGTTGTTTGGGATCTTAAAGGCGCAGCGCTTGTGGTAGTTTAACCCACATCCTTAAAAAAGAAAACATAAATAGCATCAGTTATTTAAAAACGAAAGCGGCATAAAGGTCCAACAGTACGCCGACCTGTGAGGTGACGAGGGGGTGAGCACATTTTTACTCCTCAAATCGGCCACACGATGGCGACACTGATGAATAGGCGTTTAAAAAAAAGAGGAGAATTTATGACTTCATGAATGTTTCTCTGGTAAATAAATCAAATACTTAGAAGTAATTCATAGTCAGAGAGGACTTCAAATGCAGCCTAATGACATGAAAATGAAAGAGTATAATTCAAATCTGATCCAGCTAGGACAGAAAATGAAAGGCGAGCCGACGTGCCATAATTCCACTGGGATCTAAATGTCAAGTATTTCACTGGCTGCAGTGTCCGGACCAAGTCTTTCTTGTTTGCTTGTGTATCTCTCTGCTACATTGTTGAGGGCAAACATGTGCTGTGTTTGTGAGTCTGCGTGCAAGACAGAAGGAAAGGAGCTGGATTTTCTCCCTTTTCCCTACAGTAAGAAGGTATTTTGTACTGTTCAACAAGATGTTTGCGTGTGTGTGTGCGTGTCGAACCTTCACATTTGAGCCCTTGCCGGACGAGACCCCACAGCATCTCCCCGCAGTAGTCGCAGAAGGTGGGGGCCTTGTAGGAGTGGACGTAAAGCGCATGGGGTCGGATCTGGAAGTCTTCAACTGTGGCTTGAGCTGGAAACAATACACAGGTGGCACGACTTAAACTTGGCGAAGGCAAGACAAATCTGGGAAATAGTTTGTGTTTAAAAAAAAAAAAAAAAGAAAAACTGGAGATGATGAGAAAAGACGACAAAGGAATCAAACAGACAAGAAGCGAGCAGCCATTTATCACACCATCTTGGAACTATTTCATACAGTTTTTTAATATAAAGTCAATATTGAAGACAATAAACAATCTCACCATGTTGGTGTTTGTAAATGAGAAAAAAAAGTAATCTAATAAACCTGACATTTCCTCCCAGAGTGCTCTGGCTCAAACAAATAAAAGTGACTTCATGCAGGCGCTCTACCCACACTGCTGCAGTAGAGGGCGCCACATCTGCAATGACACATTTTCATCATTCCATGTGCCGAAGTGATGGGGCACACCCATAAGACGCCAGAGAAATGCAGAATAATCCTGCTCTATCAATCCATCTTTGTTATTGCGAACATAATATCAGCACCAGCGAAGCTGTGGAAACCGTCCGAAATCTGTTCCTGTCCCTCTCTTTTTTATTTCTCCTTCATGTCTCTGTTGTTTTGAACCAAACAGACATACTGAGCTCATTGTTGGAAGCAAGAGTTGGTTAATCATGGCTGTGAATCATCAAAGATGTGAAGATGAGTCAGATACGGAGGTGACCGCTGCCAAACCTGTGCATGTGCACGCGCGTGTGTGTGTGTGCGACCGAAGCTTCTCGACTCTCGCGGCCTGCCTTTGCCTTTGCAAAGCCGACCTGTGCAATCATTTATGTCTGCGGCCGCAGTGACCGACGAGGGTTAATCTTTACACTCGGGTTAAGCGGCAGGACCTGCGCGGCGGCCTCGGTGATGTCACGCTGTGTGTTAGTTGACTTCCTCTGAGGCGATTTAATCAAACGCATTTTCTGTCGGACGACCGAGGGCCCGATTCTCAGTTGTTGCGATGAGATGCGGCCTTGAACAACAAGTGTGACATGTGGCCACTAACAGGAACAAAAAAAAAAAAAAGTTTCCTTTGCTAAAAACCTGCCGGCACATGCTTTGTATAAAGAAAGGAGAAAACATCCTTTAAGATGGAGAAAAAAATGACACGGAGGCAATAAAAAGGAACTTGAGCTGAATCAATCCAGTCTGTCCATCTGACGCAAGAATGCATAATTTCCACAAGCAGGTCAAGGGTGGAAATCAAATTTTCATAATTTTTATGTCACATCCGAGGCCCGCCACAATGACATTCTCTGACATAATCATATTTACGCCGACCATTAATATCCCTATGCCACATTTTCCCCAATTTCAAGGAAACACGACTGCTGCTGGGTCGATTTTCACAGTTTGGGTTAAATTGGAGAGAGGAGAATGAGCTCAAGCGGGTCACATGTCGCGGGGCGAGCACAGCTCCCTGGCTCAGGCACATGAAAGGTGGCATTCATGAGCTTTTTCACACACGTCTGCAAAACAACTGGCCGCCTCTTGAGCGGCCGTTACGCAACGCCCGCCGCGCTAATCGCCATCAAACAACGGCAAACACAAGCTCGCCGCGCTGCTTTTCGCGGCGCTTCTCACGAGCGGCGAAGGCTCAACATGAATGCGCTGTCTGTTTGCTGCGAGTCCCCATTTGAGAGGCCACAAGTTTCCATCGGACAAAAACAAGTGTTGCCGTATTCGCGACAAACAGAAGACACTGTAAAATATCCATTTTCACGCCGGCAGTGGCGGCGAGTAAAGAGCTTGTGAAAGTGAGTGGGAATTTGAGGGAGTGAAAAACAGAACAAAGGGACAATCGGTCAGGCCAAAAACCTCAAACCTCATGGGCCGAGATGGCCTGCGCAGTGTCCGCCGCGTCCAGGGCCGCCCCGCACATCAGAGCGTGTTTACACTCCGCGGGCCTACTACAATCACTTACTGCAGGAAAAACAAGCCCTCGTCTTTGAGCCCGCGGCCAAGAAAAAGCCACTTCTGCCTCCCTCGCGCAGCGAGACACACATCCAGTCCGTCTCACGCCCACAGCCGCGGAATCCAACAGCAGGTTGGTTAAAGGAGAACCGAACGGAAGATGACAGGAGACAAATTGCGGGGCGGGAAAAAAAAAAAAAGGTTCATATTTTCTCTGGGGCAAATGAAAGGCTTGGGACCGTGGATCTCTCGGCTCGCGTTTCTCAAACAAAGATCAAGTGTCTGACGTGCAAAGCCCCTCTCATGAAGAGGGCCAAGGTTATTGAGTGTTAGATGAATTTGAAAAAATAAAAAAAACAGTGTGTTGCATGTGTAGCGAATGCGATATCTGACTCCGACTACTATTGTGGGTTTTCATCAGGTATATCTTGGGCTATAAAGTGCCGGAGCTTACACCTGCAGATGGATTTGTTGAGGTAGGAGGGATTAGAATGAGAGAAAGGGGGGAGGAGGGGGTGGGAGCAACAAAGACTGACACAAAAGCGAGCGCAAGACAAACACAGACAGTCAGAAACAAAAAGAAGGAAGTTCTCCAGTCTTTAGTCTACATTCCTCAGCCCTGATGCCTGAAGTATCCTCGGATCCTGAACCTATACAATCATCCCCCGTCTAAATCCCCCCCCAAACAATACCCCCAGCCCAGGAGAGAGGGGGAGATATTCAGCACAGGTGGTGTCAGGTGCTTCCCAGTGGAGACAGATGGAGCAGGAGAACAGATTAGAGCCGAACAGATACTCTAAGCCGTTTGTTGGTCTCGGCACCGCACAGGAAGCCGATTCATTCAGCGCAGGAAACGGCGAAGAAAAAAACCAAACACCTGCGCAGCCGCCGGAGAGGTGGACAATCTGACGGGAACTTTGGCGAGGAAGAAAGACGGCGACATTCACCTCGAGCGAGCCGAGCGTCGAGCGATTCGCTTGACGGCATTAAAATTGCACAAGAATAATATTTAATCTGGTGCGGACTCTCGTCGGTAGCATCTGACCCAGTGGAGTGCCCTTGAACGAGACACCACAGGCTGTGTTTACTGGAAGGGGTGTCAACTATGACTCGGCACAAAAAATGAAAAACATGAAGCCTCCCCCGGTTTATTAGTTTTAGACCATTGTTTGGACTTTAAAACACTCGGTTTACACTGCCTGATGGAATTCTCCTGTTTTGGAAGTCTAAAGAAGTCTGACTTTCAGTCTTTGTCTTTGGACAATTTGTATACAGTCTATGCTGGTATTTGAGCTGACATGCGCATAAGAGGATAAAGAAAAACTGTCTCATTTAATCTCAATTTTCATACCATATCTGTTCCACTTTTCTAGTGCGCCGCCCCAGAGTTCAAACTTAGCCTTTTTTCATGTTAGCAGCTGCTTTCAAGCCAATATCCTCTCCTGACTCCGACCACGAGCTGCCATGATGAGGGTCAAAAGGTCATTTGGAAATCTCATTTGATTATAAAAACATCCAAGATACATTAACAGGTATGAACCCTGTGGCTGGATGATTTAAAGCCTCTTGATCATTCTGTGCCTTCGCATTTGCCAAGAGCAACAGCTCACAAAGGCCCGTTGAGTCACTGTTTTCTTTTGCTTCACAAAGACGCAAAGCTGCAATCGGTTTTAGCACGACTTCGCCCGTGTTGGAACCAATCTGAGATGCTGGAGATAATCGCCCGACACCGTCAAGGTAAAGACACTCGCGCGTCACTTCGCCGTTTGACGGCGGCTTACGTACCCGAGAGCACCACCTCTATGAGGTCTCCTTCGTGGATGTCCTCTGCCGAGGTCAGCCTCTGCAGGATGTTCTCGTCGTTCAAGTCGTGGCGGAACAGCAGGATCTTGTCGTACATGCCGAAGAAGCCGCACTCCGGGAACTGGGGGGGAGAGGTGGAGATACGAGTGCAGATGTGAGTGACGTAAAGCTGTTCGGGGAGCCGTGAGCCTGATAAATAATGACAGAGGTAATGTGTAAGCAGAGTGTGTGGACATCAACGGTGTAGGGCCACATCTCATACAGCGACTAAGACACAAAGAATGAGGGAGAGACACAGATAAACTCTGTTACTCGCAGTCTTTTCCATATTGGACCTCTTGTAACATGCACAAGCACACACGCATGCACACACTCATATTACGTCATTTACAGTGGCTGACATCACCGTCAGTATGTTGGACCCAGTGGCTCAG
>JBCAUF010000042.1:5446262-5460367 GCA_038406115.1 Haemulon aurolineatum
TACTGATGTACCCACTGGGATAAACCTAAACATACTCTTTGTCAAGAATCACTGACCTACAGCAGAGGACTTGTGATGGTAGTGGTTGTAACCCTTGCTCCAATTCATCACTATCTGCTGTCTCCTGATCCTTCCTGTGTCAACCCTAAACTAACATGACACTCTGTTGAAGTAACTGTGCCAGACTCAGCAGAGCCTTTGTGCTCTCAGATCACTCCCTCTTTAACTTAAAAGCACATATACGTCCGCATCTCTTCACTGCATTTATTAGAGGATCATCTGCTCCCTTTATCTTCGGATGTCACGATGGGATCGGGAGAACCAAAATACATTAAAAGGCTATTTCTGAGTCTCTGGATGTGTGCGTTTGCAGCACAAAGGACCATCATCTTTCAAGGGTGTTTCACATGATGCCATCCAGTCCTGCAAGTTATAGCTTGAGGGGCTCATGCACAAGAGAGACACTCTACTGTGTGTGGACCAATGGCGAAGCCAGACAGTGGGCAGCAGAGCCGAGCGGTCGCTTGTCTGCCTTTCCCTAGTTGGTAATGGCCTTGCTTCTCGAGTGAAGGAGCACGGAAAGAGGCTGTACTCTGGCTGAGCAGACTGACAATGGGGCATCAGCAGCATTAATCTTAATCATAATACGTTTCATTGCCCTTAAGTGCTTTTCAGGATCAGACTCTTAATATAACAAGAAAAAAAGAAAATTACAAATCTATACGAGCAGCTCACATGTCCGTCTGAATGGAGACCTGAAAGTGGAGCAGGGTGTGTTTCGATGAAGGATATACAGGCTGAGAGGACGCACAATACAGAAGACAGATGTTGCGTACTGTACATGCACAGGTATGTAAATTAGAAGAGACAAAATGCATGGAAGGTAATGTTACGCAGCGCGTTAACTTAACATAAACACAAGTCGAGCATGCAAAAGACACAGACCCGCAGACATGCTCCCACTCTTACTCATACAAACACATGTACAGAGGTAAAACGAAAGGACGTCTAATTCAGCTGAGACGATGTGCCCTGCGGAGCTCCTCCATCCTTGAAGCCTGTATTTCTGGATTGTGTGACTCACTCTCATTCACAGCTGTCTTCTCCTTTCCTGGGCTAGGGGGGGGCTGAGCGTCAATAATGAGGGGAGGAAAACTAAAGTGGTCCAAGGACACGCAAAGGATTTCTAATGAGCTGTTTAGATTCCCCCCTTTTTTTTCTGTGAACAAAGGAGGTAGCGCTCCGGAGCACTTGTAAACCGCAGCACTATCTCTTATCAGATCTATAGATTCCCGTGTAGAGATGCCAGGCTGCTGCTGAGCTTCCTGCCGCAGTGGCGTTTTAATGGGACGGCAGTGGTGGAGGCTGTTAGTCTCAACAGCCCCGAAGGCTAGGTGCAATAATAGTGCAGAGAAAGCGTCAAACTCCTGAGTTCAGTATTCAATGGTTCGATGAGGGGGTGGGGGCTGTTAGGAGTTGAGGCTGTGAGTGCATGCACTGTACAACTGTTAAGTAAATCTCATGTTCAATGTTAATGGCGATTTTTGTCACGTTTAACACAGTCAAACGTTGAATGATGCCCTCATGGTTTATTTCTGTCAGTAATGGCCTTGGCTTCTTCATGATATGTTCATTATTAATACACTAACCCTTTTAGTTCAGACGATGCATTTCAAATACAAAAGCCATGTGGCAGACGTTGTCAAGGGCACTGAGAGCTGTGGCTGCATCATTTGGTTTGGAACAGAGGCTTGTGTTATGATGAGAATCAATTCCTCCACCTGTCACATCGACATGAAAGGGTTCTGGTCGGGATTTTAAATCTGGATTGCAAAATGCTTCCATCGATGCTTTGGTGATGCAAGATCAGACCGCCATCTGTTCGGAAGAAGCAATAAAAAGGAATGCCTTTAATTTCACTCTCTGCTGGAATAATTAGGCCATTTATATTCTGCACTTCATGATTTAGGAGAGGAGCAAGGGGGGAAAAGTCGATATTGGGACAATACAGCCAGCAGCATTTCAGCCATCGGCTTGTCCAAGTCACTTTGCTGTTATGATTTATGTATGGCCTTGCAACACGGCTTCACTAGGTAGCACCACAGGAATATATCCTGCTCCCTGCCATTAATCCTTCCCCTGATAACCTCAACATGCAAGGAAACTCCGTCTTAAATCATGCGCCGTCACCTGTACCCTCGAATGAGGTGCTATGAACATGCCTTCACTGCCACCCCCAGCCCCCAGCCCTCCCCCTCCTGTAACCCCTTAAAATACTTTGCATCTGCTGGGAGATTCTGAACTAGGGTAGCAGACTGACTTATTGACCCTATCTGACAGGCTTAATATCTCTCCTTCGCTGAGGTTCTCCTATCTCTTACCCTTCTCCCCTTTACATGGGTGGCAGTAAGGATCACACATTCAGAGCAGACAGACAGGAAATGCTTTGATTGTAATTATTTCTTGCAGGCTTGAGAAACGCAATGTATTTAGCAGGGCAAAACAAGCAAATCATTACCACTAATCTGGCCTTTAAATTAGATTGTTATGTAAGGATCTATACTCAAGCTCTTGAAAATTCCTCTTGCTCTGCCTCTCTCAGTCCCGCTAATTTGATCAGACCTTTTGAAAATGAAGACTTCAAACAATTACAAAGGCCCTGAACGTGCTTCTTTCTTCCTTTGGGATACAAAAAAATCTGATAAAACCTTGCATTTCCACTGTAAAAGGAAAGTTTTATACTCCTTTATATCAATGTTTGAAAAGGGCAAAGTATGAGAGATTTCTATCTTAAAAGTCATATGTCTGATCTTGTCCCCAACTCGAGCCCTTTTCTGACCCACTTAAGTACAATAGTTCCACATCCGTATTAACATACTCGTGTGTTACCATATTTCATGTGTTTGACCTTCCCAAAGCTCCGCAGGGGACTCTATTACTCCATTTTTGCCCTGTAGTTCTCCAGCTCCCCCTTTCCCCATCTCCACCTCCGACGTCTCTTTCTTGGTCAGTTCTCGCCCAATGGTGTGTGAGCAGTAATTTGTCATGTCCCTCTAAGCGTAACCAAGGTGAGATGGCAGGGGCCCTGGGGCACCAGCCACTGTGCTACCTGAACCACCAACACTTGAGCTTACATAATGGCGGGCGAGTTCGGAGAAAGAGCAGGGGGATGGAAGAAAGCTGTATGCAACCGGGGAATACAAGAGAGAAGAGCTCACGGAGATCCTGCAACCAAAGGGGGAAGAGCTGCATTAATCATGACAATACCTTGAGAAGACAACCTCCATTACATCAGTAGAAGGAGACAGCCTTTCTGAGAGGAGAAGGCAGCAGTCAACGCCGCTGAATATACTAGGCTGATCTTGCTTGAGGGGTTTGGAGAGGAAGGGCTTTGGCTTTCCTGTGCAGGCAGCCCAGCGTACTTCCCATGAAATCGCCCATGGCACGCACACAAGACATTCAAGACTGTTGCCCTGCTCTTTGACAATGTCAGCTCCTTGGAGAGACGCCTTCTTCATACAAAAGCTCGAACTTTGCCCAAAAATGCGAAATTTACTGGACCAGAGGAACAGCAAATGGAGACAACATGGGAAAAATAGTTTTGATGGGACATTTAAAAAGTCATGAATGCCATTACTCACTTGGGAGTCAGTCTTAATGGACTGGACTGAGGAGACTCATTAATCAAGCCAATGGTAGTAATTTTGCGACATGTCACAAGTGTTTTGCCTCAGACAGGTTTATACACATTGTGCATGGGGAAACTGGACCCGGGCCCTGCTCCACAACAAGATTGCATTGACAGCGACGTCCCAGCTATCACGCGACACCTTGCAGCTCTGCTGTGAACAAACCTCCTTTGCAAGACGATGAGCACGAAAAGCAATTACGCAAGGGAGGACATAAAAGAGGAAAATGCAAATTGAACGATAAAAGCCCCTCGTGTGGGCAGAGGGGAGCGTGGCTGGTCCTACTGTGCCTCCGAGCTGTGCTGCAGAAAGGCTAGAGAGCTCTGCTGCGAGGTGATAAAATAAAGGGGACCACGCTTATAATAGCCCGCAATATCTTCACACATCACGGCGTCACACATCTGCACTCACCGGGTGTATGTTAACTGGGTTTTCCTCTTCTCTCCTTCCATGCCCTTTCATCCACTGCCTTTTTGATCTATTTATTTATTTATCTTATTCCCCACAGAACAACACCAGCATCAGCACTTACGATCTCATCTGTTACGAGGAGACAGGTCACACACGCCATACCGTGGTGTGTCTGGAGAAATCTGGAAAATTTCTCCTCCTGCTGCAGTGGCGTCCCACGAGGGGTTCGGAGAATGTAGTGTTGAAGGTCGACACCAACATCACACCGGAGGTAATGTGGTGTGCACCGCTCTGGCATGCTGGCCAGATCTCATTTTAAGAAAAGGTCTCTTAGGGCTAGTTTACGGGAAAACCAATGGTGGCTGGAGAGAGCAGTGGGCCATATTAAACAAACAGATCAATAGCCTAACAAATCAATTGCTACCAACCTATCTATACGTAATAGCTACACATCACTGTGGTCAATGCCCGGTCATTATACTGTAAGTGGGGGGATAGGCTAAATAATTTCCTGCAGCTGGCTTGTTTTTGCTGATTTGCACATGCAGCAAAATAATACCAACACACATCTGCGTTTCCAAGGGTATCTGGCCTATTAGTCCTGTCTGATTCTCCCCCCCCCCACCCTCATTTTGTCCTCTTTGTCATTCATGAATCAAGGCCGTCCTGGCCACTCCCACCCTTGTTGTGTGTCCTCTACAGAGAGGGGACGAAAGACAGGCAAAGACAGGGGAGCAGCTGTGAGTTTTAGACTCCTGCTGAATGATGCCTGATGAAGATGATGCCCTAGGGAGGGTCAGTTTTGGCACGGTGGAGTACACATGCTCCTTTGGCCCCTGGACCCACACATAAACAAACAACGCTTCGCAAAACACAATTCTGATCAGCTCGTGTGGCCATAATGATAGCAGATTTCTCTCCTGTCTTAATTAGATTACTTGTCCCAGTTGTGAAGTGGGGCTATGTTTAGAAATCTTATCTTGACTTTGCATCTTGGCAATTTCTTATCTTTTACCAACAGCGGTATTGCATTGTGATTACTGAGCAGCTCAATGCAGGAATGGGATGGATTTGATTTTAATTTGTAGTTACTTAACAAATTAAAAGTTTTCTCAATCCTGAATACACTCTGAAGAGATAAACAATCTTATGTTTGAGCAATCTTGTGTTTGAGCAACAAAAAACAATTGCTAATACTTCATATGATGTTAGGTGAAAACACTGCCATTTGTGTCATTCTTATTATTCAATTTTGGTTTGTTGAAATGATTGGATGGAGGATATTATATATTGTAATTCCATGCATTTTTGACATTTGACTTATGTGTTCATAAAAATAAATTCTCCAGCTCAGTATATTCACTTGTGGACTAACTACTAAATTGTGTTCACTGTAGAAACTGTACAATTTCAATTCAACTTTTTCAATTTCGCTTATGCTTAATCACCACCTGCCCATGGAATCTGAAAGGTTTCGTAACAAAAATAATGAATGTCAAAAAAAAAAAGAAAAAAAGATTAAACTGAAAAATACAGCTATTCTATCCTGGACAAATGTGCAAACCCTTGCCATTACAATTATTATGGGCTTTGGGGGAAAGTAGTTCGAAATAAAGCTCATTGCTGGAAGATATTTCTGGTGAGGAACACATTTTCTGTGAAATTTGAACAAATATTCACAAATGCTAAAAACAAAACCTCGTCAAACATGGTGAGAAAATGCTTTTTCAGACTATTTAATGGCGTCTCTTTGCTTTAGTTCTTATAACAAGTTATCTTGCTAACTAGTGAACCTCATTCTTTGGTGCTAGCTAACTCTTGCGCAGTTGTCTTCCTGGATATTAGTTTGATAGTACTGCAGGTGGAATAATTTGGCTTTATAAAAGATAAATGTTGCTGTATGGATGACGAACGACCAGAAACAAGTAAGTAGATGATTGTGAAATGAGTAGAAACAGAGTAACACCGCTGTTAGCGTTGTTAGGGCAGGCGGAGATAACGGCGGTGCGGTACAGCGAGCTTTAACGTCAGCCGTTTACAAAGTTGTTGTTGTGAGGCAGAGACTGCCATTCTTCAGCGCGCGCACACTCACACACACAAACCAACCGCCGAGGAGGGAGAGAGCGCGAGCTAGAGCGAGAGCGAGAGAGAGAGAGAGATAGAAAGAGGGAGACAGCCAGAGCGCTACGGTTATTTCTCCTAGGCTCCGGCCGAGGCTGTGTGGTCTGCGGAGCGGGGATGTCCTCTGACGCGCTGTTGCTAAGGAGATGGACGGGCTGAATGGATCCGCGGTCCGGACTGAAACCTCCTCCTTCTCCTCCTCCTCGCCCCCTCGTCAGCCCACTGTCTCTTCAATGTGTGACCGTGTGTGTGTTTACAGGAATCACTGCGAACAACGTGACGCGTCAGCGCCAGCTCTGCACCAGCCGGGGTAAGGGATTATTTCAACATCGCCTTTCCCCCCCACCACCACCAACACCACCTCCTCCTCTTTGGACCATAAAACAACAGCAAACAATTCGAGATTATTTATTCAAAGCTGGATTTATTTAGCGTTAGATGAGAAAGACCACCGATGCGCCGGAGAGGAAGTCCGACAAAATAGTGATTAAAAAAAAAAGAAAGTTTAATTCTGGTGGCTGATGAAAATTGAACAAACTGCTGTTTCACCTGAAGACAACGCTGTGTGACTGTCTGCAAAGGTAGGCTCAGTTTATTAGGTAAACAGCACTGAAGCCAAAGTGGGTGAATATACAGTATATGAGTAGGCTGAGGGCACTGCAGCTTTAAGTCCACATAGCTTTTGAGCATTGCAAATACCACAAACTCATTTCTCCCTCTCCAATAACAGCTCTATGGGGCTCCGGTGAGGAAAAAGGAGAGGGCAGCGCATAGAAAATGAATACATTCGCAAACAACCCCTCATGCTGCTTTCGCTTACCTACAGTACAGTCAAGCCACAGCCGGCTCTTACTGCTCGCGCTTCATGCTGCCTCCTTTGTTTCCAGCCAGAAAAAGTCTGTGCTTGTGTGTGGTTGAGTGAGTGAGGAGGGGGGGAAGGAGTGAGCACGAGGGGACCCACTCAGTTCAATTTCTCGTTTTCTCGTCTCTCTCCCCCCAGTCCGGCGGAGCCGCAGCTGAGGAGCTGAGGAACTGGGGATTTGACTGGCAGCTCGGCGCGCCACCAAGGGAGGAGAGAGAGGGAGAGAGAAAGAGAGAGAGAGAGAGAGAGAGAGAGAGGCGGCTGGGCAGTGGGGTCGACGAGCCTGGCTGGCGCTGGGTGAATGCTGCCTGGCGAGGAGAAGGGCTGAGGCGGCGGCAGCGGCAGTAGGAGCAGGAGCAGCGGCGGCGGAGGAGGCGGCGGCGGCGTCAACTTCAAAAGGAGCATGGCATCCACGGGCATGCAGATATTTGGATTTGTCCTGGCGCTGCTGGGCATTATGGGTGCCATGGTCGCCACGCTGCTGCCCAACTGGAAGGTCAGCGCCGACGTGGGCTCCAACATAATCACGGCGATCTCCCAGATGCAGGGTCTGTGGATGGACTGCACATGGTACAGCACAGGCATGTTCAGCTGCACGCTCAAGTATTCGGTGCTCTCGCTACCTGCGTACTTGCAGACTGCCCGCACCACAATGGTACTCTGCTGCGTGTTGGCTGCCATGGGCCTCTGCCTCGCGTCCCTGGGACTAAAATGCACACGTTGGGGAGGCGGACGACGCTCCAAGCGGCACGCCGCCATCGCCAGCGGCGGCTGCTTCGTCGCCGCGGGCTTTCTGTGTCTGGTGCCCGCTTCGTGGTTCACCAACGAGGTCATCACCAACTTCCTGGACTCCAGCGTGCCCGAGAGCAATAAGTTTGAACCCGGGGGTGCCGTGTACGTGGCCTTTGTTTCCGCGGGATTCCTCTTCATGGGGGGGTGCATCTTCTGTATGTCCTGCTCGGGAAAGAGGCACGGACCCCAGGACCTGGTCCTGCTCCCCCCACCCGACAAATTGCTGCTCCAGCAGCAGCAGCAGCAACAGCTGCTCCAGCAGCAGGAGCTCCAGCACCAGTACTGCTCTCTCTCCCCATTAGACAATAAGACCGGCTACAGCCTGCAGGACTATGTCTAATAAAGCAGCGCCGTGTGTGCTACGGCTAAAGGGAGATGAGCCTGAGGGGAGACCATCACGGCTTATGCTACACACTAGGCTCCACTCCAGATGGAGGTGGAGAAAAAAAATGAGAAAGGAGGGCAACAACTTTGAATTCATTTTCCCCTTCTCCTCCATCTCGCTCTTCTACCTTTTTCTGTTTTGCAAGCACAAGCAGTGGAGGTATTCCCTGAGCAGCGCCTTGGAACAAACAGTGTGAATGTGTAAGGAGCCAGGATAAGGTGCTGCAGCATCGGAGGCAGCCGCTAACCAAATGCAGACATCCCTCATCAGTGAATCACAGAGAGAGTTCCCCTGGGGAATGGATTAAGCAAATAAGGAAGCCTTCTGTGTAGATTTTTTTTTTTCCCTCGCCAAAGGTTTGAATTGAACGAAAAAAAAGCAATCATTTAGCTGCTATTTACAATCGTTTGGTACCCTCCCAATTGATAAAATAGGCAATATAATGTCTGACGGCAGTCGGCGGAAACCCTTTCATAGCAAGCCATTGTAGTTTTTTCGTATACCTATCCACTAGAATGCTACGTGGACTTGATTGAAATAAATGGTCATATTTTTGTTAGCTAATAGAATGATGTTGATATTTTGCCTCTAAAAAGCATGCTGTGTGGAGCCTGTCTGTGTATTAATACAGAGGAATGCCTGGTAGAAGACTGAGACATAGCCACAAAATGCCTGTGCCTGAAAAGCTGTAGAAACATTACCCTCTGCTGTAACTGTTCAAAGAGGACTGTCAGGAGGTGTGGATGTGGGCTGCTGGGCTGGATTTGAGACGGAAAAATGTTTTGCCTGCCCCTCTCCCTGCAGGTGGACGTACGAGAGAGACGGAGAGAAAATTAATAGAAAGAGCCTCGGTCCTTCAGCGGAGTGGACTGACCGTCTGATGAGTGTTTTTTTTTTTTTTCTCTACATCATCTCCACCCAGACAAAAACATTCAAGCCCGTGTAGTGGCAGCCACCCATCCCAACGCATCTACCCATCCCTGCGCACCCACGTACTCACTCGTGCTTGTGTGTGTCTTTTGTGCACACAGTAAACACTCAGACACGCCGACTTTTTCCGCATGTGCTTTTCACTCCCCGTCATCCTCCTCCACACTGCCATGGAAACAGAATTCAGCCATTCAGATATCTTTATTGTCTGGGAGCATGTGCATGTCAGTCAGTGATTTGAAGTTGTTTAGGCGAGAGGGGGGAGTGAAGGGGGGCATCTCTTTTTCTCTCGCCATGGCTCCATAAGCTTTAAATCAGAGCCTCCGAGCTCACACTACTTTCGCTAATCCCCTTTATGAGCCCGTGACATGAGGCAGCATCCCTGCTACGTGGCCAGAGAGACTTTGGAAGAAAAAAAAATGCTCCTCTCCTCTGCTTGTGGTGCCTATACCATGCAAGCAAGCCGTCTTCGCAGGGATGAACGGATGTCTAATGGTGCAGTGGTTGGGGAGGTGAAAACGAAGCAGAAAAGGAGAAGCTTCTCGAGTCATGGTCGAGCGGGTGGCTGTGTGGCAGGCAGCTAAAAAAGGTTTGAGTCATTCTCCATATGTGACTTGTTTTCCAAGTGCGTCAGCAGTGCGCATATGCTACAAGCTTGCACCTGCAGACGGTCTCGGTGTCTTAAATTGCAGCCACTTGACTTAGTCACCATTCCTCCTTTTTCCTACCTGTCACTCTCTCATTTCTTTCACCCCCCCTCCTTCTTTCTCCATCTGTCCTGCTTGTGTCACATGTCACATGGATGTGATCGCTGACAAGAGTGGGTTGATGCGTGTTGAAAGCGTGGCCGCTCCGACACACGCACGCGCATAAACAAAACTGCCACCTACTCGTGTGTCAGCGGCGCTGTTCCGCTTTTCATGCAGTCATGTTTCCAGAGTGCGTCCGCTCTTAACTGGGGGGACGGATACTGGGAGGAATATTGTTTTTGTGCTCGAGACGGGGGCCTTGGCAGTGATGTATGGAACTGCACATTCTCTCCCTCTCTCTCGTAAACATGAAGCTTCCTGGGGGGGTGGAAAGAGCAGATGGCTGAGCCCAGCTCGCCACCTGCAGGCTGCTGCCGGGACACCACGGGGCATCTCTGTGGGCATCACTGCCGGCCCTGGCAGCCCTCTAGGGCCAGGTTCCTACCCTACCCCACCCCACCCCGACTTCCACGCCATCTCGCCCCCAGCACAGACTATGGCCGACCGAGCTGGCCTCCTGACAATAACTCACTGCCCAGGCACCATAACCAATGCAATAAACAAAGTAAAGAATGTGCCATGTCGTCAACTAATACCGACACGTTATGCGTTTCGAGAATGTGCCAAATCGTCTCATGATGACACGTTTTAATACTATCTGGAGTTCTTTCTGTTTATTTTTTTATTGCGTTGTTTGTACATGAATAATACATTAGCAAATGTTTTATGGATTTGTGATTTGTTCTGCCAGACTAAGTCTCAAGTCAACTAGATGCTTGTGTACAGTCCAGTGCAGCTTCCGAGGGTTATTTTAAATCCTCTTTATTCCTCATTTCCCAAAGCACAGCAGAGACTTCACTGGGCATGAGAGTTTCATTGGAAGGACACGAGTGTGGTATTTTCTAAATGAGAAAAATGTATTCGTTTCAGGAGTTCTGGTTACTGTAAGTCTGCGACAACTGTACACAAGTATCTGGGCTTTTACTGTGTTTGTTTTTACCGAGGGATCAGGATTCCCTCCGATTGTTTCAATATAAAATACAATGTCATGTTCATGCCATATCTTCTTTATAAGAAGACGACTCAATGCACCTTTGCTTATGTTACTTTACTTGACAGCAGTTTGTTTCAAATGGCTGAGCGCTCCGGGCTCCCTGGACCAGTACAAATACATAACCCAACCGGCACTCTGGAAAATAATAAAAAATGAAAAAAGGGAAAGATTTCTGTCTGACAGGATTCAGCGGGGAAATACGAGCTAGAAATTTCTCTTTTTTGTGGCTGTGCAGCTTGATCATCAGCACGCAACTTCATTAGCTTATAAATGGCCAGAGTGCAAAGTGACTAGGTCCTAAAAGTCTAAAGAGTTACAACTCTCCTGCATATACTGTAACAAGACATTGATTTATCATTTTGATAACCGCAGCTTATTTTTGTGGATGCTTTAGCACTTCTTACTTTGCCAGAGCATATTTGTGATGATGAACAGTTCACAAGTTCTGATACAGTTGTCTCAATGTGCTTGTGCAAGTAGTTCTATTTTTTACCAATAAAACTATTTTGTGAAAGCAACATACCTACTGCATGTGGTCTGCCGTGTGTGTGTTCATGTGTGTGGCCGATAAGGATAAAGACGGCATTGATTTTCCTGCCAAATCTACAGATTGCTGGATAGTACAGGCTGTGCCGAGTGTAGGCAGGCAGGCAGGCAGGCTGCTCATATGGAGCACACAGGAATACAGCAGGACCAGTCCAACTAAAATAGGCATCTATAAAACATTACTGTGTGCAAATTAGTTTTGAAAAAGGAATTCATCCTTCAGTACAACTCCCAACCTCTTCTAATCATTCCTCACTGAGATGATGGACTAATAGATGAATGAAATAACAACACCTCTGGGAGGTTATGGGAATTGGAGTTATCTCACTTGTGTCTGGTGTATCTGACACAGAGTCATGAACTGACAGGCGACACGTACAGCAGCTGCTGGCAATCATTAAAGATGGCCGCAGAAGAACAAGAGCATGCATAGTGTGAGACAGACAATTCACATGAGGGCCATCTGCAATTTATGACCAACATGAATCGACACTCTGCAATAAGCAGATATTGGTTTATTGCAGATATATTGGCGTGTATGCTGGCTGAAACAGTGTCTCCATTAAACAGCTTGTTCGCTAGAGAGCACTGAGAATAGATCACTAGAAACATAACTTGCAAGTTTTTGAAGTAATTTTTGGGGCAAAATTGAATTAATTGAATAATCGTTGGATTTGTGGCTGAAAAAATCTCTTTGGTGACTGATTACTTTGAGCGTCTGGGAATTCTGACGGTTAATTTTTAACAATTTTCTCTCATTCTTTAAATTATTAATGAAGAAACAAATTGTCAGATTTATCGATAATGAAAATAATCGTTAGTTGCAGCCCTACTGACGAGTTTATTCTGTGAAATGTTCTTCAATTACTAGTTTCAAATAATCCAAAAAGCGTTTAATGTTTAAACTCTCAAATATCAGTGTCAGTTTTGGCCTCAAATCCTATATCCTCTAATCCATGAAATTTGTAAATTGGACACCTGCCAACGCATTACCAAGAGAAATGATCTATGAGCAAGACTGTTTTTAAATTTCCTGTTTTAAATCTTGCAAACGTGCTTCATTAAACTGACATCCACAATAAACTAAGAGGAATGCCAGTATGCAAAAAAGGTACTAAATATAAACGCTAAAACTAGAACTTGTGCCACAAATCATCAAAGTTCGTACAACTTGCTGAAAGAAGACATTTGTTTCAGGCCGGAATACTGTACGCCGTTTGCCTGCATTTACTTCATATAACGCAGCCTATGGAGCACTGATGGAGCACTTAATAAAGAGTTTCTTTCCAAGAGGATCTGAGCTCTCTCATTACAGCTGATTGGAGCCTCGTTGACACCGGCTGAGTGAGAGAGACTGTGCTTTCCCGAAACAAACATGGATTATTCAAGTCTCTCGCTCGCTCTCCCACTCCTCTTGGTTATGCAACAAGAGTGCAGATCAAATAACTACTCCTCTCGTGGGGAAGCGCTAATAAGATCTGCTCCTCTGTGTATTTAACCTACATTTTCCATCAAAGGCTTTCACCCCGAGTTGCCGCTATGACAGATCTGGAATGTGAGCTCGGATGAGGCGAGGTGAGCGCTTATCAATTTGAGGCAGGGGTTAATCATGCGCCAGGGCTCTTTCTCTTTGAACTTCTGCGCCACGGCAAACCCGCGCGTTATTTTATTGACTTTCTTGACCAGCAAATAACCTTCCCAAAGATCAACCGCAGGGAAAAAAAAGACAGGTGGAAGACAGCGAGGTGATGACTGCACACACACACACACACACACACACACACACACACACACACACACACGAGTGCTGATGCTCTCCACTACTCATGCTCGCAGACACAAAGGAGAGGCGAGACAGATATGCGAGCATGTTAAGGAGCTGTCGTGCCATCGCTCACCGAAACTCCCATTAGCGCTCGCCGCGTCGCTCGGAACGCGCCGAGCGCCCAAATCGCTCCGGCGTGTCACCGCGCTTAATGTGCGGCTCTTTTGTTCTGGACGGCGGTTTACGCCTCGCTCGCGTAGGTTCATATTGGAGATATAATGCGGTCATCAGCGGCGAGAGGGAGGGTGACCTTCCTTTGTTGGTGCTGCTCTCCTCTGGTCCTCCTGTGAGGCTGAGGGGAATAATAGCGACGACCTTGGCTGCGCGGTTAACTGCTGAGAAAGGCAGTAAAGGCTGCGGAGATGACAAAAGGAGCGCTTGTAGGAAAACAATACACTCAGTTCAAAGGAGGCCCTTTAATATTTCAGCTCTGAGCGCGGGGCGGGACGCGCGGCTCTGAGGTTTTCCGGCGAGCTGAAGGTGAGGGAGGCTAAACGGTTGAAAGGTGTGGACGCATCAGTTTTTTTTTTTTTGCATTTACGTCTCTCTCGACGCGAGTGATCGCTGTAGAGGTTATTGTATTGCAGGAGGCTACGCCCGATTAATGAAGAGCACGGAAAGGTGGATGTTTACTGACGTGCGGGACCAAAAAGGTCGACGCAACTGTCAGTCAAACCCTTCCTCTTTCGCTGAAAACAATCTTGATGAAAACACCCACTAAATCCGACCGAAAGTCCCTCT
>JBCAUF010000042.1:5473404-5484371 GCA_038406115.1 Haemulon aurolineatum
AAGATAATCTCCAAGCATGTAGAGCTGCAAAGTTTTATCCTCCTCACATCAACTTCTGATTAAATTTCATTGTTGGCATTAAATCTAACGTCAGTGTCAGCACAATGGTGGAAGCAAACAGCTTTTGAAGACCAGTTCTACAAGGAACAAAAATATTAAATGATCTGCAGGCATGATTAAAGGTCCTGTTGTGTGGTTTTTATTACTTCCTTAAACCTGAAATATCACGTTCTGAACACAACACTGACTTTATAAACTGACATGGAGAACCACCCAGCAAGCAGTGGCTTATTTACATGTCCAGCAGCGGTTACAGAGCATTGTTATTATTCATTTGGAGCATGTCTCTAGTCACGTAGTGAATATAAGTCCAATATTTTCTCTATCTTCGACTCTCTTTTAAAGCTAGGTCGGTTGCTCCATTATTTCACGTAGTTTATTCAAAACACATCTTTGTGCCATCAAATCCTGTCTCATAACTTTCTGCAAACCATTTGTCTTTTCCTGAGCAGTTTAGACTCCAAAAGAGGAGGGTTGAAAATGAAATGAAAGTAGATGGTGCTACACAGCCTAGCAGCTACAACAGCTTCCTTTATTGTGCACCCCTAACTCTCCAGTCCCTCAAAGGTTAGCATTGTCAAGATCATTTCTCTTCATCAATGGTGCATTGTTGCAAATCAAAGTTGTTAAAACATAAACTTGTCACAAAACAATTTTCATGAATTTATGTGAATACCCCGAATGAACTGATGCAATTGATTTTACTGCAAAATGTTGACATTTTAATGTGTGACTGGGCTCTTATGGGCTCTAGTGCTGGAAGAAATCACTAGTGAAGAGACACTGCTTTCCAGAAAGCAACAGTCTGCTTTTCATTGGGACTTTAATTGCAAGATAACTAGCCTGCATGGCTTTAAAAGGTAGTTCAAGTTTACCTGGTCCACTGTACCTGAGATAACAGTATATTATCCCATCCCATCCATTTATCCCATGATTAAAAAGTAGGCGTATCAATTTTAGTTGTGTTTACTTTCTACTGCTTCAGTGCACATGTCTAACCTATACCTTAAACTATACTCATTGATGCAGAGCACAATTACTGTACCTCAGATTTAGTTCACTGGCCTTGTTTTCTGAAAGCGGGGCCAAAAAGACAGTCTGGCTGCCAAAGTCCTGGAGAGTTTGGCCACACTCAGCCAAGTCAGCAATTGGTGGTTGCTTGGACCACTGCTAGGGCTTGGGTGGCTCCTGCCACCGGACTTTCCCAGCATTAGAGAATGGCATGGTTCAGCTGTCACCAAGGGTCAGCGGGGAGAGTTAGCTCTCCACTCGGCCGGCCAAGACATCTAGCATTCAGCTAGCCTCAGCTGCTAACAGTGCCCGTGTTGGCAAGAGGGGACAAGTTATATATAGAACTATACTTATAGCCTCTGTGACTCAAGTCAGAAAGAGGGACAATGGAAGATGTCGCTGAGTGAAAAGATCTGGCCCTGTGACAAAGGACATCACACTGCACCTCTGCCTTTCTCCTCACTGGGCAACGGCCCCTTTCAACTGCCGAAAGGGAGGAGAATAGTGCCTGCCTACCTCCACCGCCCCCCCACCTCCCTTCTTCTCCCTTTCATTCTCACACACTCTTCAACTGACTTCTCGTGAGGATAGGAGGGAAAGAAAATGAGAGGTGTGTTTCAGACCGCTATGCGGAGCAGAGCTGGATAGGCTGTGGGAGTGAAAGAGGGAGGGAGGGTGAGAGAGAGAGAGAGGGAGAGGGGGAAGTTACAGTGCTCTGTTATTGCTCTCTACCATTCCCTCTCTGACCTGAAGAACTGAAAGGAGAGAGAGAGAGAGATGGCTTTTGGCACAACTCAGTAGCCAGCACAAGCAGACACCACAAGTGGACCACACAGGCCAGAGGATATTAGTGGATGCTTGACTGCCCTTTCTCTAGGATTACCCTTGCTGCGACTACTAATTACTTAAACCTGGGGACAACTCACCAGCAGGTAAGTCAGTTTCTCCTAATGAAAGCATTCTCGTTCCCCATGTCCTTGTCAGAGGAACAACCAAAGACAAGCACGTGCCTCTGGTAAAGTAGAGCTTATCAGCTGTTCTGCTTACAGAGTGAAATAAAGGAAACGGCTCAGGTACAGCACAGGTGCTGCTGCTTAGCTGTCATCAATTTATGAAGCCAGTGAAGGGCATTATTTGATAGAAATCCACCCTCTTGGCTTCATTTGAGCTGTGGGTCGGGGCTGTTCCGCACCATATGAATGAAATAACTCTTCCTTGAAGCATGTACTTAATTCAGCTGACTTTTTATACATTCAACTGACGTGGATTTTGACATGTTGCATTAATTACTTGCCCATTACAAGACAAGGGACTACTCTTGGTGCTGTTAATGGCAATACAGATTTGGCATTGTGACAGCGCATACAGAAAAGAGTCATGAATCAAACATTTCCAGATGAATTACATCTTATATTGCTGTATGAATAAGGCCATTTAGTGAGAGGGCTTTTGTGCTTTGCATGTGGGAAGAGAAGCCCACAACTTCGCCAGACAACAGGGGATCATGGTGCATTGATACTGAGAATGCGCAAAAAGGAGAAGTAATCCATCATATTTGTCACTTCGTGTTTGGGAATGATATGCACTCATATGGCACTACAGAAGTGCAACTTTTGCCCTCAACTTCCCCTCACAGCTAAACTCTGCAGCACCATGCAACCCTCGCTACCGTGCTCACTGTACACTCACACGATGCACAAATACACACACCACTGCTGAACATTAAGAGGCCTTCACGAGCTGCAGCAGGATGACATCTTTCATCCTGAATATTTATGGACTGTAGTGACGCCAAAATGAATTCCATTTCATCCGCATGAAGTCATTGGCCTTTCGGAGGAGACACATGGCTCCTGCTAGCCCGCTGTCCATTTGTCAGGGCGCACATCACCTTCCCTCAGCGAACCCGAAGAGAAAAGATGAAATGTATCTCAGTCTCGGCAAGGGAATGTAACGCAGGTGTGGCTCATGCTGCTGTCAAAGATCCTTTCTGTCAGTGTCCAGGGGATCTGTGCAACCTCACCCTTCCTCTCTCCCCTGCCTCCCACCCTCTCCAGCTGATGTGGCCTCTGTGCACTCAGTGATATCACCACCGACACAGGACAAAGAGAACTAGTGGGGCGATATTACTCATTAACATTTTTGCGCTCGCTCCAGTCTTATCTAAGCTCATCCTCTCTGGCTCTGGCTCGGCACATGGCCCGCAAATTCTGTGGAGCTCAATCAGCCAAATGGCCTCTCAGTAGAGACTGATTTGTGAATGTTGAGCCGGGCCGTTATCAGTCGCAGCTTGTAAATGAATCAGTCTTACTGTAAATCAATAATGCGGCCCCTGTTTAAACTGAAACCAAGCTGGCAAGGCTTGAGTGTCTGCCAAAGTAGCATTGACTTGAGATGCACTAAATGTGTCAGTGGCTTACCTCATGACATTACTATAGCTCTATGTCACTTGAGTTGTTGCCCATGCAGAAGATACTGTGGTTTAGCTGTGAGGTGCAGTGGCTTCAGCATAGGCGTCTGAGAAGAAAGACATTTTTTAAAATTGCATTTCTGTTTTAGCAGATCCAATGTCCAGCTGTCTGAGTAGCATATATAGACAGTTGGGATATGTTTTACTGTGTTTTGAACCAGCATCTACAGCATGTTTTCAAAGAATTGTTTGACATATGGAAACTGCTTTGTACAAAACAAATACAAAGATATCCAACAGAAGAACTGAATTCTAAAAGAAATAATTTGAATAAGATCCAGGAACAAGACGCCATGTTTTGAAGACAGGGTATGCTTGTTTCAAATGCACTGCTTTCATTATTCTTTGACACCTCTAAGGTCTCCTGCACATTATCAACTCAGTGACCCAATTCCTTCCTAGCTACGAATGTGTGTCTGTTCTTGTGTGTTGTACGTGTGTGTATACAGGCATGTTTGTTTGAGGCTATGTCAGTGTGTGTGAACACAAACACAATATAGTGGGAGGCGGAGCTCCTGGCTGCCAGTAGTCGGTGTCTTCCCCATACGTCTGGTGGGCCTCAACAACAGCTGTCACTGACACATGCACAGCTCCACTCGTATAAGGGCCTCTGGTCTTGAATTCCAAAAATGCAGCTTAGACACATTTGGATATTTCGCAGAACAGTGGCATGTATAACTCATGTTGCCTTGGTTTAAAAATAAGTCCTTGAACGCCATAGCAACCCAAGATCTTCCGAGGATCATCTGATATGTAGCGGGCAAGATGGCGCTGTGGATCGGTTGCTGACTGGTTCTTGACATGTAATAATCTTAGAGCAGGTGAGGTCACTCATTCACATCACGTACAGTAGGAATAACCTGAGTGCTGCGAATGTTTGACGTTCGTCAGACCTTAATAGGCTGTAATTATCATGTGTCTCTGTGCAGCTATCTCATGGCGCATATCTCATGCACTGCTCCATTGCGTCTTTCTCAGCGGGAAAAACTTTCTTCAGTCTGATGCATGAGACGTCTGAAATTCCACAGAAGGGAAAGATTAGTTGATCTCAAACATATCCCCACCCTCTCTACACATCTCATGCTCTCCTCCTCTCATCCATGTCTTTTGAGGGGAAGTGACTTAATCATGACTCCTCCAGTGAAATGGTGTGTGATGATGACAGCCATCCAAAGATCTCATCTGTTCAGTGGGGGTAAAAAAGGCACTGAAAGATCTGAGATAAGGACAACTGGTTCCTATGGTTGATTGTCCGTTATAGCGCTGAAACCAAATATCCAAATATATACTTTTCACACATTTGTTAGTGAGAGTTCTTCAGCCCGCTGCCATTTTATTTTCTATTTTTGTCTTGCCTGCAACAAAGCATTCATTGTTTTTATGATAACTAGTTTTATGATAAAGGTAAACAAAAGACAAAAGAGCACAGTCACGATAGCAACACAAGACAATACAAATGCTTACCTATGACACCGAAATGGCTGGTGCTGGTGAGGATTTGGAATAGTGCGGTTACTGAAGCCAGATATTTCATTATCATTCCAAGCACACCAGAGTGTGACATGTTTACCATCTAAGGTCCAAACCAAACTGACAAACACGCGCATATTTCAACCTTTCAAAGTTAAGGTTAATGTGTGAGCAAACATTTGACTTAGACATCCAGCGGAATTACCACTGTATTGGAGCTGCATTTGTTACCAATGGAGGAATTTAGGTTTAAAAACAATGTCTCTCCTTTTGCCTTTCTTTTGGTCTCCACCACCAAATATCTTGATCTATAGCTTGCCAGATATTTGTCTTTCTTCAACAGCCAGGTACTAACCTTGTCTACCATCTCGTGTGGGTTTTGGTTTGTAGTTGGCTTATCAGAGTTTATTTGATAACAAGAGTCTACAGCCATGCTGGCGGCTCTCAGAGCCTGCACTTAAGCACAAGAGTGCTTTGAGCTGAATGCTAAATGCATGACAACATGCTCACAATGGGAATATTAAGGGCTTCATCCTCTGGGGACCATGAATGCATAAAATTTCACGACAATCCATCCAATAATTGTTGAGATATTTCAGTCTGGACCAAAGTGGTGGACTGACAGAACAACATTGCCATCCATGGAGCCATTCCTCAAGCACGGCTAAAAACAGCTGCCTGCTGCTAGCAATGGGTTAATAAGAGCAGTGACACTGAACCATGCAGTTATGTTTTGAGCTGCCAAGAGTATGGTGGTAATATACTGTGCCTTTCCTGCTTTTGCTTTTTGACAAAACAAGCAGAGGTGTAATTACTAATAATGATGGCATCATTACAGACTCAGCTGCTCGGTAATAGTAATTTTTGTTACTGTCATGTCTTCGTAATGGCTATATCGTCTCACTTCAATGGGATCGTGACCATGATCGCAATCTGGTGGCAGACATCAAGAAATAAGCATAACATGTCATAGAAATGGCCGATCTGCTCCTCTGCTGGTCTCATCTGTTCTGTTCGATTTGATCTCTCTATTTGATCCAAAATTAATTTCTAGTTCTTGCATGGTCAGCAGAAGAAACCTCTCTTAACACAGGAAGTAACACATTAAAACCTGGGAATGAAAAGTAAAATAAAAACAGCTGCTTTAATTGATGAATGCCATACTTACTACCAAAAGATTTATACTGTAATCTCTATGTCTGCCAGCCAATAGGAAGACAGGATTGAGAAGTGCCCAAAGTCTATATATAAAAGTCTTAATATACAGTCTATGGGCATGTGATGTTATGTCACATGAGTATGTGGCAATTAAACTTTCTGTGCAAAGATACTAGTGTAGCCACAGTGAAAAAGCATCTGGATGTCACTGAGCCAAAATGACAGAGAGAAAAGCAGAATGCCTTGAAAATAAAGCTGTTCAATCAAAACAAAACATTTAACTTAGAATGAAAACACAGATTAGTTTTTCTCTGAGATAATGAGGGACCACTAACCAAACCTGTAGAATTCTGATCTTGACGGCGTATAGATGAGATTTCAAACAAATGGCCGACCCCATGACATTGTACCATATTTGAGACTGTTCATCCATATGTTGTCTTGCTGTTTCTATTCATAGAACATTCAGAACTTGATCTCTTTTTTGATCTCTACACCATAAAGATGATATCCACTCATGCTACTGGCAAGACATGAGTGCTTGATAAGTCAGTTTTAGTTTACAAATATTTTCTATAGACTTAGTAAATGCTCCATGTATTTAATTCTTAGACATAAGAATGAGTCCATTTTCCCCATTATCTATATTGAGCTCATTCTAAAAGATGGAGGTGAATCATGTATCCAGCAACTCCACCTACCCGTATGGTTGGAGTCAGTTTGTCGCTTGAGAACAGTGTTCCATGTTGTGTGACTAAATACAGTACGCATCAAAGTCTCTCACAAACACATCAATATTCACTATGCATGTTTCAACTTGTAAAGATTTACTCTTGCTCCTGTGGATAGACACAGGCATCATGTGAGACATAAAAGACTCAAAGTGAATATTTAACAAACTTCCCGCAGCCCAACTATGTCATATTTCACAAGTGACTGACTCAGGACGTACCTGTGCTGAACTGTATTGGAAGAAAAAGTGGCGAGTAAGCCTTTAATGTGAGAAATTACGTGTAGGGAAGTAGCTACGGTGGATTCTTCTCACTTTGCTTATTAGTGAAACCTTAACTGCTGAAGCTACCGCAGGCTCCAGTGAGGGGATCAGGTTAATGTGACATCAGGAAAATACTACAAGATGAAACCCACCACCTATGCTGACATTTTGCTCCAGGATGGCATGCCAACATTAGAGTTATTGTCGCTATGGGGTATTAATAGATGCCATGATTACAGGAAGACAAGCTGTAAATGCTTCAGTTCTGTCCATGAACGCTCTTTGATGATTCAATTTCTTATTACTGGAAAAATGCTCCTGAAAAGTAGAATCCTAAGGGAATGTCTGAGTCACTGTTGAAAAATCTTGTCATTCATCTTTGCCTAAAGCCTCTTGAACATGGTGTTATGCAAAATTTGACCCCAAGGTCACTGGCCGTCTCGGCTGGAACATGCTGTCCATCAAACTCTAGGAACAGACTGCAGCTTTGTACCCTTGCATGGGAAATAGGTGCTCACGAAACATTCAATATCGGATGGATTGACTCGTAGCTTCGAATCTCATCCGCGGCTACAACTTTGATTGAAATTCCCATATCTTGGCGGGCAAGTGTGTTTTTCTTGTCAGGACGGAAGAGCTTCTCAAGCGTACTGCATTTTATCAGTGTCCTCTGGCAGAACCAGTTGCCAAACGCTTGCATGCAAAGAACATTTCCCACTCCTTATTTAGTCACATCGGGTTTGGGGTGTGAATATATCAAACTCACTGAATCAAACAAGTAATTTTTCCAATAGCATCTTGTTACATTTTTCTGCAGTTGCTGTCCTCATGCCTCATCTCTGGCAAATTAATTTGGCTACAAGTCAGACTTTTATCACCCGAGCTCTCCCCTTTGTCACATTTTCTCTCAATTGGAATATCACAGACTTGCGCAATGTTCAGCTGTATCATAGCCTGATATCAAGAGATAAAGTGTGCCAAGAGAGATGACAGAATATAGTGCTGGTAACAGTTCGCATTTATGCTAATCTTGCTAATGCTAATGTTCTTGCCAGTGCTTTACAGCTCTAGATATCTGCACATGAGCACACACAAGGTTTCAATTCAGGCTAAACAAAGAAATTAACATTCATTCAATTTCTTTACCACTGAAGTGTTACAAGTATCACTAAGGCTACCAGGGGTCAACCATTTTTGATAAATTCAGCAACATGTTAAGAAAACCAAAGGTGACATCTTCAAATGTCTTCTGTCCGAATAACAGCTCAAAACACAAAGATGTTTAATGTAAAAAAATGTAAGACACAAAGACGCAGCAAGTCTTCACTTTTAAAAAGATGAAACCAGTATTTGCCTTTTTTACCTAAAAATGTACACCTTTGATTGATTTTCAAAACTGTGGCTGATTAATCTTTTGTTGATTGACTGATCAACTAAGTGATTAATTTATTAAACAGTGTTTATCAGTCATATATGGAGCTGATCTGAAGTGTGTGTTGATGAGCACTGTATTCTCCTGTATGAAATGCTTATTTCTTACCACAGATAAAGGTTTTATAGTGGTAATCACTAACTTGCTGACCAATGACAAAATTTTATAGCCCCTTTTTTTCACTTTGGAACGAAGGCATGTGTTTGGTCGGGACCTATAAATACTCGTATACGTGACAGCTGGACAACTGGACTCACCCAAACCATGGGATAGATTTGGGGTCCTGCTTTAAATTTGTGCTCAGGCCATGACTGTGGCCTCAATGGGTATTAGGCCACCCTTTCATATTAGAAGGCACTATGGAATTGGATGCCGGGCAATCTTTAACATTGTGCCAATGGTTTGGATGCCATAAATGTGTGTGGACATTGTGACGGGTTGGCACAGAACTCAGAGTAAAGACTTATTGTCTGCCAGCTCTCCTTTGTATTCCATAAAGACAACTGGGAATGTTGCATGTCAGACTGAAATGCAGGCCACGTGGCTTTGGAATTCCCATTTGTTGGTCTGGAGAATTCTCGACAGTCAAGACCGCAATGAAGCGTCAAGGTGGATCAAAGACTTGTCATCTATAGACTTTTGATGACAAGCAGACTTTAATGACAAAGTCTTGTCAAACAAAGTCTTGTCAGCAATACGTCCTGTGAAATGGATTATTACTATCTGCAAAAGCTGTCATGTAAGTGTTTTGTATGAATCCATAAAAGTTAAGAGAATTATTACTCAACTCTGAATTTCCCTCAGCTCTATGGAGCATTTCAGCTTCTTTTATCTCATTGTTTTGATTCTAGAAAAATGTCTAATGATCCACTGTAAGTTGATGAACAGTTTGTAGCGAGCTGATGCTTTTAGTGGAGCATTTGGCAACTAAAGATATTTCCCACAGGAGTTTGGGTAAGACCAAACCTGAGCTAAAAGGAAAACTCCCACACGTCTTTGAATGAACGTAGGTACTCCAGAAATGACAAATGTGTTTATTTGGAGCCAAATAGTCTGTTAATGTACTGTAATGAGCTGAACTTATATGTCAACATCTAATATTCATGGAAAACTAATTTGTCAGTGCAACAGCAAAAATGTACAGAAGTTCACACCACTGTAATGAATCAAAAACAGTATTTGTGTGTTGATGTGTCTTTTTACTGGAGACAGAGCACTTTGGGAATATTTGCACCATTTATGTGTGGATGCTCTTTACTGATCTTTACTACACAGATATTGGTCAGTTTCATACATTTAGATGGTGAATTTCTTTATAGTTATTGAATAGCTCTTTGTTATAATAACTTTTAAAGTAATTTAGTTCTCAGCTATAACTACACACACTCTCTCCTGCTTGCTCTGTTGACCGGGAGTGACACCGCTGAACGAGGTGAAGTGTTACAGTAGCTTCTCTGGATTTTCATGGCTCCAGCCCAGAAATTAAAAATAAACCGCATAGTGCCGAACTCAGCGTCAACCTTTATTTTTTCTTACTCAGGAACTTTGCCCGAGTCATTTACAGTACTGCACACTGTACTGTTTCTGCGTTTCATCACTCATGCCACAGTAGGGCCTGTTTTAATGCCCCCCACCAGTGGGCACTTCCCTGGTCTTTCAAAGTCTCTGGCACTGTTTGAATGGCAAGGCCTACGCTGGTGTATGCTGCTGTGCTTTGACATTTGACTCAATGATAGTGAGCCCACAGCTGAAACTAATAGTTATGGACAGGAAAGAAGGCACTGCAATTAATCTCCGGTTAAGAACCTGCTCTCCTTGGAGCCAGTGTGCACTCACTGAACTCCCAGAACTATGATAAGGAATGTTCTTAATGTGTTGGTTCATCAGATCTTTTTTCTTCCTCTGCTTGAACCTAAAGATGCATTTGCTGTTATCTTGCACTCTTCCCTCTCATATGCGTGGGTCATTTTCCTGGAAACAGGTGGGATTCAAAGAGATTGGTTTCAAGCATCATTAGAATTCACTGCAGGCTTAGCTTCGTTGACCACTATTACAGAAGAAGATAAACATTTTTCTTGATGTGAACCAAAACCTTTGATAGACTCGCTTTCAAACCTCTCTAAATTGCATGTGGAAAGTCTAATTCCTCGTCCTTAACAGCCCATTCACTTTCATCACCTTGTTAGACTGATTCAAATGGTTATTGATGTTTTACCTTGAGCTTCCCAGATTTCAGATCGCCTTGGAGAGATTATTATCTGGACAGAGTAGTACAGTATGTACAAACATTGTATCATACAGCGTGCATGCTCTATGTGTTTTGTGTATGCTCATGCCTCTGGTCCTGTGCTTAAGGGACAATTCATGAAATT
>JBCAUF010000042.1:5487817-5498229 GCA_038406115.1 Haemulon aurolineatum
TGTAACACAGGTCAATATACAGTACATTAATATACAGAACAATAGTAGTTTTTAACACTTACGGACATTTTCATGATAGAGTGTAATTATATGGTGTGGAAAGAAGATAATATTTATTTCATGTAGCCTACAGTGTAAGTGATGTGCAATATTTAATGTCAGTGCAACTTTATTTGTAATAGTAAAATGAACAGTGGGTGTTTTGCATATGGGGAATTTGGCGAGAAAGAGGAACAAGAAACTGAACCATAAATTAGGGCCAACATGGTTTATAAAACCAGTATGGAACATATGAAGTGTAAGAGGTGAGAGAATCCAGGGAGAAATCGACATCAGAGGAATGTGTGAAAGATGGCCTCATCTGTTGAGTGACTCACAAGGGAGGGAGAAGGAGAGAAGAGGGGAGGAGAGGGGGGTAGCTGGTAACTAAAGTGATAACCTCACATGCCTTTGTTTGACAGGCAGAGGTATGGAGCCTGTGGAAGAGAGGGGGGGGGGGGAGGTGGCGTGGAACTTGTAGGTGAGGTAGGGGTCAGGCTCTTCGCTGTGGGAAAGGGGGAGGTCAGGGGCAGAGTGGGGAGGAGACGAGGCCACTGGGTGGGGGCGCAGGAGGAAAGACAAGCGAAGGAATAAAAGGCTTTGAGGGGAACAAATCTCCCATGACATCATCTGCGAAATGAAGTCACCGCTGAGGTTGCGACCTGGCTTGTTGGTCAAGAGGAGACAAGGGATGAGTGGTTGGGTGGAGAGGGAGGACGGTCCTCCAGCGTCAGTAGGGGGTGGGGATGGTAACATCACGTGTATGGAGGGCCTCACAGAGATCAAACAAGCCTGGTTGTGAGTGTGTAGATGTGCACTGAATTTGTATGAGAGAGGAGGCCCTACTAATTAACGTACTTACAGATGAAAGAGTTTAATTGAGTGTTGCTTGTTGGGGAATGTATTTGGCTGCAATTCCCATAACACATCACTGTCCATTCTCACACAGATAACCCTGAGAGATGAGCATGTTTTATGCATGAATTGTTTATTATACATGTAAGTTAGAATGTGGTTTGCTACACATGTTAGCATTCATAGTTTGCCAACAGCCATGCTATGCAGGGGACAGAGTAAGAGAGAAAGCATCTGCAATGTACTGGATACTGTGTATATACATATATCATCTGTAGAGCAGACTAGAAACCACTTATATGCTGCATTTCATGAACTGTCAAGACTTCAAACAGTTCATTTGCAGCACTGACCCAGCGGAGACACCGACTACCTCTCCTCCTTGAGCTTTTACTGCAGGACACAGGAAACAGACCATAGAGGCTAAATCACAGTCATGACAGCTGAGCTACCATTACACACTGAACACAGGGAAATGAGCAGCAGACTTGAGCTCGCGATTGTAGCTGCCGCCTTGGCTGGTTTCATGAGACAGGGAAAGAGGGTAGTCAAGATTATAAGCATGAGTGAGTACAGAAGTAGACCATAGATAAAATCATAGGATGAAAGTCATGTTTTTGGTTTTCACTTCAATGCACTGGCACATTTGTGCATTTTACCATATGAACAAAAGTAGTTATGACAGTACTGGTGGGTCTTTGGGAAGACGTGAATAGACTAGTTTTCAGTAATGCTTGTGGCCCTGTGAGGCCGGCACAGCAATGCTAACGTGCACACAATGTCAATGCTAACATACTGATGCGAAGCAGTCCCCTTGACCAACAATGTTTACTATGTTCAAAAAAGTTCTGTCTTTGGTTAGCATGCTTACATTTGCTTATCACCAGTCAACACAAAGTACAGATGGGGCTGTGATGGAAATGTCATTAAATGTGTCAAACTGGCTGAACGACAGACTGACTGGCCTTGCCATTCCTCAACAGCCAAACTGCTTTCATGGCTAATAAAACAAGCATTGACTGTGTAATGATCAAAACCTTTAAATACTGGCTTCAGTTTGAAGCATATGGCACAAATCACATGTGAACTAGCACTTTACTTTCACTTGATCCTTGTTTTGCATGCAAGAAAGAGGTGACCTCCTTCCTATGCCAGGTAGTTTCCAGCAGGTTCCTTGGCCCGTGCATGGGTCGGCCTCTGTCACCTCGCAGAGAGAGTGAAGGGGATGAGCTCTGCTGCGTCTCGATCTGTCAGCAGTTGCAGAGCCCAGATCCCTTTATCTGTTGCCATAGAAGGACAGAAAACTGACTTGGAGTCGTGAAAAGGCACAGAAACAGAA
Organism: Haemulon aurolineatum; assembly: GCA_038406115.1. Lineage (NCBI taxonomy): Eukaryota > Metazoa > Chordata > Actinopteri > Lutjaniformes > Haemulidae > Haemulon > Haemulon aurolineatum. The sequence continues at coordinate 5,490,051 of JBCAUF010000042.1, forward strand.
AATGGCAGGAGAAAAATGTTTCTAAACCATGGACTACATGGCCTGACATCAACACACAAAATGCATACAGACTAGCACATGCTGTGGAAAAACAGATTCAATAACACATGACAACATTACTTGCTTTGCACGCACATATTAGTGCCAACACCTACGCAGAAACACACCCGTGTCTGCCATGTCTGGTACTGCTCTGTTTTGACATTCACTCTTTCAGGTGAGATAGAAGCATGTCATCATCTCTTCTTCATCAATGTGATCTCTTCCAGCCTGTGGTTAAGAGTGAAGAGAGAAAAGTCAAAGGTCTTGTGCCAAACATTTACAGGAATGCAGACGATGGGCACAGGAGAAGCAGTTTTTGACTGTTACGCCATCATCCATTAACACCTTCTCAGACAACTGAGCGATTTATATGTCACGAGGTTAAAATATTTAAGTGGCATGGACTTTCAAACACTGCAAAGTCACGCACGCAAAATGAAAATGCAGACCTGAAACTGTCATTTTAAAGCCTTACACATCACATTATTCAACCATCTACAACCAGCTCCAACAGATCATGTACAAACAGCATGTGTCGGCCTATTGTAGTTCTCTTTAAATCGTCCACTGTCCACTTGCTTCTGATTTTTCTCTTTTAACACCACATTAGTCTTATGTACTGTACACTATCACTGACTCTCTTGCTTAACACTTAATGTTTTTTCTCTGTCAAGAGAGGTCATTACTGTACAACACAGTGCTATGACAGCTTTTTGGCACGTCATGTCCGCTTCAATCCTCAGCCTCCTGACACAGAGGGGCTGCAGTGCCTCTGAGCAAAAATTCTCCCGATTGCATGGGATGAGATTTTGTTCCATGACAAAAAAAATTTCTTTCGTGAAGGCTGAGGAGGCTTATGGATCGCACCTGTGTATTTGCTTAAGACATGAGTTTTTATTTCTTTCACACAAACTGAGAAACGAGAACCTTCATTCAAACAACCTTGAAATGTTACTAACTAAGAAGAAACACATGCACTTGTACACAATTATAGGTATGTTTCTTAGGGAAGGTCCCTTTCTAGCGTATGTTTCTCTATCAAACTCCTTTCCTTCTGGTTGAGCTTTTACAATTGTAGTAATACTTAAGAGTGGATACACTGTACACAGCCAATTTGGTATTATTCATTTCTTAGTCAGTAACAGAACACAGCCATGTAATACTAAACTATGGTTCTTACATGACTTGACCACCAGACCCAAATACCACTGACATCATGACTTTGACCTTTGCGTGAAAGTAATTTTAGAGTGCCAATTTCTAGGCTATCAATGACATCTGACCGTGTAAATATGAATTTTAAGAGCTACATTAGATCTAGATAGCTCCTTTGTACAGTAGCCAGACCCACTAATTCCACTTGGCAATGAAGGCTGCTGGTGACATGAATCAATGTTGATGTTTACTGTCACTTACAAACTGATAATCAACATTTCTGAGTTTCAAACGGAATGTTATTTGCATAGATGTGAATTTCTGAAAACCGTGTTTTGATGTACAATATAACAAAACTATTTGGTGTGAGGCAAAAGTCAAAAATGGCTATGTATCCTTGCGGATCTTCTTCACCTCAAGGGAGGCATCCAACTCCATATCTGGTTTCCTCATCACATGTAGACTTTGCAAAGAACCCAGTTCAAGTTCAGTTTCCCCTCGAGTGGAACCATGGCAGACATTTAGACAGTCTTCTGTACCAATGAGATTATGGCTTCCGGTCTGCAGAGACAATATCCTGAGCACTTGGAGATAGGTATACGTTTTCTGAATTTTTTCTTAATTCTTTGTACATTTGTAAATTTTTTGACTAAAGTCTTTAGTTATGTTGAATACATGTTTTCCCTAAAACATGTCATGTTTTATGAAAGCAAAAAAAATTGGGGGAGTTTTGCAAAACACTCCTCCTATGGCAAAGGTCCCACCCCTTTCGCAGTGTCTGCAGCAGAGCAGCACTCACACTCTCATACACACATTACTGCCTTATATGGATGAGGTGACATCACTCACTAGAGGTCCGGTGGTGCTCCACTGTATTTATTCACCTTTCATTGTCCTGATAACATGCTTGGAATGTGATGGTGGAAGATCTATGGAAAAGGAGCCCCCTGCTACTTTTTATGCATTCTCAGTGGATTTTGTATAAAAAATGTTTATGTGCTGATTGTAGGGCATCCATACTGGGTAAGTTTTGAATGGGGCTTGTTGTTAAGTTTCTGAGATGTTGAGACTGCATGGTCAATAGTGAATATATTTTGAATGGGGCTTATTTTGATAGGTTGTTTGAGGTTGTTTCAGCTGCAGATGCAGGTGCACAGTCTTGTGCTGGTGCCTGTATTAATTTGGTTGCTTTTGCAATGCAAAAATGTTTCAGTTGAATATTATAATAGAATTTCCCTGGGAGTGTACAGGGAGAAGATGCAGCTTTGCATTCAGTCTGCTTTGCATGCATTTTGTTGGAGCCGGAGATGAGAATGGGCATGAGCAGCATAGAAAGAAGCTAAGAGAAAAGGAGACCACTTGGTGAGGGGGTGAACTTTCTTTAGCAGTTTGTGTTTCTTAGTCTGCATCCCAACAACAGGGATGAAAATAGCAGAGGTGCTGGGAGCTGTAGTCTAGATTTTTGTTAAGTTTCCCTCTTTATATTTGAGCTTTCTAAGCATTGCACTTATTATATTCCTTTTATTGCATTACATACTGTTTATAATGATCAGTCTCAGATAGATAGAAATGGATTCAAGTGTTCAAGTGACTCTGTTTCAGCAGCCAAATATAGTAATAGCACAGTAATATTTTGTGTGGCAAAATGGTCAGTGACTGGGTGTCAGTAAATGATAGTGTCATGATGTTTCATGAAATTAGTTTGTATCTTAGGGATGTGTCGTTTCCATAAACAAGGAACACTTTGATATTCACACTTGTCTCATGAAATGTGTGAATAGAATCAGGATTTTCACTCACTATCATTGAAACATTAACTAGGCTGAAACATTGCATTCTGGAATAGAAATTATTCATATTCCATGACATGATGGCAAACGCAGATACATAATTACTAACTTTGAACCAATAAAACACCAAACTAATCCTTGCTTTTGTTTTTTTCCATTCCTACCACAGACTGAAGAGATTACTTGAGAACGAGAAAGCTTACCAGGTACGAAAGGAGAAGGAGCACTCCAAACGTCTGGCCAAGGTGCAAGAAGAGCTGGTCAAGCTAAAGTCCTTTGCCCTGATGTTAGTCAATGAGCGTCAGCAGCACCTGGAGCAAATGGACCAACAGAGCCAGCGGGTCCAGGAACTCAGCCAGCAGCTCCAGCAGCGGGAGCAGGCACTGAGTGAAGCCAGGGAGCGTGCTCAGGAGGACGGCCACAGGGTGCTAAGCTTGGAGGCTGAGCTAAAAGAGAAATCTACCAAGCTCACTCAACAGCATGAGGAGATGAGTGCCAAGCTGGCAAGTCAGGAGATCCAGAATCGTCAACTTAATGCCAAACTTTTGGGGCTTACACATAAAGTGGAGGAGCTAGAAGAGAGCAACAGGGCCTTGAGAAAATCTGAGGAGGAACTGCAGGAACTGAGGGAGAAGATTGGCAAAGGGGAGTGTGGGACCTCCAACTTGATTGCTGAGTTGGAGAACCTGCGGAAACGGGTGCTGGAGATGGAGGGAAAGGATGAGGAGATTACCAAGACAGAAAATCAGTGTAAGGAGCTCAGAAAGAGGCTGCAAGAGGAGGATAGTAAGAGTAAAGACCTCAGGCTGGAAGTGGAGAAGCTCCAGGAAAGAATGATGGAGTTGGAGAAACTGGAGGGTGCCTTCAGCATAAGCAAAGCTGAATGTGCACATTTACATAGTGCTCTAGAGAAAGAGAAGGGCCTGACCAAAGAGCTCTCAGATGAAGTTGTAGCTCTCAGGATCCGTATGAAAGAGCTGGAGTCTTCTGAACTTAAGTTAGAAAAGTCTGAGCTGAGCCTTAAAGATGACTTGAGCAAGCTGAAGTCACTGACTGTTGCTTTGATGGAAGAACGAAAGACCCTGATGGAAAGAATGAAGTCAGATGAGAAGAAAAAGGAGGATTTGAGCAAGATGGTCAAAGTTGAGCAGGGTAAAGTTATGGAGGTGACTGAAAAATTGATAGAGGAAAGCAAAAAGCTCTTGAAGTTGAAATCAGAGATGGAAACCAAAGTAGAGACTCTAACTATGGAAAAGGGGGATCTAAGCGCTAAGCTAGCCTCTGAAATTGACAAAACTAAAGATCTTAATTCTAAGGTCAGTCAAATGAAAAAGAGGTTAGATGGGTTTGAGCAAGCAGAGAAATTATCAGTGAAAAATTCAGTTAAATGTGAACTGGGAAGAACGTCTGACCCCGTCAAACGAGACGATAACAAAGTCAAGGAGCTAACATTTGAGATTGAGCGCCTGAAAAATCGTCTCAAACAACTTGAAGTAGTTGAGGGAGATTTGATCAAGACAGAGGATCAGTATGACATGTTGGAGAAAAAGTTCATGACTGAACAAGACAAAGCCAACATCCTCTCCCAACAAGTTGAGGAAATGAGGAGTCAGATAGCACGAAACAAAGCAATTGAGAAAGGAGAGGAGGAAAGCCAGGAAGAAGACCTCCGCCAACAATGCAAGAGAGAGGAGGTCAAAACCAGGGAACTGCAGGCTGATGTCATAGCCCTCAAGGAGAAGATCCATGAACTGATGCACAAGGAAGACCAACTTTCACAGCTGCAAGTGGATTACTCTATTCTGCAGCAGAGGTTCTTGGAAGAGGAGGAGAAAGCCAAGAACATGGGCACTGAAGTTTTCCATCTCACCAAAGAACTGGAGATTGCAAAGCGCCATAGCCGAGCACTAAGACCCAGTTTAAATGGAAGGAGAATGGTGGATGTTGCTGTGACATCCACTGGAGTACAAACAGAAGCAGCCTCCACTGGTCCAACAGAGGAAGACACCCCAGCTGTGTTTATCAGGAAGTCTGTTCAAGAAGAGAATCACATCATGAGCAACCTCAGACAGAAGTGCCTGAAGAAGCCAACAGAAAAGAGTGGTGCTATTGAACGTTCCCCCTCATCAAGTAGCGACCTAGGCATGAAGAAATCCTGGATTCCCTGGATGAGGAAGAAGGACAACACCCCACAAGAGACCAATTTGGAAAAGCCCCTGCATATTAATGGAAACCATTTGCCCTCTGAACTGACCATGTCCCCAAAGCAAGGGCAACCTGTACACATCAGGGTAACACCAGATCACCAAAACAACATGGCCACTCTTGAGATCAGCAGCCCCAATGCTGAGGACTTTTTCTCTAGCTCAGCACCCCTCAGCCCCAACCCATCTCAACCTAAATCCAGAATTACAATCATTCCCACCTACTCTGCTCCAAGCCAAAAGAGAAAGTCCACCATCGGACCTCAGAGCCCCGAAAGAGCGAAGTCTCCAGTCACCATCACAACGATATCCAGAGCCAAATCTCCAGAAAGCAGCCGAGCTCCTTCCTCTGCCTCAGGGAGGCCCATGTCCCCTGTTTCTATTATGACAGTGAGCACTGCTATAGTACCTGAAGCATCTGCATCCCCAGAGCCCCAGGAGATGACTATGGGTCGAGCTGTGTTCAAAGTTACCCCCGAGAAACAGATGGTCCCAATGCCTATACGAAAGGGCCACACCAACTCTAGCATCATCACCACCACTGACGATAACAAGATCCATATTCATCTAGGCAACAGTATCACCCCAAAGATGGTGGTTAGGCCAGTGTCTGCTGTTACAGAGGGCAAGGAAATGACCTTATCAACAGGGACAGTTTTACGCTCCCCCCGCCAAATAACCACCACTGCTACTAGGAGCACCCAGAGCAAAGTGATGAGCAGCATTACAATTTCCCCAGTCACATCCACCTCTTCCCGACCCACACAAACCATGGTAAGTTTTGTTTGAAAGAGCTTGTTCTTGTATAGATTACTTTGGGGTTTAGTTCATCCAGTCTTTTAGATACATACCAACAGCAATTTGCTCTATATAAAATGCAAATAATACTGCAGACAGTTTAGTTGGTAGTGCTTGCTATCAAGGACGTCATCAAAAAGCAGATTGGTAAAAAAAAAAAAAAAGTTGTACCAATTAAATTCCATCCACCTCCATTCTATTGGCTTTTCTCATTTCTAATAGGCAGGTATCTCAAACCCAAACTATCTGTTTTTCGGGGAACCATGTGAATGAGAGAAAATATGCATTCATGTTTTGGGATATTTGCTTTTTGTTGGGGGATTGTTACAATACATGGCTACAGTCATCAGCCTATTAGCTTAAGTGTTTCCCAGTCATGGTGCTGGGGCCCCCTGCCCTGGATGTTTTAGAGGTTTCCTACTAAAACACACCTGATTCAAATGAGTGGTTAGTTTACAGTGTATCAGACCTCTGCAGGGTTTGATGTCGAGCTGATCATTTGAATCAGGTGTGCTGGGCGAGGGAAACATCTAAAACATGCAGGGCAAGGGTCCCCCAGGACCTGGATTCCTTAAGATGCATCAAGTCTGTGCTTCATTGTCTGGTTCAATATTCTATATTACACATGTGGTGTTTCAAGAGGTACTTATGACTTCATTTCACACTCCTAAGAATAATAAATGAGGTGACACTATGTTTGTGTTTCAGTGGACCTTATAATATTCTCTTTGTGGATCAGATGGATAGCGTGACAAAAATGGCCCTATGGGTAGGCCTCAGAACAGCGGAGCTAATGATGTGGCATTTTGCCACTCTGCTACAGTCATGCTGTAATTTATAGTTGTAACTCAGTGTTTACATTCACAAACAGCTATGCAGGGCTCAGTGCCCTCTGGCTGACAAAAAACAGCCTTGCACCAGTAAGAGCATGCTGAAACCTCGCCCGGGCAAGTGCTCACCCGCTGGAACTGAAGTGAAAGAATGAATAAATATTTACATTTTTCTTTCACACAGTTCCTATAGCACATATGATCAGTTACATTGTTTACTAATTCAGAATTCCTTTTTCGCCATAAGGGGCTTTGCCCCTTTTCAATATTTACTCTTTGTGCTGCCCTGTCTTTATTCTCCTGCCTGAGAAACTGTACTCTCTCTCACTATTGTCAACAGACTGGGCATGATGCCCAGCCACCTCGTACAGGGCTGACCCGCATCCCAATGTCCAAGAGCCTGAAGACTGGGAAGGCTGTGCTGGGATCCCTGGGGATCTCGGGTGGAGTGAAGCTGGAGTCACGAGCTGAGAGTCAGTCGATGAGGATAGAGGTTAAAAAATCCACTGTGAATAGCAATACTTTACAAAATGGTGGAAAAGCCTGATTGACATAAAAATACTTTTGTTTGCACATCTAAATATGTGCTTCAGGGAGTTTAAGACGACAGACAAAAAGCTCTGACGTCTCTATACAGCTCAGCCAGACATTATACAGAGGCATTTTTTGTAATTAAATAAGCCATTAACTTCTCATTTTTGTAAAGTCTTTTGTACTTCTCATATTCTCTTCTGCCATTTAGATACAAACATATTTCCTGTATTTACAGTGTGTATTGTTATGGGCATTTGGTATATCAGACTGTGCTGCTACTAACTGCTTCTTGCTTTGAGTGGTTGTCTCACTTATAAGGAGTTTGTTGATAATGTTTTATAAGGATACATTATAAGTCAAAACACTTGTTTTCTTGTAAATGAGGTTTATTTTTTTCTGTAAAGGATTTGTACTGAAATGTGTTTTAAATAAATGTGATTTCAAAGGGTAGTGTGACATTCTTCTTTATATAAGAAACATAAAAATGCAGCAAAGGCAGAAAGAGGACTTTCTTCAACTTTGCAAGCAGACCAAATCCATTGCACATGACCGTTTCATCTGTGTAAGTCATGCTTTTACAACATTAGTAAATGCTGCGCTGGGCAATGTAGACCAGAGGGGATTAAAATAGGGTCTAAAATGTGTTATTCCAAATGTATTTGTGAAACTAAGATAAGATATACCTTTATTAGTCCCACAGGGGGAAATTCCGGTTTCATTCCAGAAATTCCAGAAACTAAATAAGAAAAAGAAAAAGGAACAAAATGATAATAATCATAATAAATTAATAATTCATACATTTCAAAGCAGTGAATGCAAACCACAT
>JBCAUF010000042.1:5498329-5530406 GCA_038406115.1 Haemulon aurolineatum
ACCTAGAATTCAGTTTAGAAACAGCGATTAACACAAATATTTAGTCTGCATATGGCATCATACAGTATGTTTCTCCTTTACAGACAATGTGAGAAAGGGGCGTCTTCATTTTCTGCGATGACGTAACAGTCTCGTTTCATCATCCGATTGGCTTGGAAACTTCCGGCTTCTTCCTCTCGGATGGGATTAACCAGCGAGAGAGAGAATATCAATACTACTATGTGTATACATTTGGATTAGCTCGAGGATAAATGTCACTCCTTAGACCATTTTACACTTTGCCGTAACGTTTTGTCTCTTGTTCGCCGTGTGGGATTATTAACCGGGAACTGTCGGCTGTCAGATAAAGCAGATTATTTTCGCTCGAAGCGGATTGTCGCAGCCATGATGGCGTCAAGCTACAACGCTAAGGAAGAGGACGGACACCACTCGGGTGCTTCGAGCCACGGAGGAGCGGGGGCCGTGAAGAGTAAAAAGCCGGACAACACAGCGTTCAAGCAGCAGAGACTACCAGCCTGGCAGCCCATCCTGACGGCGGGCACCGTGCTGCCCGCTTTCTTCGTCATCGGTCTCATCTTCATCCCCATCGGCATCGGCCTGTACGTCTCATCAAACAACATCAAAGAGTTCGAGGTACAGTCACACACTTCCGTCTTTTTAACTTTACTGTCACCACTGACCAGCTTCGTCCAGGCTTTTCTACACGGTCCCTTTCAACCAAGCAGCGACATCAAGCCATGTTAACTAACTTCACTGTAAACCATAACCTGTTGTATTACGGCAAACAGGAACTTAAGTTAAACAGTAAGTGACACCGTAATAGGCAACCGTATGTCTGAGCATGTTAATCTTTGTCACGTTGAAATGACATCATATACTCAACTGTCAGTTCACTAACTAGTTAGCAACTAGGTTAACTACTTAAAACTAATGCAGTTTAATATCTATATTATTATTATATTATTATCTATATTTATTATCTATATATTATATCAGTATGGCAATGCACTGTTATAATGTTAAGTTTTGTTGAAACCGTTTGTAAAAGGTGTTAATTGAACTTAATAATTATCATTATTATCATCAGCTACAATGACCCAGTATGTTTTTGTTGTTTGTAGCACAACACTATGAGCTTTGATGAAGTGTGATAAAGTGTAATAATCATTTTCAATGTATACATATTTAAAAATGTATGTAAGGTGTTTGAAAAGCTTGAATTTGACTATAGATCAGAGATAAGCAAAAATACCCCATGTAATAATAGTCAATTTATACAATATTGTAAAATATTTTAGCATCCAAATTTACCCGTTTAGGTTGAAGGACCACCTCTTAAACAAAACAAAAACAGAATACCATAATTTCCATAAGGGTGAGAGTTATTACAGTCTGTACAGGCGTATCAGACCAAATTAGGTTTATCAACTTGTGCTGAATATAAACTGGCTACGAAGTATACATGAAAAAGCATGCATTTACTTTATTGAGGTGTACTGAATATGTTCAGCTTTGCTGTTTCTTTACTCATCGGCTCCTCATTTTCAGATCGATTACACCGGTGTCGACATTAACAGCCCGTGCTACGCCTGTGCCAAGAACTTCAGCTGGAACAGCACAGAGCCCTGTGTCTGCTCTATGCCCTTCACATTGAAGCAGCCATTTGAGGTGAGCACCAGCTTACTGTACGCCCAGGCTATGAATAATACATGCTTTCAGGTTCAAAATTGAAAGTGTAGCTTGAAGTGCAATAAAGGAAAAAAAAACACTGCCTTCCTGACACTAAATGTCCATTAAGAGCTATTTTAAGTCCAAAGAAAGGCACACTCAAGGTTTGTTTGGTGCCATCATTATCATTGATCATTCCAGTCTGAAAAAATGCAGCCCAGCATCCGTCAGGAGGCTTTTATTGACTACTTAAAAAAAGCTCTCAGCCCGTTGCATTTTCATCCCAACAGTTTCTGGAAAAGACAAACCACAGTCACAAAGTACAGCATAGATTTTGTTTGGGTTGTCTTTAGCATAATGCATTTTTTTAGCAGCAACTAAGGTCAAAAAAGGGCAAAAGGACTTCTATCTCAAACCTTTGTCTGAAGCTTACATTTAAATTCACTCAGCAAATCAGGTTCTGTGTGTGGTGGACTCAGGTAAGCACAGATCGAACTGATGATCCATACAGTCACTTTACTCAAGTAATTCCTCTCCTTTACTTTACTGATGCACTCTGTCCATAACACGATCGCTCTTCTCTCCCCTGCAGAGCAACGTCTTTATGTACTACGGCTTGTCCAACTTCTATCAGAACCACAGACGCTATGTGAAGTCCAGGGATGACAGTCAGCTGAATGGTGACCAGTCTGCTTTGAAGGTATGATCTTGGAAATGTTAATATGTAAAGTAACATGCAGAGATTTCAAGAAATCTTTTGTGCATCGGTGTTAACACTGGCTACTTTGTACAGAACCCCAGCAAGGAATGTGAGCCGTACCGCACAAGCGAGGGACTGCCCATCGCTCCGTGTGGGGCCATAGCTAACAGCCTTTTTAATGGTAAGTGAGACGTGGCAAACTGCTTTGTGTTTTTCTCCTGAGCAATGTCAGAATTATTGCTACTTACCTGAGCATTGAATCTCCTACTAAAGGCTCCGTGCATAACAAAACTTGTAACATTTGACACCCTCAATGTAACAATATTGAATGCACTTGTTTCTTTGTTTCAGACACTCTGGAGCTGCGTTATATTAATATCAATGGCACCAGCAATACAATTCCTCTCGTAAAGAAGGGCATTGCGTGGTGGACTGACAAGCACGTGAAGTTCAGGAATCCCGGTGGAAACAACAACAACCTCTCTGCAGCTTTCCAAGGTGATTTTAGCAAACCGTTCACAGCATCTGTTTGGGTCATTAACACTCGAATTGCCGTGACTAGCTTGGTTTTGTCCCGCTCCCTCTCAGGCACAAACAAGCCGGTGAACTGGAGGAAGCCGGTGTACGAGCTGGACCCATCGGACCTCGAGAACAACGGCTTCGTCAACGAGGACTTCATTGTGTGGATGCGCACGGCGGCGTTGCCCACGTTTCGCAAGCTCTATCGCATCATCCAGAAGAAGCCCAACATGATCCCCACTCTACCTAGCGGCGAATACGTCTTGGACATCACTTACAGTATCCTTTGAATCGTTGCCACAAACTCCACCGCACATTCAAACGAGAGCTCACATTGGGCTTTCGGCTAGTATGATTTTTACAGGGTAAGATTATTATGTCGGAACACACTAATCTTAAATCATCTTACATCGATTTGAAGTAAATTACTCCTGTCGTCAAATGTTCCTTTCTCTCAGTTCAGGCACTCCAGGCGTTTTTCTTTAACCATTTGTAATCAGATTACCCCGTGCTCAGCTTTGATGGACGCAAGCGGATGATCCTGAGCACCATCTCCTGGATGGGAGGGAAGAACCCCTTCCTTGGCATTGCCTACATCACCGTGGGCTCCATCTGCTTCTTCCTGGGCGTGGTCCTGCTCATCATCCACCACAAATATGACACCCGCAACAACAGCGCGGACATCCCAAACTAAGCCGTTCTTGTGTCGCGTCTTCCTGCCTTTGCATGCACGGATGCCCCCGAGGGGTCTGTTTTGGACTGCTTGTCGATTTTTAGCGTGATTACACTGGTCTCTAATTGTCTGTTGTGTCTTTGTGTAAGGACAGCAGTGTCTGAAGTGTGTCTTCACACTGTGTCACACAAGCTGTGTATATGTGTCGGTCAACCAAGGCAGAAGAAAGATGCTGGAGTCTGCGTCTCTGTGCATATAGCTTCAAGACCGCTGCTGAGAATGTCATTTCCTGTCGTCAAAAGAAAGTTTTTATCTTCTATTTATCTATACATTATCAAAGTATCTGTTTTTTATTTTAGCAGTGCTTTGCGAATGGCTTAATTATTGAAGGATGTATGTATTTTTAATGCAAGTTTTTGTCCATATTATGTACTGTAATATGTCCTGCTGATGAATGTACCATAATATTTCATTGACATACCTCTGTGGGTTTTATGATTACCTTGAATATATAGGATGAGATAGCCCTTGCTCGTGTGCTGTTAATTATGGTAAGCATTGATGTTTAACAAGAAGTATTCTATCCTTGAAGAGCTATAGCATACTCATGACAATTAGTACCCAAAGTGTGGTTATCTATCCCCAGCTATGACTGGTTGTATTAAGAGACCAAGCCAGTCACAAGGCAATTGTTTTAAAATTACAATCTAATGCTTCTAAATGATGGAAACACAATCCCGCACCACTATATCCAGTATTTTAATCCTAAAACCCTGGGCAACATCTCAGGCTGATTTGAGCACAGAATTTAAGTTGATTTGACAGTTTGGCCCGTGTGTTAATTTGTTTCTCGTTCTTCACAGTTGACCAAATGATATGCACTTTAAAAGTGTCACATTTGTTCGTCTCTCTCCCCTCGTTTGACCTCATCTTCTGTTACAACATTGCGTTCTTGATTTATTAATAAAGAGTTTAATTGTTTAAATTGGAAATTTATAGGTTTTTATAAGGTTTGTAGGGTCCAATTAAACAACTTGGTGAATGTAACGGTGTCACGTGTGACGTTATTTCGCATGTAGGACAATGATAATTAGGGTGAGATAACGCACTAATAATAACAAAAACACGCGACCGGAAGCGACGGGCCCACCGCACCACCGAGGGATTGTGGGAAGTCGAGAGTGTCAGCAGTGTCCGTCCTTGTGCCGTGCCTATTTTACCTCTAAGCGTTTGACAAATCAGACGTTTGCCAAAATGTACAGACAACTTATGGTAAGAGACATCTAATTTATTTATTTACCGCCTAACACTCGGGTTTTGTCCGTAAATAACCGTGTGGCATTGACTAACACGTGTGAAGTTCAGCACGTTTAGTTTTATGTGACTGTGACGGTGTCGCCGGTCAGCTGCTCGGTTAGGCAACAGGTCGAGCATTAAAGTTAAATCGAGTCAGGTTGAAGAGAAGTTATGCACGAAGTATCCACCTTTGAAAAAACGATTACCTCCTCAACAAACACTTTACGGCTGGGACAGGCCGTCGTTTTGTCACGTACGTAACGGAGACGTCCTTGTCATCCAGACATCTACGTCTTTTGCTGAAACATGCAACGTAAAAACCTATCCACAAACCAAAAACTACCGTCAAATAAGTTTGGAGATTTTATGCATTGAATAGGTTTGTACCACTTTGACTGAACTTAGTATTCAATGATGAGAGCAGTGTCTTTGACCTCTGATTTGACTTCGGGTCTTGGTTTTAATCAGGTCATACAAAATACAGTTCGTGTGTTTGACCAGCAGGTGTCGCACTCGCCATTTAATAACCACTTTCACATGCTTTGAAAACAAATAACTATTTTTAGCACAACTGCTTCAAAGTGGTTCAGTGCCTCAGAGATTGTTATTGTCCCCATGCTGATCAAAGTCAGCCCGCTGTACTGTCATAGAAACATTTGTTAACTTTGTGCCACTTGTGTATTTCTGTGTCATTTCACTTTCAGTGCTAATTAGTCGTTTCCACCATCATCCACTGTTTGTCAGGCCCAAAGTCTAACAGTTTGAGCTATGAAATCCTCACACAAGTGTTTGTGCCACCAGGGACTTCGTCAGCTTTCCAGGCGGTCCATCACGACCAGCGCCCGCAGACAGGTTGACAACACTGTCAAGGACAAACAAAAACTGTTTCAGGTAGGATTAAGGTCTTTGGGGGCAAGAGTGACACCAGTAAACATATTATCCAATCAATATCCTGTCTGATCTTAGGATGAAATTTGTGTGTATTCCCTGAGAAGCATTGTTGGTATGAGACAAATATCAGCAGAAATCACAATCTTAACAGAACTTTTAAAGTAATTGTGCCGTTTGACTTATTATTCTTGACTTATTTTAAAACTTTGCTTTCATATGGTAAGTGAGACAAAGAATTATATCTTTTTGTACTGATAATGTTAATGTTAAATGTTAAAGTTTCTACTTTATTCCCAGGTTCTGGAGACAGAATCTAATGTTATCCTCTTTGTAGCCTGACAGATAAGTATGAGTGGATGGTTCCCCCTACAATGTTTAAATGATCGACTGTAGCTGGGGCTGGAGTTACACTAATTATGCTTGCAAGCTGCTAATGAAAAATCTGTTGCAAAATCAGCGTTCCGATGTGGTGGGCTTTGCTGATCCTTGCATAGCGCTAGAAACGACTGTAGCCATAGTTTGACAAATGACCTAGCTTCGCTTCTAATTCCCAGAGCAAGCACCGCTTCATTTCAAAGTTTACTGTACGCCACCACTTAAGGGCTATGGTTAACCAGAGAAGAGCGCTACGAAAAATTGAATACCATAGAAAATAGAAACACATGAAGCTAACAAGTCTTTCACATACATTTAAAATAGGGCTGTCAAAAATAATTACATGTCTTCATTCATTCTTTGCTTTTTGAACAGGAGGACAACGGTATGCCTATCCATCTGAAGGGCGGGTCAAAGGACGCCCTGCTCTACAGAACAACAATGGCTCTCACTGTCTTTGGTATGCCAGCAATTGTCTGAGATTTGATGAGTCAGGCTCCCGCCAGATGTCTCGAGTCTGTCTTTTGGATAAAACACATTTCATACCAGTGACCTGACCCCATTGTTTTTGCTGAAAATTACTTGGAAAGTAAAATGACTGCAATTTGGACAATGCATCATCGAGGGTCGTTTGAAGTCGGGGTAATTAGCTTGTGCTGTACCTCCGTCACATCTGTAATTCGTGTCTGGTCTCTTTGCAGGGAGTGGATATGTTGTGTACGTACTGTTTACTGCTGCAATGCCCAAGAAGCCACAGTGAAACGGGATCAGCGAACTGAGCTTCGCCATTTGACGAAGCAGTCATGCACATGCTGTATGTACTCCACCAACTCTGTTGTGCAGATTAGTAATCTGGGAAATTGTTTGTCCTATCAATAATATCTGTGTTTTTAATGTTTGAAATGAGTATTTATTGATTGTACAATCATGAGCTGCAAATGATAATAAAAGTATACCTATATCTTGAAATTGTGTCACTTTTTTAAGCTTGATTCTTGCTGGAGCTGTTTGGTAAATTTTACAAGCTTCATCTTGAGCTTGTATATTTTAGGAAACAGATCAAGACCTTTAATTATTCTCCATCCAGAATTTTAGTCTGTGTGGAACTGGAACAGTATATACAGTATAATGAGACTAGATTGGATTTCTCTCACCAATCTGAACATGCATCTAGTGTAGGTCTTTATTTTGACCACTAGAGGGCACCACGAAACAATCAATTAGAAGCCTTTCATTGTGGCTGCGAGTCGACTATTTCTGAAATAATTCTCTCCCAACAAAAGTTCATTTTCCATTGATTCCCACATTACATACTCACTTCTGAAATAACAATACCGCCCTTGTTTTCCTGAACGTGCTCCTGAGAAATGGCCCAGTTATTACACTAGGAGCCAAAAGGTTTGTGTTTACAGAGCGAAAATTCCTACTTTTATTCCCGTTGACATCTGACTTAATAAATTGGATAAGGTTGCCTGTTGCGCGTATAAAACACTTCCCCTCTCAGCGATGTCTGGCCAACTGTGACCCTGCAGTACAGTCACGTTGGCACTGGAAACTCATTAAATCACCAGACCAAAGGAATGCAAGGGAAAAATGTAATTGCCAAAGAGTGGATCGGTCTTAGCGGGGGGACATACATCAACTGACAGGGCAGGAGGTTTCGCAAGAAGCCCATATGATGGTAAACTGAGAGTTGGGAACTGCCCCCCTATTAAGTAGCCGATGGTGGAAAGATTCTTCCCACTTGGAAAGAGGCTTTTCCTTCTTGGACATCTGCTGGCGGAGCTTCCAGTAGCCAGAGAGAGGAGAGAGGGGTCCAGCCGCAGCTCCTGAAATTCTTCTCTTACTTTCCAGAGGGGGAGGCTTCAAGCAGGCTGCTCTGGCATTTGGTCTCTTCACTTTTTGGGGGGTTGAATAGGTGAGTAGACCGACTTTTATTCATTGCCGCTGAGTTGTTTTAACATTTTTTTTAAATAATAGAAATAACTCATTTATATTTCACCAAATTTAAGTGAGTATCGAATTTTTGTCGCAGTTTCGTACTTTAGTGCCTTTTCTAGCAATTATTTCTAATCTTAGTTAGATGCAATTAAAAAAACAAATCAACGATATTTGACAAGCTACTTAACTTAACGCAACTTTTTAAACAACATTAAAAAAAAAAAAGTCAAGCTTATACGCCTAATCACGCCATTGAACGGAATTGAATGAAATTTCAACGTTAAACCATTGATTTGGCATCTGGAAGTAAAACGACATTAATTTGAAATATAGTGTTTCAGCTGCAAGGCAGGCATGGATATTGTGCTCTATGTATACTTCAGTGATTTGAATTAGGTGAGTAACAATTGCGTCCGAGGGGCCAAGCGACTAATATCGGCCCCTGTAACTGCAGTTTTCGTTCTTGTGCACCAGGCGGGGCGCACAGTCCGTGGTAAAGACTACAGCAGCCCACACTACACTGTGTGGATGTGTTCCACTTACCCAGTAGAAAAAAAGGGAACTTTTCAGTTAAGATGAGCTAATTATTATATTAGGCTATAACTAGTCCACTTGAGATGAGCCTCATTGATTTGTGAATCTAAATAAACATAAGTTGTCAAAGCAAAGGAGGAGAATTGGAAAGACAATTTAAAGATCTGAGATACATATGTGATTTGCACATATGTGATTTGCACAAAAAGAACTTAAATCAAGATGCTCGTTGATGTATTCAAATACATCAAAAATGCCATCAAGTAACTTATGATATCACAGAGCAAGTTTTTGAGGACCTATTAAGATCACCCAGACCCTATCCCTGCAGAGCTAAAGTGAGTGAGAACCATACTGCATGTAGTGAGCTGCATAGCGAGCCACAAAAATGATCAGTACAGCCTGAGGGCAATGCATTTCCAGGTAATGAAGATCAAACAAATGAGCATGTGGTAATATGCTTTTTTCAGCCCCCCATTACCAAATACCTGAAGTATATCATTCAGTATTAAATACCCACCTCAGGGCGAGGGCGTCAGCGGGAGGCAGCAAGGTGTGGCACTTCTTATGTAAGGGAGTCTAGATGGATCTTGCAGTTTTTGTCATAATGGAAAGCATTACATAATAGGAGCTTTTCACATTGATTCCATATTTCAAAAGAGAGAATTTGGGTCCGCTGGGCATGTTGCACGCATACATGATATGCTTTTCGTTCAACGCAAACTGAACACTCATTATTCTTAAAATCTGACTATCTTAAGGCTGAAGTAAATTTAACATATATTCATCCCCTGCATATGTTGCCTAGTCACACCATGCTGACAAGGCAAGCTAAGTCATAGATCTGCAATCACAACACATTTTCTCTCTTTGTCCTCAGACCTCAGTTGATGCGCTGCTGACCCTTAAGGGCCAAACATGAAGATAGGGCTGTCTCTGGCCGCGGCTGCCTTTGTTGCAGCCCTGCTATCCGCCGTAGATGCTCAAGGTAAATGAAACCACATGGCCGCAGTACACTTACATACACTATCCCACTCTTTATCTCCTTCCTCTCTTTTTTCACTCATATGTCTTCACCGGCTGTCTATGTTACAGGGATTAGCCTTTTATTTTATTATCTACTTTAACAAGAGTCATTACATAGACAGCGAACTCTTTGTATGATGAACTGAATAAAGTTATTATCATTTCATGTGTATGCTATCTGACTATGTGACTTTTGGACTACTGATTGATTCCATGATGACTGTCATGCTTTTATCCCTCGTTTGTAGTGTATTTTGCCAGATTTATCTGTCAAGACTCATTACGGGCTTTGATGTAAAATCCAAATCCAGATCTCATTAACTTGTATTTAGGCTGTAATTTAGAGGGCTTAAACCAAGGCTTCAGGAGCAATTTTCTCATTTAGATTTGGCAAAATAAGAAACCAAGCATACACATAAAGTTTATTTCATTTCCAATTTCTAATTAAATACATTAAACAGCAGGGCAGAGAGTTGAGCAAAAGTCATTTCATGGCTAAATGTTTCCCCATAAATGTTTAAGCAGGGCTGTTGCTGTTTTAATTTTATGATAGCAAAGCTCTGCACTTTTTCCAAAGCAAAATTTGGAAGATTGCCAGGCCCTTGGTAATTAGGCATAGAAATGCTAGATCACACATTTTTAGTTGTCATGATCATGCCAAGGTTGTAGGATCTTAAATCTCAGTAAAACGGTCTTAGACTGTCTGCAGCAGTAAGTAAACAGTGTTTTAAGTCATTAAACAACTTGTGAAACAACATAATAGTACACTGGTAGAAGTAAAGTATGATAATTTGAGATACATCAAAAAGTTGAAAGTGCATTCAACATGAATTCAAATTTGTAAAAAGTACTGTTATGCCTTTGCTGTAAGTAACAAAAGTGAAAGTATTCATTCGGACAATTATTGTTTTCTCAGTGTTGCATTATAGAGGCAGCTTTTTAGTTTTCTGGTAGAGAGTCTAACAAATGGAAATATCCACAGAAAATGGAAATGCGTAATTTTACTATACCATACTTGAATAATTTTACTTTCCAACTCTGGTTTTGTACTTATATCTTACTATTGTAGTAGCTCTTAAATACTTTCTGCCGTAGATGTCACAAGCGCCAACATGTCATAGATTGTTAACAATCTGTCAGTAGATTTGACAGAAAATGACTCATAAAGTAATTTCATATGCAAACATTTCAGTCCAAAATAATGGCAAATATGGAAATATGGTATGGAAACCTTCTGATTTTTTTCCCTTTGAAAGCTCTCTGGCGGGAGGAGAGGAGTCAAACGTCGACTCTCACATATCTCCACTAGCGGAATGGAAAGATGAAATACGAGAATAGCAAATTAATCCTCAGACAGCACAAAGACAAAGAGCCTTTCTAGGGCTTCTTTGCGGGCATTCGAAAAAACGCTGAGTTGCAATACATATGGAAAGTTAATATGCAGTAATGTTTAATGTCAGCACATGTTGTGGAATTACTTTGGCATCTGTCCTGCCTCTTTGGGAGAGTCGGTGTTCTTTCCTCCTCTTTTTGGTCTCTCCTCCTGGCAGCAGCTCAGGCCAGGATAGCTGGCTGGCTGGCTGGAGACTGAGGTTACGAACAGAACAGTAGCCAGACTCAGGCCCCTGGGAGCCAGAGGTGTCCTTTATTAGGAGCTGATGGGACAGACATCCATATAACAAGAACAACCACAAGGTCCAAATAACATACCAGAGATTGTTATTTTGACAAAACTGCCTTTGTTCCCCAAGTATATTTTAAAACCAGGAGGACATATGGTCAAAGAAATCGTAACAAATTGAAATGACACGCTCATGTGACCGAACGTGGGAGTGGCAGGTGCGTTGCTCATGCAAGTGAAGACCTGCCTAAAACCATTTTTTCGAAAAATTTTCAACCCTCCAACCAGTCACTTTGCTCCTACCCACACCCGACTTCTACACACCTACACACACATCCTCACACACTTCCATACACCTTACCATTTGGTGTTGGAGATGTGTACTCGCGGAGCAATCAGGGGGAACGCAGTCCATCGGGGCTCCTTGAGTTGATATGCCAGGTTGGTGATCCTCCAATCCCAGTTTTTAATTATTTGGTGGGCTCCTGTTTGTCATCTGCCTGTGCATTCAGTGTGTCCCAAGCTATGGCTTCCTCCTCAAAGTGTATTTTACAATGATATTCTTGCCTCTGATGGCACTCTAATTCTTACTGAAAAGCGAGCATGCACCCACATGGCAAAGCTCCGTGCTGATGCCTTACAATCTAATGCATGCTCACTTACCTTCCATCATCCCCATCCTGGTATGCTGCCACGAGTACCACTGTGGATAATTTAGGCCTCGCATTACTAGTCGGTGCAAATGACATCATGCTAACCTCATTAACTTCTTGAATGTTCTCACAAAATACATTTCATTCACCATGTCTTCTTTCAGTTGTTTACTGTGTCAGATTGTGAAGATTTTTTTCTCATTGAACACTCATTTTTTTAACATAACTTTTTAAGCTGAGTCGCATGAAAATTAACAAGTGTTTGGTTTTGCTAATTAATAAATGAATGACACAAATTTAAAACTAACTGTATGACACTTTTTAAATGACAATAGGTGGTTTGGATAACAAAAAGGGAATGTAAATATAACTTTTGTGCATGTAAATGACACTTACTAAATATTAACTCACTTCTGTTAAGTAGCCCTTTTCCTTGACTGGTAGCCTAGAAGCTGTAAGAAAGAATATCATTTTAAAATATGTTTGTCATCTCTGTCTGTGTGGTCCCAACTGTACATGGAAATTACCGTCCAGTCAATCAAAGTTGTTGAACCAAACAACTTTCTCATGTACATGATGCATGATGCTGTGATCAAGTCAAGTGTAAAGGCGCGTGGCCTTGTCACACTGTATATGTTTTCCTGTATTTATTTTAATGTACCCACTTTCTCTATTATAATATATCTGAACAGTCCTTTTAGTGTCTAGAGTTATTTTGTTCTCCCATGTTCTTTTGTGCATTATGCTGCCAATGAAAAAGTACACAAGGGTCTCCGGCGACGAATTGTGTATTCTTTTTAAAAGGTTTGCAATGGATGTGTGCCACTCACTTGTGTAAAGAGCTTTAACCAAATAAACAACAAACCACTTTTTGTCTTTGAAATATGTTTATATACAATGTATATATAACATATGGTGTTCAATTTTGTCAAGAGTTACTTCATCAACTACATGGCAACCTTGATTCCATTGTATAATCGGTAACTTGTGAATGACGTCACTATTGTATTTCTGTAATGCTGAGATCAACTCCATGATAAAAGCAGTTCAGTATGTGGTTGGGGCATGCGTTGTAATGACTGCACTCGGCATGTGTTGGATGGTTCACTCAGTGTTTGCACTTTGGTAGAGTTATGTTGTGCACATGTTGTGTATGCCAGTGCTTGAGTTGCTCGTCATCTTGGTTGAGCAACTCAAACAAATGCCATTTTACTCCAAAATGGCTTCTCACACTTTTTCACTGTTGTCATGTGTTCTCTACTTGTCACCCTCACAAATGGACATCATTGTTATTTGTCTGTCCCCAACAATAAACAAGTCCACTTCAGTCATGAAGTGTTTGTTGTTGGGATCCATGTGAATGCTTGATTGAAAATGCCTTACTTTGATTTGATCATAAATACAACCATATTCATACATGTGTTTATTTATGTGGTGATTTGACTGTATCTCACCTCTTATTTGCAGTGGAACCCCCCTCAGACTTGAAATTTAAAATTCTAAATGAAAACTCAGTGGAAATGTCATGGGCAAGACCCTCGTCAAGGGTAGATGGATTCAGGATACAAGTTGTATCAGATGCAGGTCAGTATGGTGTCAGCACTGCCAGTGTATACTGTACACACACTGTTGCATACATACATATACACATCCATACATATATACAATCGATTTACTGTGAAATTCCCTCTCTTAGATGAACCAGTCAGAGACTTTACCCTCGATGCCTATACCACAAAGACCTCCATTACTGACTTGACACCTGACTTGGACTACTCAGTGTCCATAAACTCCATTGATGGGTCAGAGGAAAGCATTCCCATCTTTGGGCAACTGACCAGTGAGTATATATTTCACAATGGGTTCATTTAAATTGTTTGGAAAAAGTTTGAAAAATTAAACATGCACAATTATTTTGCCATAAGATATGAGTGCAAGGGCAGGCTTTTTATGAATTGGTGTTGTTTCTTAACTTTCATAGTTAAAATATTTTTTAGCACTAGCATGACTGTAACTTTACAGCTCATGTGTAAGCACAAAAGGTACACTTGTAGAAATTTCTCTGTAAATAATGTTTCCATTGTCCTCTCTGCCATTATATATGCTTACAATGTTGTGACATCAAGAATAAAACAGTGAGAGAGATGCTCACTAATACCAGATAATCCATCTAGACAGGCAGATCATCTTCCTTTACTAAGAGTAAATCATATTCAATGTAGCATTTTCATATAGCCACTTGAGAGGCAGGATAATCAGGAGAAATCTCATCTGTTTACTGACTCTTGAATTGCTTACTGTTTATAGCAAATGCAGCACAAAGATATGTGTTTGTGTGCATGTGGTTTTGATCCTGTCAAGTGGCTTTTATGATGTGTTGATTTTCTTGCCTTTTTCCGCTGTGAAAGAGCCCACAGTGAGGCAGGGGTGGCAATGTGTGGTGCTAACTTACCAAGTGTTGCTTGTGTTTCAGTCCAGTCCAGTAACACCAGTGGACGAGTCAGGAAGCCACAGTCAGATGCAATCAGTGAGTATGTTTACTCTAATGTCAACCAAAATGTGAACAGGACCTGCCCTCCAACCCCCTTCCTAAATATATTTTTTTCCTTTCATGACTGTCATTGTCATATTTTTTTCCCATGGAATAACTTGGTCAGATGTAAATTTTACCTTCTGTTGAGGTTGTCACAGGGTAAGCAGACAGGGATTCGACAGTGACTGGGAGGGCGCATGTTGGTCCCTTTAATTGAAACCAGTCGGCACATCAAGAAAAAAGGAAAGGAGAGCTTGAAGCTAGGAGACATGGATTCTGTTATGCGTCACAAACTGGAAGGGAGCAGGAGGGGGTTGTCAGCAGTGACGTATTCATTGTGCCAACTAAAGGCAAGCTCTGCTCTCCAGAACTATGAAAAGATGTGGCAAGGACTATAATTCCTAATCTACGAACTGTCCACCACTCATGCCATGAGACCAGTCTGTTTGGATATACATTGGGTCATGCTCACTTTCCCCTCCACCACATGATTCCTATGAAAACTATACACTTAAACATTCTCTGAGATCCTTATTCAGGCTTTAGTACTCAGAAATTCGTTTACAGTCACCCAAATTGTTTCACTAAACTCCTACTTTGATGGCATCATTTTGAACATTTGGTCAGGGAATTTTGAGGAAAAAAAAGAAGTCCTTCTAAGAACTAGGCTTATGAGATGTGAGGAACAGAATTTAGAGTCAGTGAGACCGAGGGGAATAAGGATTAAAGTCCATCCACATAAGCCCTGCCAATTATTTCAATAGAGTCATCTTAAATGTTCCAGAGAATTTCATCTATGATTTAAACCCCCAGTAGGATTTGAAAGTATAATAATGAACATTGCTGCTGGAATTAGATGTTTAGTCTATAAAGTCACATTTTTGCCTCCGTCTCCTGGAATTACTATACCAGCCCACTGCTTGGCACTGTCTGATATTTCCTTTGATGTCAGAATGCATATCTCTGAACCATCCAACTAACTGTCAAGGATTTTATTTTATTTAGACAGACAGGAGAAGAAATGGGCTTGTGTAAAAATATTGTTCCAAGATCATGCAGTTTCTGCCATACCTTTAATGGCACATTTCTGGCTTGGAAATTGGTTAAATTTGAGACATAGAGGCTATGTTTTTACACCAGTCATTAATCGGTAGTAAAACTTCAGCTTTTCATAATCTGTACCAATCAAAACATGTTATAATCTTTTAAGTGACTGACTCTTATTTCTCCACTATCTTTGATCAGGGTGTTCGGTCAGTGCAATAGCAGACTTGGTTTTCCTGGTGGACGGCTCATGGAGTGTGGGCAGAGAAAACTTCAAGCACATCCGCAGTTTCATCGGCTCCCTAGCAGGGGCGTTTGACATTGGCGAAGACAAGACCCGGGTGGCTGTGGTTCAGTACAGTACAGACACCCGCACAGAGTTCCCTCTCACCCGTTACACCAGAAGAGGAGACCTGCTCCAAGCTATCAACTCCCTGCCATACAAAGGGGGGAATACTATGACAGGTAAGGTGTTCATCACAGACGGAGGGTACAGAGATGGAAAGGTGGTCATTTGTAGATTTGTACCCTGCTGTACAGAACCAGATTGGGTTTGCATGGTTGCTAGTGATTTTAAATGTAATGTGGAAAGCCCCGCAAATCTGACTATTTCCTTGTCCTATTTCTGTTTTAAGGCGATGCCATAGATTATCTCCTGCAAAACATCTTTACGGAGGCAGCTGGATCCAGGAAAGGTTTTCCTAAGGTAGCCATGATCATCACTGATGGAAAATCCCAGGACCCAGTGGAGGAGCATGCTAAAAGGCTTAGGAACATTGGAGTGGAAATATTTGTCCTAGGTATGGTTTATTATTCAGTGTTTGTTGAATAGTGCTCTCCCATGTGAAAGTGTGCCTGTTCTTGGAAACCATTTGATTTTCCACTGATTGGAATATTCATATTTGACTTCGTAAACGTCTCGTACCCTTATTTCTTCGAAAATACGCAATACTCTTAAACCGTCAACAGTGAGTCCACCACATCTGTTTTGCAGCCACTGACTAAAGAACATATGAGCTGATGTTGTTGTACTTGATATTTTCCCACTCAGGTATCAAAGGAGCAGATGAGGATGAGCTAAGGGAAATGGCCTCCACACCACACAGCAAGCATGTGTACAATGTTCCCAACTTCGACATGATCCAAGAGGTGCAGAAAAAGATCATCACAGAGGTGTGCTCCGGTGTTGATGAGCAGCTCAGCTCTTTGCTCAGCGGAGAAGAAAGTGAGTCAGATTTTAATCAATGTTTTACATTATATTATTCTGTGGTTTTGACATTTAATAATTACCTATCCTAATAGGGAAAGTGTCATTGTTAACTCGTAGCCCAGTAAACCTCTTGGTACTGAATACTGTGCATCTTGAAAGCCCATGTAATAATACATTTCCTGTTATTTTTCCTTAGTGGTGGAGCCAGCCTCTAACCTGCAGGTAACAGAAATTGCATCTAAGTCCATGAGAGTGACGTGGGATCCCTCCCTGGGTGAAATCACAGGCTACAAGATCACACTCATCCCCATGTTAGCTGGAATGAAACGCCAAGAGCTCTATATGGGTCCCACTCAAACCTCCATCAATGTCCGTGACCTTTCCCCTGAGACAGAGTATGAGATCAGCCTGTATGCCCTTAAAGGTCTGACTCCCAGTGAAGCCATAATGGCAATGGAGAAGACCCAGCCTGTCAAGGTGTCAACAGGTAAGATGACTTATTGTGTATGACATGTCTTTCTTTGACTATTCTTATGCTACTTAAATTCCTTCACTCATTACCTTGTTCCAACATGGAAGCCATAAGAGGCCTTTAAGCAACCCATTATGTCTTGTTTTTTTCTAGAGTGCTCTCTGGGAGTGGATGTGCAGGCTGATGTCGTCCTACTGGTTGATGGCTCATACAGTATTGGATTACAAAACTTTGCCAAAGTACGTGCCTTCTTGGAGGTCCTGGTCAATTCCTTTGACATTGGACCAAACAAGGTCCAGCTTAGCTTGGTTCAGTACAGTCGCGATCCTCACACTGAGTTTGCCCTCAACACCCACCATGACATTAGTGCTGTTGTCAAAGCTGTGCGCACTTTCCCCTACCGTGGAGGCTCCACTAACACTGGCAAGGCCATGACCTATGTCAGGGAAAAAATCTTTATCTCTGCCCGTGGAGCAAGACAGAATGTTCCCCGTGTGATGGTCCTGATCACAGATGGAAAGTCATCAGACTCGTTTAAGGATGCAGCAACCAACCTGAGGAATATTGATGTGGAGATCTTTGCCGTTGGTGTCAAGGATGCAGTGAGATCAGAGCTGGAAGCCATTGCTAATCCCCCAGCCGACAATCATGTCTTTGAGGTGGAGGACTTTGATGCCTTCCAGAGGATCTCCAAGGAGCTGACTCAGTCCATCTGTCTAAGGATTGAACAGGAGCTGCTCAACATCAAGAAGAGGAGTAAGTGAGACAGAGTATTCAAACCCAATAACTAGCACCTGCAGTGTAGCCCTTTAATATGCCTATAACTCCTTGGCATTGGTTTTGGATGACTTCCATTTGCTAAGTATCTTAGGACCTTCATGCTGGTCCATGCTGTCCCCATTAGACACTGTAGACATCAGACATCTGACTGTCAGTTGGCCTGGTCTTTAGGAGCAGAGGTACTGGCAAAGAACCAGTGTGTATTAAAAGGGAAAGTGAAACACAGCAGTATAATGTTGTAGAAATTGCTGCAAGGCAAGGCACGGGCAAAATTGAATCAAATGCCTCGACTAGCCTGCCAACCGACACACCACAAAACCACATACGTGCTTCTTGAATGAGCTCTATCACACCATTTGTTATCACTTGCTTTTTTGAAAACACTGCAGTGACAGGAACACTGGTGCTAGTTTGACTTGACCATAATTCTGACTCAAAAGACCACCGCACTGGTAGAATGACATGAAACCACACAATACCCTTGTTGATACTGAAGCCTGTAGTCTAAAAACACACAACATTTATTGTGTGTAGCATTTTATACTTGGCAACGATTGTTTCAACCTTGTTGGCTGAACAAGGTTACAGTGTAGCTTTTCATTTTTGCCAGGAATTTAGAATGGTAATTATGACCAAGGCAATGGACAGAGAAGAGAAAGAAATAAAGCATAGCTACAGTAGTCCCATAAATTTCACAGATTAATGATATAATGTGACCGTGGCAGTACAAATTTACAATTTGTAACTTTTACATGGTTTGAGTCTGTAGGCTGACAGACATTCATACAAGCAATCTTTTATTTTCAGGTCTGCTTCCACCAACTAACTTGGAGTTCTCTGAGATTACCTCCAGAAGCTTCCGCACCACTTGGACAGCTCCTTCTGCCCAGGTCTTGTCTTACCTGGTGCGTTTCCGCAAGGCTGAGGACGTCACCGGAGACTACATTTCCATGGCCGTGCCTGGTGATACCACCACAGTCATTCTCCCCCACCTATTCCCCCTCACTGCCTATGAGGTCAATGTCTTTGCTCAATATGACAAAGGAGACAGTTTCCCTTTGACTGGTGAAGAGACCACACTAGAAGGTAAGAGAGCCTCGCTTAGATCTGACCCAATGTTGTAATAGTCATCAAAGTGAGAAGATTTAGGATCTAATACATTCTTTCCATTTCAGAGCAAGGGACTGTACGAAATCTACGAGTCACAGAGGAAACAACAAACAGTTTCAGGGTGTCGTGGCAAGCTGCTCCAGGTGCGGTGATTAGGTATCGCCTATCCTATATCCCATTGAGTGGCACAGGGGAAATACTGGAGGCCCAAACCATTGGACCGGAGACTACCATAGTACTCCAGGAGCTTTTCCCCATTACCACCTACCGTGTGTCTGTGTCTGCTGAGTATTCTGGAGGCATAGGGGACGAGATGCAAATAGATGGCACCACCAAGGAAAGTGAGTTAGAAAAACTAGATGTTTTAAGGAAGCTATTTTATAACAGCAAGGGAATATGATATGAATTTGTGTCTGATCTGAATGTCTGTTTTTGTTTGCTTGCAGCCCGTGGCTCTCCTCGTGACCTGCGTGTCTTTGATGAGACAATATCTACAATGAAGCTGGCATGGCAGGCTGCTCCAGGAAATGTTATCCAGTACCGCATTGCCTTCAAACCCAGTGAGGGCGGCGAGAGAAAAGAGATATCCGTCAAGGGAGATACTACCCAGGCTCTACTGAAGAACCTTCAACCAGCCACTGAATATGAGCTGTTTGTTAGTGCTCGCTACTCCTCTGGTGTGGGTGATCCTCTTTTGGGCACAGGAACCACCTTAGAAGGTAAGGGAGAATGTCACATTGCTAATGTATACTACTACGCTATACTATTGCTGAGTAGTCAGATGGATTAAGCTTTTTTTAATATTTTCTTAAGTTTATATGATCCTGCATGATGTAAAACGACTGAAAGTAGCTCAGCTGTCTCCCTTCAAGGCCTTTTAAGAATGTACCATCTGGTATTTCTCACAGGCGAATACATCAGAATTAAGGAAGCTGAGTTTTTACTTTGTGAGGTTGGTTGAGTATATGGGCTGTGGTTAGAGAGGAAAAGACAGGAATGTGGCACTTGATGTAATTTTTTTTGGCATAGACTGTAGCATAGGGTGGCTTTGCCGCCCATGAAGGCAGTGAGCTGGAAATGGGTGGGGGATGCTTGTAAACCTAAAGAACATATGAAATGACTTGGAACAGACTTTGACAGCCATATGCTGGACAATACCTTTACATCAGGGACTGTCTGAGACATAGAGCGTCTCGTTTTGCAGGGATTTTTTGTATATGTCATACATTATTCAATTTTTTTCAGGTACAATTAGTGATTGGTGACCATCTCAGATTCAGTTCATCTGTCAGTGTTCATCACAGTTTATCAACGTTACAAATCTGCGTTTAAGCATCTTTTTCCTGTCTCTGAATGACAATTTAGAAGACACAACAGGGGGCAGCTCTTCTGTTGCTGTCACACAGAGTGGGAAGAGGGATTGTTGTAATGTCACACCACAGGAAAGGAAGTTTAAGAGATCTGTTTTGAGAGAGAAGGGGGAGGTCCTCTAACAACAATCGTGGTCCTGTATCCCACAGAGGAGAATATCTCTGGCTTTCAGTCAGTTCCACTTATGGCTGCAAAAAATAAGTTAGTTAGTTGGCTAGGCATTTAATTGTAATGAGGAGTTAGTACCAAAACATTATATTGTACAGAGCGGTCTTTAGTAGCCTTGTCTGTGCATCAGATTGAGGATTATTTTCCTTGTCTAGAGATACATTTTTGTTGTTTCATGTTGTTTTGGTAAAATAGCTTTCTTTTATTGAACTTTTTGTGTGCCCAGATGAAGACAAAACAGTGGCTGTTTTTAATGCGTAGTGTGATACAGCTGAAATGGACTCCTCTCTGAAAGCAGTTTGAGCTCACAGACACATCAAAGCTATTCTATTCATTAGTAAGATTGGAGTTCTTGTTCATTAATGTTGCCTCCTTACACTTCTGGCGGTGGTGAGGTCCTCAGGGCCGGGTGTGTCCCTATTTAACAGGGACATTTATTGCAGACCACATGGAATGGGGTCACTAGGCTGAGGACTTAGCTCATACGTAAGAAAATAACAAAAATTTGAATTCATGACTGGAATAATGCAGTGTTTGTTTACATTTTGATGAGTGCTCGAATTTGAAAGAGATGTTTATTTGTGATGTGTTTTCCTTTTTTTTTCTCTCTGTTCCCACACTGACCAAAGGGCTTGGTTGTGATTATAGAGTTGGTTTCCATTGGCCAACTCTGTGCTGTCATCAACCATACACCCCCACAGGAAAGAGCTCCATGACAAAGCACTTTGTTTAGCCAGCTCTATTAAACTGTCATGACGTCAGCATGCCTCCACACTGATCTCATTGTTTCGGGTGCCACTCACTTTGAGTGACCCTCTCTGTGAAGTCCGTGTAGGCGAGAACTGGAAGAGAGTGGCTCCCACAAAGCCATCCCTTGTGGATAACTGTGGATGGTAGCCAGTACAGAAGCCTTGAGTTGGACAGACTTATAACATCCTGAAATGACTCAGAGGGAAGACAGAGAAGGTGTCATTGAGAATGCTTAGATGAACTTCCCAACTGTGGATATTATATACAAACATGGCAAAATTATTTATTTAAGAAGAGGAGTTTTATCCAGCATGTGGAAGACATTACCTAAGAGGACCTTGAAAGCTGTGTGAGCTGTCTGTCTGGTCAGAGAGAGAACTGTCTGTTCGTCTTCCTCAAGGGTGGGGCAAAGGACAGGCAGAGGCAGAGAGAAAGGGCGAGGATGAGTTGAAAAGGGCTCTTCAAATTGTGAACTGGAATGCGTCAGAGTGGCCGTGGTGGATAAATAGCTCTGCCCCTCACTGAGAGGTCATATGTTCATCCCCCGAAGCAGCCACTGTACCAGTCTCTCAAATAATTATCCACTTGCATGACACAGCAAATATTTTCATATGAACCGGAGGGATTCTTTTTTACTATCTTCAACTTGGAGAGCAGCACAGCACCAGGTGAAATTGTAGCATCTTGGTTTGATTTCCTCTTAAACTGACGCCTTTGGGAACATTCAGACCGTGCCAGACTCTTGCCAGACTGCTTTTCTCCACTGCTATAAAGGTCCTTTGAGGTAAAAGGCCAGAGACAGGCAACCTTGGCACACAGACACTGAAAGCTTCATCTTTGTGGCTCAGATGCATGCCTCAGTGAACCAAGAGCAATAAAGTAAGGGAAGTCTGAAGTGGGGTGCCAGTGCTGAGATGGCACTTTGAAGGAGCAATGTATTTCCTGCAGTGATTTTGGAAGAGTTTACAGAGAAAGCAAGACTGAGTATGTCTGAGCATGGTTGGGTGTTGATAATGGAGTGAGAGATCCAACAGCCATATTAAATCATTAGGATAATTTTCAGAGCATGATCTGGTAGTGTTTTTGGGTGCATTTTGCTTGCCTACTGGCAATTATCTTTGCACTCATTTATATGCTCAAGCTCTTTTCGTTGGCTGCAGATGTGAAGGTTATGTCAGCACATGCCCTGCAGGAGGTTAGATGATCCTCCGTTGTGTCATATGTGGTTTTTTAGAGAAGTGGGTGAGGCTTTAATTTGTGATCTGGTCTTGTCCAATGTCTTAATTTTAGAGCACCCTTCTCCTTGAAGGGCGGGATGCTGTTTAGGGGGTTGAGAGAGAAACTAATATGAGGTCATCCAGAAGGTTTAAATTACATGTGTTTGTATACATATCTCTATTCATACATATAGAGGCCACTGTAATCCTTGATTCATGTAACAACCAAGCAGATAGATATAAACATACTGTTTGTTGACAAATATGAAATAAACTGTCAGTTAATCCATTGGTATTGTCTAAATGCATACATTACATGCAAACCTAAGGTTTTGGTCAGTCTGTGGACCATGTGTTTCATGTATGTGTGCTTTGCTTCTTGGAGTGGCCCCCTCTCTTTAGCTTGTCTGCAAGTACTGATGAAAAAGTGAGCCACTGTCTGCAGAACTCATTATCCTGAGATCCTTTCGCCCTTGGTTCACACACAGCCGGAAAAGTCAGTCAAGTTCATCCTCTGTTGCTGGCAGGGATTTCCCTTTTTGATGGAATGATCTGGGTATTTATAAGTGGCCCACACTGTTTTCATGGTCTGTGAAAATCTGGAACTCTTCATTAGTTTGTGGCCGTGGCCATTACTCTTCATATCTGGCCTCTGCTCTCAAGGTGCAGATCGCTCCGTTTTGGCAGGCAGGGCTGCTGCTGTTATTTCTGTTCAGATCACTTTCCAATTCATCTTTAAAAGATGGATGCTGAGAGGCATTCATCGGGTGACAGATAGACACAGTGGCTGCCCTTTTTTTCGGTACGGTCTCTTTGCATTTCCAAATGATTGTGCATTGCACTTGTGGTAGATTTGTGATGCATCTCATTCTTTGCAATTGGCTTTTTATTAACCTCATTTGGTGAGGTCTGATGAATGAGGTTTGAGAGGGACCACCCAGTTGTAGTGCTCTGACTGTGATTATATTGTCATTAGGTGCTGGCATGTCGGGGCTTAGGGGGCTTGAATCAGGATCAGGATCCCGGAGGTTATGCGTGTGGGAGGCTATGTATGGCAGCCTATCCTCCTGTGGTAGATACAGCTCCTCTTTATGGCCTCCAGACTGGAGTGTTGAGAGTCCATCTCGTCATGGGCAACCCTCTCAAGCGTGCATGTGCTGGCTGCTCATCACGAAACACCACCGCAAAATTCCCTCCACCGTATTTCTGAGCCTTTCTCCTTTCATGATGGTTCTCTCAGGAAAAGTGAGCGAAGGAGAGAAAGGAAGAGTGCAACATCTGTGATTGTAGCTCAAATGCACGTCTGTGGCTTGTGTTTCCTCTGTTTCGGTGGAAAATTAAAGTGCTGCCGTGAGAGGCGCTGAGAATATGTGATGTGTGATTAGTTTTGCAGAGATTTTTCCAGCAGCCCCTGATTATGAAGGGAGAAAATCAGGTTGTTCAAACAGATCCTGAGGGGTTAAAGCAGAGACAGATGAGTGATTGGTGGTGATTTATCGCTGGGGTTGTTCACTTTGTGTCTCGCTCACTTCCTCAAACCTCCATATACAGTATCTGCATTAGAAATCAACACCACATGGACAAAGCTATCACTGCGCTGGAGCTCCCTAAAGCATTTTTTGTACTAACACTACCATCTTAGTCCAATTATTATGCATCAGGGCAAGTCTAAACAGAGAAAAACCAGAGAAAATTCTAGGTAAACAAAAGTAAAGCTGCAGTGCTACTTATTTTCCATTTCTATACCCATTATGCACAGACTGATGTAACGCCTCTGCCTCCTTTTCTCATGCTGTTCTTTTTCATCGATCCACAGAGCTTGGTTCACCCAGAGACCTGCAGACCAGAGATGTCACTGACACCAGCTTTCTCACGACTTGGGTCGCGGCACCGGG
The DNA here is from genome assembly GCA_038406115.1 of Haemulon aurolineatum. Classification (NCBI taxonomy): domain Eukaryota; kingdom Metazoa; phylum Chordata; class Actinopteri; order Lutjaniformes; family Haemulidae; genus Haemulon; species Haemulon aurolineatum. The sequence continues at coordinate 5,522,777 of JBCAUF010000042.1, forward strand.
TAAAGTTCGCCAGTACCGGATCACGTGGAAGTCCCTGTTCACCGAGGAGTCTGGAGAAAAGACAGTCCCAAAAGACCCCACAGCCACAGTTCTGGAGGGTCTCACCCCTGAGACACGTTATCAGGTCTCTGTGTTTGCTGTCTATGGCCACGGAGACGGCCAGCCCTTGGTCGGAGAGGAAACCACGGATGGTAAATTACTTTAAGCTGCCTTAAATCTTCTACCATACACCTATTCCACCTACAATCCTCATTTCTTTCACTTTTTCATTTCTTATGCTCCTTCCTTTTTTGTTTGTTTCTTATTCCCAGCCTTTTTCCAGTGCTTTTCTTCTCTTTTGCCTGCATTTACTTTCATTTGAATTTTTGAATGTCTTGTCTTGGGGTTACCCTAGAAAGTGTGAAGCTAGGTTAAATGTGATGAGGCTCTACGATCATAAAAGCCATGAAATGATTTCATGTGTAACTGTTAAGAAGATTATTTCTAAAGCCAAGAGTGCAGGTCTAGACGCTCTTGTAATAAACACATCTTAAGCATTAAAGTTTCATATGCCTTTTGAGGTACAGACATCATTTAGGAGATCATCACTGAGAAATATTGGGCAGTGCCGCAGGTTTGAAAATGATCCAGGAAACACTGTTTATGGGCCCACTTTTCAGTGCTACGCAGATATAGAAATCTGCCAACAACACTTGTCCTGTTCATTTTGGTGAGTTAAGAGATAACGTCATAGCTGTTGGCATTCGCCTGGGCCATCAACAAAACATAGTCTTTGCGTGCACATCTTTTAAGACCGTGCGCGTGGGTTATATGTATGTACAGAGGTGATGTCATGTCCAGCACACCTGCAACCTGTTTTCATGGGAGATGCGGGACAGATAGACACCGGCCTCTCCCTTGTTAGACTACACTCATGCTTGGATGAGAAAAGCACATTGAGCGGAAACTCGCACCAGTTGGGAGAGAATTTATCCACCAGTTAGTGAAATGGAATGTGCTCAAGGAAAAAATATTTCCAACCATCATTAATGTTTATTGATTCTGGCAAGCAGGAAATGTGGCATACATACACCACACCAAACACAACCATGAGGCAGCCCCGTAGGCTTAAATGTTAACTTTGCTCATTCCTTCCTTCACTTCGCACTCACTATCTGCTGCTCTCTTTGCTTGTGCTTGACACAAATCACAGGCCTTTTTGGGCCGAGCCACACACGGCCAAACTTGGATGCGCTGCTTTTTTCCGTTAATAAAAGTCCGCTCTCTGAAGTAGAGCACTCTGAATATTTTCCTCAGCTCGTTTCGAGGCCTCTGACAATTCACACTTGCCCTTCCTGCTCTGAAAATGAGAAACACTCTATGGACACACAATGGAAAAATGAGAACTATGGCTTTGCTCAAATTCAATGAAGACATGGAAGACTGGCTCGCAAACCCACCAACTAAACATGATCAATCATGTAAATTTGGGCCTGTTTAATGTATACTTCTGAAAATCAGAAATATTTGGGTAGGTTTGTATCCACACGCATGTGGAAACTGACCAGATATCCGGATGAAAGACCGTGAGGTAGCCAAGCGTGTTACTGTTTAGTTTACTTACCAGCAGGAAAGCCATGTGCTTATATTTCCAAAGGTATATTGGAAACATAAGCGGTTAAGAACACATTTAACGCAGATTCCCATCTGAACAAGTCCCAAAATCTACATTTTCCCCCAGACCCTCTATCCATCATTTCTCCTCTTTTAATCTTTGTTCCTTTTTTCCTTCCTTGCAGTCTCGGCTGCTGGCAGAGTGATTGCTGTCTCTGAGGAGACAGAGAAGACCATGAAGGTGACGTGGCAACCGGCACCTGGAAATGTTCTCAACTACCGCGTCACCTACAAACCCAAGGTAGGAGGGCGCCAGCTGGCAGCTAAGGTGCCGGGTGGCAACACCTCCACTGTGCTGAGACGCCTTACTCCCCTCACCACCTACGACATCACCGTTCTGCCAGTCTACCGTTCGGGAGAGGGCAAAGCTAGGCAAGGAGAAGGAACAACACGTACGTTGGTCACTCACCTCATCACAACAAGTTTAATTGTCTCTTATAAACCCAACCACTTAATCAGTCAGTTCTGTGTCATTCAATCAATCCATATATTTCTCTTCTCCCTAGTATCACCTTACAAAGGCCCTAGGAACCTCCAGACTTCTGAGCCATCCAAGACAAGTTTCCGTGTAACCTGGGACCATGCTCCTGGTGATGTTAAGGGCTACAAAGTCACTTTCCACCCTGTGGGGGAAGACATTGATCTGGGAGAACTCCTGGTTGGTCCTTATGACAACACTGTGGTGCTAGAGGAGCTGAGGTGCGTCTTCATTTTGACATCTAATTTTTGTTCCTATTGTAAATGAAGTTTACATATACATATTTACATAAATTTTTTTCGTCTTCAGAGCTGGTACCAAATACTCAGTGAGTGTGTTCGGTATGTTCGATGGCGGAGAGAGTAATCCATTGGCTGGAGAGGAGAAAACCACTCTCTCTGATGAACCTGATCCTCCTCTTTATCAGCCAACAGGTAAAGTTGTTTAATATTCTTCCATACAAACCTCATGCACAAATATGATGAGAATTGATTGAATGAATAACAGCTAAAACATGTTTTGTGCTAAAACTAACAAGAACACGAACAACTGAAATGGTTTTAGTCATTCTGTTACCATGCCTGTCATCACCATTAAGGCAGTGTCTCCAGTATGTTATGTCTCTGGGCAGCAACAGTCAAACATAGCAGACTGTATCACATAGTAAATTTTTGCTTAGGAAAATACACTGTATGCCCCATAAAAGCTGAAGAGTTTCTCTCAATGCCTTTCCTCAAAGCTAATTGTCTCGCAAAATAACAGATGTAATGGCTATTCCATCTGTCTGCCCTTTTCTCGCTTTCTTCATTGTGTCACTTTGGGCTTCCGCTTTTTATTTCCAGTCCAAGTGCAGTCAGCGTCGATCCAAGCCATACGCGTATAATCTGTTTGCAGTTATAAAATGTTTTTTACTACCTCGTGAGTCAGAGCACGGCAGGCAGCAAGTGTGAGGGAAGGAGAAGTGTTGTGTTTGCTGGAAGGAGCCGTTAAAGGTCAGCTTGACCGCTCAGCTAAAGGCCCCTGTCCTAATAAGGAGGCAGATTTCATTGACAGCTCCCACCTCCAGAAGATAAAACACTTTCCCTTTCACATCTTTTGATTACAGGTCAGTTCTCAACAAGCCTTTGGCACATTAGGGCAAAGAAAGTTGCATGTGACAGTCACAGTTTTTTCCTAATTTACCAAGAACTATTAATGAACATTTGCTCTTTATTTCTTTGTGGATATACTTCTAAAAGACCTATCTGCTGGAGATGCTGTATGGTAGCAGAGATGTTTTTGTACATATTCTCGCCTTTCTGCAAGTGAAAGCTTAACAGCTGCTTTGTGAGGGGCGTTGGGTTTGGACTTGGTAAATCAAATATACAACCTGTTTTCACTTGCCGACAGTGGCATTTAGAGCAACATCTGCCTGTTTCCGATGCACATCTGCAGCCCTCTTTTAGGTGCCGAGGATCGGATGCCTTCCTTGTGATCACACAGGTGTTTGGGAAAACAGGATCTCAATGTTACCTTGCTGCTCTGGGGGGCACAGTAATCTCTCCAGTGGAGGCCTTTGATATGTCACAGGCCATTAAGGGTGTACTCTCCTGATTTGCCCCTGGGACTAACGAGTGGATGCAGAAAGATCAACTGAGAGAAATACTGCCTCGACATGCCACAAGACCAGAAGATAATCACTATAACACCTGGAAAATAAAAGTTCTCAAAAAAGAAAAAACTTCTCCTAAGAGGGGATAGATGGAATGTTTTACTACTTGCTTGTGAATGTGTTGTTTGTTTAGCACCTTGGGGAATGTTTTGATGTCCAATGCCAAAAGTGAAATTTAATGTTGTAGAACTCTTCTCTCTTTCTTTTCTTTACCTCTCTCACCTCTTTGAGCACCTCTTACATCATTACAATTCACCACACACGCCATTTTATGTACATGAATGTGGACTTTGTATACCTCACTTGAAACTTTCAGCTTTGTCCCAATTAAGACACTGACATTTTGCCCTCTCAGATGTGACATGCAAGACCACGGCACAGGCTGACATTGTGCTGCTGGTGGATGGCTCCTGGAGTATTGGACGTCTCAACTTCAAGACCATTCGTGCCTTCATTGCACGCATGGTGGGAGTATTTGACATTGGCCCTGAAAGGGTCCAGATCGGTGAGTCTACTCAAGTGATTATTACTATTAAAACGGAAAGAGGTCTCTTTGCATTGCTGTAACACATTTTTTGTGTCATCAGGTCTTGCTCAGTACAGTGGAGACCCAAAGACTGAATGGCACTTGGATGCTCATAGGACTCGGAAGTCTCTCCTGGACGCTGTGGCTAACCTGCCCTACAAAGGCGGAAACACCCTGACTGGTACTTAAATCTATTCATTCAATATTTCACAAGTGGGAGCAGTGCCACTTCTACTCCTGTAGGCTCAGTACTAAATTTTATATTGTGTGTCTATCTTTACAGGTTTGGCTTTGAACTACCTCCTCCAGAACAATTTTAAAGAAAATGTTGGCATGCGACCCAACTCTAGAAAGATCGGGGTTTTGATCACTGATGGCAAATCCCAGGACGATGTCATAGTCAACTCCCAGAGCTTGCGTGATCAGGGCATTGAGCTCTACGCCATCGGTAAGCAAAGATCAGTTCAGTTTGCTTGCACAGCACATTGTGTAAAGCAAAACTGTCACATACTGTATATTAAAATGCTAATGCATGAACATCTTCGTTACTACTCTTTAGGTGTGAAGAATGCTGACGAGAACGAGCTGAGGTCCATTGCCTCTGATCCGGATAGTATTCACATGTACAATGTGGCTGACTTCTCCTTCCTGTTGGACATCGTCGACAACCTTACTGACAACCTCTGTAACAGTGTCAAGGGACCAGGTGTGTATGAGTTTTTATCAAAGTATGCACGGATCAAAGTAAAGGAATTAGTAATTAATGGTTTACTGGATTACAAGGACAAAAGGATTCTACTTCCCAGAATAAATATTCTGTATAGCATCCCAGTCCCACAGACACTTACACATCTGGCCCACCATGGAAATCAACACTCCAGGCAAAGACCCAGCCACAGCTATTGGAAATTATTACAGACGTATTGTTTTGGCGTAGAAAATCATCTGCTCCTTAATCAAATTAAAGGGCTGCTATTGGATACTGGAGGGAAACCCCTCGGAGGGGATGTGGTTTTTGAAGTACTGTGTTGTGTACAAGGTTCTATTAGGACGTGTTACTAAATAGGAATGCTTTTATGTGTTGCCACACTTGGTTTTTTATCCATGGACATATAATTGAGTGAATATCAAATAACCTTGAAACTATAACTATTACTTTATTTAATTCATCCTGGATCAGTAATTACCAATTTATTACCATCTTAAGCGTTAAAGGAAGAAAGTAATCAGGTACGCTTTTGCATGGTGATGTATAATATCTACTGTGATGGCTCATATTTTACTTCTTTGCCTGATTAGGAGGGCCACCTGATGCTCCCACTAACCTGGTGACATCAGAGGTGACTCACCGCTCCTTCCGGGCCACCTGGAACGGCCCCGAGGAGCCAGTGGACAGGTTCCGCGTGGACTACATGACTTTGTCCGGGCGCCCAGAACAGGTATGCCTGCCTCACACCATAATAAACTGCTGCCACTAATTTGATCATCCAAAAATTGTAGTAAGTGGTCTTCATCTCCCCATGAAGGTGTTGAGGGGATGCTGGCTTTATTGTGTCCTGATCCACTGTTACTGAGACTAATGGGAAACTCCACTCAAACCTATATTTCCAACCTCCTGTTTGTCTTGGCGTCTCATTGTTTGGGTGTCTAATTACGTTACGATCTGACACGGGGCAAAGAAACAAAAACACACAGTTCTCAGTTTAGAGGATTAGAAAGCAAATATTGGCTCTGCGAGTGATAGCTCTATTGGCTAGCAGGGCCCTGGCTCCACAATGTGTGGAATAGATGCATTTTTGGTGTCTGAATCTAATTACATGTCGGGAGGATGTTTGTTTTTGTCCAGCTCTCATGGTTTTGTTTAATAGTGAACATCGTGGATGAGGTTTTATTATTGTTTATGGATCTGGAATTGAAGCACATGCTCAGTTCTAGTCCAGTAAAAATTCGTCAGAGGAATTCCTGGCTTGAATTGGACAGCTTCACAAAGTGCTCAAGTCAAGCCAGGAGATAGATGGAGGTTTGAATGGCTATGCTTCTGCGAGGATAATCGTCACCTCCCCATACACACATGCATACTTCATCTTTCTTTCACACTTACCACTATACGAGAGGCAAAGTATATGAATTCACGCATGTATACATTAAGTAACTGCAATCTTCTAACTGTCTCTGTATTAGGTGTTTGTGGATGGTACTGAGAACACGGTGGTCCTCCAGGGCCTCAACCCCCTGACTGAGTACATTGTCAACGTCTACTCAGTGGTGGGAGAGGAGAGCAGCGAGCCTCTTGAAGGAACTGAGACCACACGTATGTTTTCTCTTTCTGGCGTTTTGGCTAACATTTAGTCCTGTGTATTTGATTTAAAAGCATCAGCTTATAAAAATCCATACATGGTAAAAGTTGCTAGTACACTACCTGACCGTAACTATCTAACAAGAAATGTCCGCTGGTCATTGAACATTGTTTGCTAATGGGAGCATATTTTATTGAACCTGCGTGCTCTAAATCACAGAGGCTCTCCCACTGTCAGAAACCAAGATAAGTCAAAGAACAGCAGTGTAAATTTCAGTAGGCTCTAGAGCAGTCACAAATCTCCAGCCTGTGCTTTTATGAACAGCAGCCTTCCTTTGATTCTGCCTCCATCTCTGAAGACGTCTCGCTTGGTTGCGTAAGACAAATTGAATGCTCTCACTGACTGTGATTGTGATTGCAGGTGGTGTCCAGTAATTAAACGTTCAAACATAATAAAGACATATATATATCTTGGCCTTATTTATAAGGCCATGTGCGGCTTCAAAAAGAAAGCAATAGTGAATCTTAATTAGATGAAAATTCAAAGGCAATTTAAATAATTACACTGGGGTTCAAGCACTGCTTTGACTTCTTTCTTTGTTTCTTTTAAAATGCTGTTAATTGCTGTTTTATTGGGACTTTCTGGGGTAGCAGAGATTTACTAGTGTTATATAGTATCCATAAAAGCACATATAAAACAGCACTGATTGTTGCGCAGTGTGAATGGCACACAAAAAGGCCTGAGAAACTCTTTCTGCAATCAAAGAAACATTCAGAAAATGTGTATGTCTATTTATCCATGTAAGCATAGATGTATATTTACATAACTGGATATTTCCCCTTGTGTGAGTACTGTTTGTATACTGTGACATATATGTTTGTGTGTTTATATACAACTGTTATAGTTTCTGTTTGCAGTGCCAACAACTGCTGTCTTTGACATCATTCCCTATTGTTATCTAGTCCCCCTGAGCGCCGTGAGGAGAATGGACATTTATGATGAGCAGACCACCACCATGCGTGTGA
>JBCAUF010000042.1:5543825-5557852 GCA_038406115.1 Haemulon aurolineatum
CACACACACACACATGCACACATCAGAGTGAGGAATCCACAGCAGAAAATCTGAATAGGCTGATCCATTGATTAGGATCCTGAATCATTATTGCAAAAGTAGAATAAGTGGAATTCTTGACTTTTTATCAAGGCCAAAAGCACCAAAAGCCCTTGCCAGAATTATGAACTGGCTGTAGTCCACAGGGGGAGATCTCATGCTTGCAGCGCTGGCCCGTGTCTTGCCTAATTTTGTCTCTCAAACAAAAGAAACCCTATTACATATCGTAATTCCACTCCGCTCCTTACGGCGGCTACATTTCTTTTTTTTCAAATCTCTCTGATGTGGTTGATGTATTCTGTTGATGTATTTTACTCATAATTCAAAAGCCATAATGAGCTATAATAAAGAAATTACCCTGCTGACAGTTCAACAACACTGAATACACTGGAATACCATCCTGTCGTAATGAGCCGAAGCCAATGTTGACATTGCTGTGCTTGTTTTCCCCACAGTGGGTATGCTCGGCCCCAGAAACCTCCGCGTTTCTGATGAGTGGTACACCCGCTTCAGGGTGTCCTGGGACCCTGCCCCATCCAGAGTTAACGGATACAAGCTTATCTACCAGCCTGAAGGCTCTGACGAATCCATGGAGGTGCTCGTTGGTGACGTGACTTCCCACCAGCTGCATAACCTGAAACCTGGAACCACCTATGACCTGAAGGTTCTGGCACAGTATAACACAGGCCTCAGTGAACCTCTGATTGGACAAGGCACCACATGTAAGTTAATGATGCCATTATTTATTGGTTGACAGGTTTATCGGCACAAAATTAAATGGTTGTTTATAGTTTGACTGCCAAGCCGCTGTTGTGAAAGAAGAATGTGCACTTAATATTCATGCTTCCCTTTAGTGTACCTGAATGTGACAGACCTGACCACCTACAATGTTGGCTATGACTCCTTCTGCATCCGATGGGCGCCTCACAGAGCAGCCACCTCCTACAGACTCAAAGTCAATCCTTTTGACAGTAAGTAAGCTTTACTCATTTAAAGGCCATGTTGAATCAGACTTTGAATTTGTTAGATTGCTGCAAAATGAAGCGGTCTAATCTGGAATTTTCTTCTCATCTAGCCTCCAAGAGTGGAGCTCAGGAGATCACTGTCAGAGGCTCGGACAGTAACTACTGCTTTGATGGCTTGACCCCTGACACCCTCTACAATGCCACAGTGTACGCCCAAACCCCCAACCTGGAAGGACCTGGAGTCAGCGTAAAGGAGAGGACTTGTAAGATAACGTCCATCTTTGCCAATTTGTTTTGTGTTATGCGAATATGCCCTCGCCAGCCACAGTGTAGTATGTCACTTTCAATTCTGTGCACGTGTCTCTAATTTGCCTCGCAGTGGTCAAACCCACAGAGGTGCCAACCGAGCCTCCCACACCCCCTGCCCCAGCAACAGTCCCCCCGGCACTGGATGGTGAGGAGAACTTCGACATCTGTGTGCAAAAATAATCATTCTTATGGCTTCCCTTAGCTTTGCATTAACATTATTGCATCTGTATCACTCACAGTGTGCAAAGGTGCCAAGGCAGACCTTGTCTTCCTCATTGATGGCTCCTGGAGTATTGGAGACGAGAGCTTCAACAAGGTCATCCAGTTTGTCACGAGCATGACTGGAGCCTTTGATGTCATCAGCCCTGGTGGCATGCAGGTCGGCATAAACCTTGGTGCTGCTGTTGTGATTAGTTAACCTGACCCTATTCAATAATTTGAATGATGTCTTGCTATTTCTTTATGCATTTCATCACACATTATATTATTTGTTCTCTTTGGACAGGTTTCTTTCGTGCAGTTTAGTGATGACGCCAAGACTGAGTTCAAGCTGAACACCTACCATGACAAGGGCATCGTGATATCAGCTTTGCAGACTGTGCGCTACAGAGGAGGCAACACCAAGACAGGTACACCACAGAAAGAAAATAAGAGTGGGATCTTAGTGAATACATTGTTCTCTAGAAGATGAATTCCTGAGGTTTGACGTTCTTGGTCCTCTCTCCATCATCCAGGCGTCGCTCTGAAGCATGTCTATGAGAAGGTCTTCACCTCAGACAGTGGCATGAGGAGGAACGTGCCGAAGGTGCTGGTGGTGGTCACCGATGGACGCTCCCAGGATGACGTGAAGAAGAGCGCAGAAAAACTGCAGCATTCCGGTACGTGTGGCATTATTAATCATTGTAATATGTGTTTTTCCCCGTATGTAGCAGAGCTGTTTCACATTATCCAAATTTGCCGTTCGCTCCAAAACTTTGATTTGCTTCATCAGAGCCACAGTTCGTGGCTGACTCAATGATCTCTTGTAATAGTCCCTACAGCAATGAAACTGCCTGTGGTTATTGGAAACTTAACAATAGTCTTTGTTTGATTGGTGTGCGTGTGTGTGTTTTGCCCCCACAGGCTATAGTGTGTTTGTGGTTGGAGTGGCCGATGTGGACACGACAGAGTTGAGACTTATCGGAAGCAAGCCCAGTGAGAGACACGTGTTCGTGGTAGATGATTATGACGCTTTTGCCAAGATCCAGGACAACCTGATCACCTTCATCTGTGAAACAGCCACTTCCAGTAAGACAGACATTAATATACTTAAGACACCATTATGTTTTAGTGCCTCTGCATTCCAACAGGAGAGCAAGTTGTTTGACTTTGATTGTGTAATTACTGTTGTGGCTGATTACTGCACCTGCAGAGGTAATGGGAAGCTTGCCCACTGCCTCACATTTTAATTGATCCTCTGGCAGGAAATCTATAAACACACATGACTCACTTTCTTTAAAGCTTAGTCTATTTTTCCAGCCCTCTAAAACATTTTGCTCTGTTTCAGCTTGCCCTCTGATCTACATCAATGGGTTCACAACACCTGGTAAGCATACAGTATCACTATACACCAAACACATCAATTAATCCCCACAGAGCTTGTAGCATTACTAAAATGCTATAATGATATGCTATAAGAGGGTTTCCGTTGTTCGTCAACATGGCTCCTGTTTCTAACTGTTCCAGGCTTCAGGATGCTGGAGGCTTTCAACATCACAGACCGGACATTCGCCGGCATGAACGGCGTGTCCATGGAGCCGGGCTCCTTCAACAGCTACATTGCCTACAGGCTGCACAAGGACTCCTTCCTAAACCAGCCCACCAAGTAAGAGCAGAGGCTAAATAGTATTTGTGGTGTGTCAAACGGGGGGATTGTGAGCCTCACTATGTGCATATTCCCAGCCTGTTGGTCTTATCTCCTGTGCACTATAATCCTGCCCAGCCCACAGTCATTATTCATAATGATGTTCCTCTGTAGTCACAGGGGTTTCCCTATTGCCCTTTGGCAACAAGCCCACAGCCCTATTTGTTGTTGCAGCTTGTGAAATACGAGGTGCTAGCAGGAACAAAAACGTTTTTTTATTTATGAAGCTCCTGGACCAGGGCCTCCTCCCACCTGTGTCATACTGGGAGCAACAATCACCCCTGGGTTCAAGAGCTCTGTCTCTTTATGGAGCCCGTTTAAGTGGTGGTAGACAATTGCAAAACTGCTGCAGTGTCCAAACCTCTTCAGCATACTTTGCTAATATGTTTATAATGATGCGTATTTTATGTGCGGGGGTGCAGCCATTGCCTTAATGTAACACAAATGGAAACACTTCGAACTCCAGCAAAGGAGAGGGGACATAAAATCCGTTCAATATGTGGGCAATTTCTGCAAGGCCAAAGGGAGAACTGGCAATCATTTGCAGGTTTTGCTGCAGCCTATGTGACAGACTGGATGGCATATCATTGCAGCAGAGACATGTAAATGGCTCTGTATTCATTTGTTACGGTGATAGTCTGAGTATGGGGGCACAGCTCTGACTCATCCTGATGTGTGTTTTAACACTAACAGGGAGATCCATCCGGACGGTCTTCCCCCATCCTACACCATCATCCTGCTCTTCCGCCTGCTGCCGGACACACCCTCTGAACCCTTTGATATCTGGCAGATTTCCGACAAAAACAACAACCCCGAGGTCGGGGTCACCGTCAACCGTAAGCCTCCCGTCCTGTTTTAATAATACACAGCTGTACGCTCTTAATTAACAACTTATGCTGTTCCTTATATTTCTTAACCAATTTACAGACGGAAGTTAATTGATCTTTGACTTTGACTTTAATCCACTGCTCTGTATTAGATTCTTTTAGAAAGCCTTCCTTTCAAAATGAGCATCTTTTACAAACGTGCGCCTCCACACGTGGTGAATGCATGCAAATAATTACAGGCATGGACCTATTGCCTCGTAGCCTTCTCCTTATCCCTCTCCTCTCCCTACAGCCATGTGTTCTCTATAGACTTGTCTGTGCTTTGCGTGCCACTGCATCGTAACACACTGTCAGGGTTTCATCAAAGGCTCCTCTCTTTTCAGCTTCCAGCAAAACAATCGCGTTCTACAACAAGGACACCCGAGGAGAGATCCAGAGAGCCACATTTAATGAGGAGCAAGTGAAGCGGGTTTTCCATGGGAGCTTCCATAAGGTAAACACAATGCGTGATTCTCAAAGAGAGGAGTACTGTGCTCACCACATAGTGATATTATTAAAGTTTGGCTTTAATCTTTAATCGGATAGACTTAGAATCTTTTGCGGTCACCTGTGGGTTGATTATCCTTTTCAGATCCTTTTACATACAGAATACTGTTTTCAGTCTTTTTACTTCCTTTCACATATTGTTTTTAAATCCTTTCATATGTCTCTGTGTGACTTTTACGCTTCAGTTGAGTTGGCTGAATTACCTAACGGCCAATGTCATGTAGCTGTGTCATGTTACATGCTATCCATCACCTCTATCCATCTGCTGTCAAAGTGGTCTTTGGGCCTTTTTTATGATTTGACATTAAGTTTTGGGTTTTTTTAGACCATGGGTAGTTAATTTGATAAATGGGTCGTGGAGGCTATAAATACATTTAAAGAGAGGCTGGAAGGAAATTCTGATACCTCAGTGACTCAAGGATAATGTGCAAACTGTTACAGTTAACCGTGGAGGTCTGACCACATCAAGACTGCAGACTATCCTGGAAGTTGTTAACTGAATTCCAAACCAGTCTGCTCCCAACTGCAGCACCAGTCAGTGAACTGGATCGATTTTTATTTAGGTCTGGCTTAAGTCCAATGCAAAGTCGACACAAGGCATCTCAAGAATAAATCCTAAAATCTGCATATGGGTCAATTTCAAAAAGTATGGGATGCTACATTTCTCATAATGTAACTCGATAGAATATGTTGAGTTCCCTTGTCTGGTGAACGCCCGCGTTTTTAAAACTGCATGACACAATTTGCAACACAGGTTTTCTCTTAAATTTGAAGTCTAAAGCTTAGAATGAGATAACATTTTCACATGCTGAGCAGTATCCCACCCACAGGTCTTAAGCTCTAATAAGAGAGGGCACAAGACTGCAAAGATGGATTGAGGATACTCAGTAGCTGTGAAATAAGAATACAATAATTTGCTTTATTTAAGTCTTACAAGCAGTGGATTAAAAGTTTGAATCCAGATGTTCCCAATGGCCTCACTGACACATTATCTTGACTCTGAAAATGATCCATGCAATCATCACGCTCTCTCTTTTTATGCAAGAAACAAAGATTGATCTCCTTAAAGGATGCACTGATTGAAAGATTCATTAACATCAACTGCTCTTCAAACAGTCAAAACCTCTCATCTAACTTGAAATAACCACCCACCGTGGTATTATTGTTTTGCAAACTCATTGTTTCTCTTAAGTGGTTTCACCACCACATTAGTCCCGCATGCCAAGCTTACAACTGTGATAAACAGCGTTTGCATTGTATGGCGTGTCTTGAGGCCACACCAAGGGAGGTAAAAAGAGACATCAGATGCCTTTAAGTTCAACTCGAAGCAGCAGTGAATATAAAACATCCTCTGTTGTGCTCCACCACAGCAGGGTGTAGGGACGAGAACAATGAGGGACAGTATATTTTCATACCAAGCTGGAATTACTTAAGATGGGAGGTTGATCACTGGAGGAAAAATGACTGGTTCCAATGTACTCTAAGTCACGTCCAATTGAGTTTGTTCCCAAGGACAGCATGCTCCCTATTTAGTTACCAGGTTTCTTTTCCCACTTATGCTAAGGTAATCAAAATGAATGTCCCCTTTTTAATGTCTTGTGGTCTTATCTGACATCAAAGACCGCCCACTTCCTGATAATACAGTTGTACAGTTTTCATCAGGACAGTTTTTTTGAACTTAGGAACTCACTGATGAGAGCGATAAATTGGCCCCCAGATCAGAGCGTTTTGTAAATGGCTTTTTGGTTTGACCATCTAGCGTCCGCACAACTAATTGCAGGGTAACTGCATGAATGAATAGGACCCTGGAAAATGTTGGGTCAGGACTAAATGTAAATGACATCACGGCTGGTCTAGTTGGACAGCAGCCTGATCTGTGTGTGCATGTGTGTGTTCTCTCAGTCTGTGGCCATGGTGGAGACTGTAGTCTGACTGTACATGAGGTGGCTACTTTTGCGGTGCAGTAGTTGTTGTTCTGTGCGCTGGTGAGTCTGCAGCGGTCTACCTAGCTGCTTATTTGCTGGTCTGCTGAGTAAGTGCCACTGCCGACCTCTGCGGTGGTGTGTGTTTACATGTTGTCAGTGGTTTCCCAACACTTTGTCTTTGGCTATTACAGAGTGACCTCAGTGTGTGTGTGCTCCAAGTGACCATGGGTGTTGTCACAAATTACAGCAAGGCTTATTGTTCATTGTAGGAAGATTAACAGAACAAAATCCAATAAAAACACATGTTGAGCTTTAAATTCTTTTCGTACAGAGTATAAAGAATTATTTTCATTAGCAATGAATCCGCAGATTATTTCCTCAATAAATCGATAAGTTCTTCAGTCTATAAAATGGCATCAAATAGCAAAAAAATTCCTTTTGAATGTTCCCAAAACCCATGGTGACATCTTTGGATGTCTTGGTTTTTCCGACTAACGGTCCAAAACTTGAAGATATCCAGGAAATGATTATAGGAGACGAAGCTAACCAGACACTATCCACATTTGAGAAGCTGGATCTAGTAATTTATTTATTTTTTTTTTGTGCCTCAAACCTCAATCCTAAATTTGAGCGATGCTTTCTAGTAGTTAATTTCATTGAGATTTTTTGTCAAAAACGTTGTAAATCTCATAGTATTTTTTCATTCAAACTTCAAATGTTTGTGCCACAGAGTTGGGTCAGAGAATGCTTGCAGACTTGGCATCCCTCCTCAGGCTAGTTAATAAAGAGTAACCCAGGTTGAAGGAGGTCGTGGTCTACCGCTAGTTGAACATGTGGGAAAGCTCTCAGAGATGACTTAAGCAGATGCTAGCCACTCACTAGCCCACTAGGGAATCCCCTCCCACACTCGAAGGGTGGGAGTCCGCAGAGGGATCTTTCCCGGTAACTGAAGTGAAGAAGACATTTTCCATGAATCGCAGTGACTAGTCATGTGAATTACCCTGGTTGAGTGGGTTACGTGCACTGTACTTTGCCTGCATGTTGCCAGACTTTTTTGAGAGCTCTTGAACTCAGTCCTTCAAACTTTCCTTTCAGGGACTTTGTTTGGAAGGTTATGCCAACATATGCATTCCCTAATTAAGACAGAGAAGGAGTCCTTTGCCAAATTGTCCACTGAGTGCACTCATTGTGCTCCTAGTTTCTGACAACTTTTCTTTTAGACATGAAGCCGTCGCCTTCCTGTGACCTGGACAAGAAGAAGTACTGACCCTAAAAACCACACTAGAAACACAGGAAATTATATAAATGTATTAAGTTCTCTTCCCAAAGAACTCCACAGTGCCTCGTCTCGTCACTTGTGCCAGATCAGACATGAGAGCTTCCCATCTACGTTGATACAGGGAAAATGATCAGTCCATCCGCGGATTTCATGATCAGTCAAAGCACTGCATTTAAAGACCAATCTAATCGAGATCTCTACTGGTTATTTATTTCCCCTCACTCTCAATCAAAGCAAACTTAATCTCAAATCATTTGTATAGAGGAGACTCACACCTGCTTATTGGTGCATGCATGAAATCAGTGACAGTACTATGAAAACACAGGAACTATCAGGACAGAGCCAAGAACAATAAAATCGAATCTGATAGAAATCACGGAAATATGTCAAGGGTACCGGAGCGGAGACGGTGTCAGGCAGAAATCTTACCGTATGTACTCCAACTGTGCCGTGTTGACACAGTGAAGCACAGTGAAACTTTCTGTGGTAATAATTGATGAAAATTGTTCTTCTGTCAACACTTTTCTGCAATATGACCACTTAGCAGCAGATACTATCAAGTGAGAGAGCAGTGGTCACTAAAGCTAGCTTTTCTGAGGCCTTATTTTCCAGTGACTGGAGTGTTTTTATGATGTTTACTTATTGGTCAGTGAGGTAATATATACATGCTCATTATTTGCCATCCCAGTATATCATCCAAAGCTGTTTTGGTAAGCCCTCAGGAGCATCATGGTATAACATATCCATGCCAGGATCCTGGGATAAACGACACCCCTCTCTCTTTGCGGTCCACCAGATAGTTTGTTCTGTTGCCAAGGAAGTCAACTGTAATTTTGTGATTGGTTGCCAAGAACTGTGGCCTGGTCTCTGTGGTTGGTATGGCTTTGTAGAAAGAAATGGTAGCATGCTTTTCCTGACATAAAGAAAGCTTGTCTGACTGTTGAGAAGGGGAAAAATTGCAACTGTGAGGGGAAAGTATGGAAAGTGTAGGACTTTTGATGGCACACCGCAAGTGATATTGTTTCAAGATGTGGATCAGGGCTCTCTGGACAGGAAACGTCAAAATCTGGCACTTTGTCATTCTATGTTGTTATACAATCAACGACTACAGCTTGGAAATGCCAACTGTTGTATATTTCCTCTTTTTATGGTCCATTCATCTGTAGAGGCATCAAACAGCAGCCCAATGCCAAATCAGTAACCACTGGTGTAATATCAGAATCTATAATTAACATCTTCCACAGAGACTAAACAATTCCCTGAATCCAGCAATTACGTGAAATACAGTATCAGCATCTTTAAAAGCTGCAGACAACATGTTTTGAGAAGGTTCACTGAGGTTGTTTCTAGCCTTATGGTTACACTCTCTTAAATAATTTCCCTTCTTTTTAAAAGGGTAATCATGCCACTTCCAAATAGAAACGAAGGCCAAACCCAGCTTTTGAAAAGCTCGAGTGTTCTTAGTTCTCTTTGCCAAGTAATTGTGTTGCAACAAAGTTGGCAGCTGTTAAGTATCAAGAAGACAAGAATGCTTTGTTTAATTGTGCCCTCTCTCCATCCCCTGCAGCTCCACATCACCATCTCTCCAGAGAAAGTCAAGCTCAATGTGGACTGCCAAGAGGTGGCAGAGAAGCCCATCAAGGAGGCCAACAACATCACTCTGGAAGGCTATGAAGTGCTTGGCAAGATGGTCAAGTCTGGAGGCGGAAGGAGGCAGTCTGCAACAGTAAGTGAAAAAGAAAGCCTTTTGCGTTAAAAACGCGATGGCTTGGAAAAACATTCGTTTTGGAATAGCATCTCACGACTTTCCAGAAAATCAATATCCAAAACCTCTTGTGCGTATATGCACAATTAAGTTTTAACTGCTCCCAGTGACCGCTGTGGGGATGAAAGTCTGCATCTTTCTGTTTCTCTGAGGGCCTCATTGTTGTCTATTTTCAACAGTGTGCAGTTTCATCGCGAATGGGAGCCATTTGTAACACCCCTCCATCTTTTCCCCTTCTTCTGTTGTGTAGTTCCAGCTCCAGATGTTCGATATTATCTGCAGCCTGAGCTGGGTCAGCCGAGACAGATGCTGCGACCTGCCCTCCACAGTAAGAACAAGTGTCACTTTCAGAAACAATAACAAAATCCGGTCAAACAGTCATCTATAGCTGCACGAGAGGATTATTTTGGGCAGATTTATTTGACCTGTTTTGATGTACATTTAGGACTAATTGCATTTGTAGTTGACTCGGACCATTAATCTTGTACTTTGTTGGTTCTTAGCTATTGTTTGGAATGATTAGAAGGACCATTGACATGGTATTTACTGTATATACTGTATGCATGCATACCTTCTCAGTACGCTTATGTAAGCCGGTATGTAGTCATTAGGCTGATAGCTAGATTGCAGTTTAAAAAGAAAGTACCTCAGCTGAACTGAATAGGACCTTGTATCCTCTGTAATTGTGCTAATCGGGTGGTTGCCAGTATGATCTCCCAAGTGCGTGAAAACAAGTGCTCCTTTAGATCGCTGAGCAGGCAGTAAATCTCATTTATTTTAATACAGCATGGTAAATACCGGATGCATGCACATTTACCCAATTATCAGCAATTCATCTGTAATTTGCATCAGATATTAATACATCACGTCAATGACTGCAGTGTTATATAACGCATTATGTCAAAGACTCATTCCCAAAAGAATGGACAAAGTTTGCAGCTGTCACGGACCATCTGGCCTTAAAGCCCCCTGCACGGACTTCTGCTGAATCCAGTCGCATTTCAGCATTAGGCCGCCGTTCCAACATGGCTTTTGCAGGGTTTCTGAACTGTCTCTTCTGCTTAAACTCCAAGCGAAGTCGAAAGCGTAGTTTTCCAGGATACCGTGTCGAAATTACAAGGATTTTCTTTTACACCAGTTGTATTAAGTAGATTGCAAAGATAGGGTTTCAGTTATCGGTGGGTGGCAGTGAATTGGACTGTAGGAATACCGCTCTCATGTGTATGTATGTGCGTGCGTGTGTATTTCTCCCATCTAATTTCTTAATCTTCTGTCTTACTTTTCAGAGAGATGAGGCCAAGTGTCCGTCCCTTCCCCACTCTTGCACATGCACACAGGACAGCATTGGCCCTCAGGGGCCTCCTGGACCTTCGGTAAAGACATGATCATCCCTCCTTTTCTTCTGTCCTCTGTCTTCACCCGATAAAACAGTTCTCTGAGAGCCATGCATGTTTTGAAAGCCATGCTTTTCTCTGCTAGTGTTTTAATGACTCTATAGCTGTAATGGGCTACGTGACATTTACCTGCTACACAGTTTGAACTTAAGTAGACCGAGGATGTCCCTCGAGTGAGGAGTAGTATTTTCTTTTCCTCTGGAAAGAGTAGTTGAAGATGAGACCAGTGGCATGCAATGAAATGTGGGCTGAGGGAGAAAGTGTCAAAAGATAAATGCCTGTCGGAAAAACAACAGCAAAGAAATCTTGAGGAGAAGTCTGGAATATATGTGCTTGGTAACCTCACTAAGCCCCGGTGAGGATTTCGCAGGGCTTGGGGTTTTAGGGCTTTTGGAATCTGCTCCTGTTGTTGCACTCACTCTGTGTTTCTGGCTCCTCGCTCTTCCAGGGCAGCCCAGGTTCTAAGGGCCCACGAGGAGACAGAGGAGAACAAGGCGTTGCTGTGAGTAACACCTTGCATCACTTTGAGCGCTCCCACAAAAAATGTGTGACACTTTAACTGAAGTATTAAATTGAATCACGTGATGGCCGATGACATTTGTGGACATTATCAGTATTGCTAAATCCACACGTGACAGTGGTTAGTGTCTGACTGCCATGGTACTTCAGAAGCTGCACCATCGGACAAAGCACATTTAACACATCTGAATTCAGTTGTCGACTGTATATTTTTCCTCAACTTGATTAATGTTAACAGTCATTGTCTATATCTGTGCAATGTAAACGCCTTTGTAAGAGTATGGCTATGAGACGTCTTTGTTTTTTTTGTCTGGGTATTGCTATAGGGTGCAATGGGTCCACGTGGTGAGCAAGGACTCCCAGGCTCAATGGGACCACCGGGTCCGCAGGGCCCTAACGGACTATCTCTACCTGGAGAACCTGTAAGTTAACCCTAGCATTCATGATAGATGGAGTTTAATGTATAAGGCAGATGCTGTCAGTTGTGATTAGTGCTTGTGCTGGTATGAATGTGTGAACTTCAACTGTTGCAGATCCACCAGTGAGAGATTTACAGCGAAAGTTTAACACATTGCTACTACATTAGAGCCAGGCAGCTAGACGGCGTCTTTATTTGTCTTACCTGCAGATGTTCTTGTCCAAACATGAAATCAATCACAATCGCAGACTGAAAAAGATGAAACAAAGACTAAAGCTTCTTTTGCAAACCTCTTTTTTTCCCTCCTCCTCCACCATCAGGGTCGCCCGGGACCAAAGGGAGATCCTGGAGACCCAGGCCTGTCTGGACTGCAAGTAAGTACTCCCCCCTCATTTTGCGGTTTATGAACAGGAAACAGGAGACTATCCATAGAGAGCAGCACTGCTACTGGAGCCTGGCTTCAGTCCACATGGCAAGATTGAAACCACACTCGGGGTGGGAGGTTTACCATGCCATCCTCAGGGAGACCCGCACTCTCAAATCAGCCCGGTGATTGACAAACAGTAGAAGGCCAGTGATGCAGTTAAATTATTATGGAGCACAGACTCGAGTTACCAAAAGGGAAACGGGGAATGGAACATGTTCTTCCCCAGCCACGTAATTGAAGATGATCGTGACTTGGTAAAGACCTACCGTCGTTCTGAAGCTTGAGCATCTTTGACTTACAGTAGATGTCATTTGGGGGACGTCTTTGATGGAAATGAAAAATAAATCCAGACTTACCATTCCCACAACAGAGCTCTTCAAATGATTGATATCACCTTTTTGTCAAGTCAGAAGCAAATCTGAGTTCAAGCTGGACCCACCGCGCATCACAGTGGAACTTTCCCGTGGAAGGGCATTTTTGAGTGGGCTGGTGTCACATACTGTAGCCATCTCTTGGCCGAGCAGCCGTCCATTCATTCAGCTGAGGTCATTCAGCCCGACTCCCACCATTCAACTGGAGAGAACATCACTGCTAGTTATTCTGGCCCCTGAATAAGTGAATTCAGACATGGGAGAAAATCCGCTTCTGTGATCTTCAGAGTTTATTGGCAGCATTGTCTCGGTTACTTTACACAATAACGTTTATTGTAACAGCACTGTCTATGCAGATGTCCAGTAGACATCATGTGTCAACAGACAAGAGGAAAATAGTTCCAGTATTTAGTAACAAGATGATATATTATCTTTGGCTGAATAACTGGGAAACTGCAGGACTTTTTTCCTGTAGATTCTGGTTCAACAGAGGCATTAGGGAGCTGTCTAAATGTGTTGTTCCTGATCATTAGCATTTGATTAAGTGTGTCTGCTTTTTTCCCAGGGTTCTCCCGGGCCACGTGGTCCTCTGGGCCCCGTCGGACCAAGCGGAGCGCGGGTAAGACCTGCCTCCAGGCCTGCTTAGTGCACACACTGCGTTTAAAGCCTACACATGAATCCAACACTTAGTTAAGCTAATGTTTTGCATGTGATCACCCACTTAGCTCAGCGCACACAGTGAAGTGCCGGCGTGAAGTTTTTGCATGTTCTCACTTGCGTCAGCCAGAAAAACTGAGCCACTACTTATAAATATAATTCATGAAGACAGACTCAAGACTGAAACCAATATAAAGTCATGACACTGATGTATTGCATGAATGGGGTCCCCAGTGTGTTGTAACCCACGTGTGATTGTATGTTGTTTCTACATAGGGGCCACCAGGAAAGGAGGGACCATCTGGACCCAGAGGCCCACCAGGGCCAATGGTGAGTATGTGTGTTTGTGTTGTGAAGTAAAGAGCCAAATAAATATTCCTCTGAGCGTGCTTTATTTCCTGATATATCTGCAACAATGACTCCTCCGGCTCCACATTTGCGCTCTGCTGGAACAGCACATAAAAAAGCAGACTGTAGTCTGTAGGCCCCTCCGCTGTTACGAGGATGGTGCATGCATCTCGTTTTCTTCTTCTGTGGTTTGGGGAGGTCTGAATCTACTTAATCCAGCCCTCGTGCCAACAGGCAGCATGCCAGTATAAAATTCACATGCACTATACCATCCTGAGTGCTCCAAGACTCGTTAGCAGTGCCTGGTGCCTGATGGCTGCTGTGTATGTGTGTGT
>JBCAUF010000042.1:5565103-5588837 GCA_038406115.1 Haemulon aurolineatum
GACAGCTTTCACATTACATATCGTAATTTGATCTATTGTTCATATAAAAATATAGATTAGTGCAGCTGTAAACAATTTTCGCTTACAAAATAAAGGAAAACAAACTCTTATGACTGAATTTTGAAGCTCCAGTCAAAAAGTTAAATCTGGATACAATGTTTAGTTCTTACCATCCTGTCAGAACTAGATGTACTGAGAGATTTTCAAACCGTCTAAAGTTTCAAAGACTTTTCACTCTGTCTCAGTATGGCAACTACATGCTATTCATACTGTATCAACCTGTGATGTGATATCAGCATTGGCAGGTTAAAATATAAGACTGACTGAGGTTCAAAGAAAACAAAAGTCGCCACAGCAATTCACCAGGCTTTGATTTACTGTTAAGCTTCATAACTGAATAAAGATTTAAAGATCAGTGCAAGACATTTTTCTTGTATCTTTGTTTAAAAAAAAAAATCATGGCATTCATCAAGCAGTGTAAAATTTATGTTGAATTCTTGCATAGCGTTTTATAAGGATTCAATGCCATGATAGAATGGAACCATGCATGGGCAATGGGCAGCAGATGAGATGAATTAGTCTGATGCTGAAAAGTAATCACAAGTGATTGATAAGTAGAATTTTATTTGGACTTTTAGGACCACTATGAAAGCACTACCATGAGAATTGGTGGGATGACAGCTAAATGGAGATCACATGCCGCGGCACACGGACACATTTAAGGGAACGTTTTCATTTTTTCATGAAAACACGTTACAGCTCTGCTCATAATGTACCTCGCTGTACAGTACATTAATCGTTACAATGCAGATCCTACATAAAGACAGTGAACATGTCATGAAATGGCCCTTTGGCAAAGGAAGACATATACATGATGCTTCTGTATGTGCCATCAGACAGTCAGGATCAATATGCCTACAGTTTATGAATTGGGTAAATACATTTTCCATTGTTTACACCGTGAGTAGGTTGATACCACCCTCATGTATTTACAATAACAATGACGCTATGGCCAGCAGTCGATCAGCTTTGCTTATTTTAGCAGAGACTGGATACATGGGAAAAAGCTAGTCTAGCTCTGTCCAGAGATAACAAAATCCACTTACCGATTCCTCTAAAGGTCACTCAGTAATGCATGATGTTGTTGTGTTTGACAAATCTGTACAAAACTGTGAAAATGTTGCAATTTTGCATCAGAAGTGCTTGTTGGATAGAGGCTTGCTGTTTCCCTGTTTCCAGTCTTAAGATGAGCTAAAGTGGCTGCTGGCTGTAGCTGCATGCCATATTAAGTGTGCAGACACAAAAATAGTATAAATCCACTCATCTAACTCTTTACTTTCCCAAAATGTTGAACTACTCATTTAACAGTGCAGGAACCCAAAGGTTTCCTTCAGCAGGGTGAACAAACTGTGTCCCTTGAACTTCATCCAGCTGTAGCATAGGCTCCATCACATATGTAACATAATCTGACACATTTCATACAGTGTCTTTGTACAAGGATTGAGTTGAGGTTTCAAACCTACAATGGGATAACAAGAGAGGTTGACCAGTATGGGTTTTTGATAACCAATAATAATAAAGATTTTTATTTGATGGCCTTTGCTACAAGCCAAAATTCTGTTCTGATTTTATGGTTTAGGTTTTTCTTTTTATTCCAATAAAATAAAATAAAATAAAATAAATAAATCACCTCTGAATTTTCCTTTTGGCATTATGGACAAGGCTCTGAACCAGCATGTATACTATATGACCCTCAAACTTTCCAGAAAAAGGCCATGGAGTAATTTATTGTTATGGATGCTTTTGTGGAAACCCTTCAAAAACCAAATAAAACAAACCAATTTACAATAAGTTTCCTGTAAACAGTACTGCGATATCATACTGTATGTAATCTCATGTTGGTTTTAATGTGGTTTTAGAAAGGAAGCCACTACACAAAGGGAACCAGACACAAATATATATGAATCGCCTCAGCTGAAGCAGCCACCCATTAGAATGGAGTGGCTTTGATTCTTGCCTTGCCAACCAAAACCTGAGGAAGGAATGAAGTAGTTCTTTTGAACTTGAGGGGGGGCTGACTCCTCAGAGGGCAAATATTCAGTCAGCATGCAGACAGTAGGTTTCCACTGGCTGAGATGCCAAAAGAAACAGCGAGCAGTACTCCCCTTTGAATATGGGAAGAGGAGAGCCAACAGTTCTCCCGCTGACCTTATAGAAATGAAGCTTTGATTGGGAATTATTTCTCTTAAAAAACCCAGTGTCCTCATTTGCCTGTTGCCTGTCACCAAAACGTCCTCCAGACAGGAAAACAGGGAACTATGCTGCGAGTTTTATAGATAAAAATCACACTTGATCCCTTTTAATGGTCCCCGCTGCTGCTGCCTAGTATCATATAACATAAATAAGGGAGACATATAACTCTCTAAAGGAAACTTTGAAAACACTCAGTTCATAATTAGAAACCAAAGAATAGCCAGTCCAGTTTTATAACGCTTGTTATAGTGTTTTCTTAGCCTTTTTGTCTCACACTCCAGGAGTATTAAAGTTGTAATGCTTAATATTTCAGCTCTGGTTGGCGACACCTGCGGTTATTGTGATTACCGCAAGTGCAGTTTCATGCTACAGGAACCACTCCTTGAGCAGCTGCTTTGTCAAAATTACAACGGAAAGGCCACTGGTGTATTTCTTTACGGTGCAGCCAGAAAAACTCCCATTGTTATAGTGAATAAGTTGGTCCAAAGTAATTCCAACCTGGACTGGATTTTATGTTGGACATAAAACACGGGTAGTTTTTCCACACAACAACAGGGCGATGTACTGTTATCTTGCTGAGAAGCCAGCAACTCCTCATCTCACAGTTCATTGTGGCTGCTCCTTCTTGCAGCGTTATCCCCTCGCACAAATTAAAGATGATGCGCTGAAGAAAAAAATGCAGAAAATTGTACTGGAAACAGGCACGCTGTGTTCCCTGTGGCTACTTAACATTAAACACCACCCCTTATTTCTCCAGTTTACTTTAATGTGACGCAGCAGCACTTATGGATGTTTGTGCTACAGCCCTGATATGGCTGTGGGAACAGTAAACAGTGAGGCTAATATAAGCTGATAATATTGAAACCACTAATTCTAAATTGTTTCCTGTGAATGCATCATGCATGGGAGGGCAATCTCAATCAACGATAGACTCAGCCACTAACAATAAAAAGATCATTCTATAAAGATAATTACAGAATGTAAATGTATTGATTGACTATTGCTGAAATATGCATATCATAAATAGCATTTAAAATGTGATTTGATTTAATGAAAATTCCCTTGTTTAAGTTACCTATTTTGCAACCCAGTTCAGAGCTGCACATGGAGCAGCACATGGCGAGTACAGCTGTAGAGATCACTGGTTGAAGGCCGACAACTGTTTTGATTCCTCTGCCTATCCCTGGAAAGGTTGCACCGATGTTTGTGAAATGTCTGACCTCTCCACAGAGTGAGCTTTGATGGTTTTATTTATTGAGAGATGAGGGTGGTCTCAGATGCTCTGCTGTTGTGACTGGAGGGCTAATGAGGTGAAACTCGCCCAGGGGATCGCTGTGAACACACAATAGTGACTGAATGCTGTAGGCAGGCACATTGTAATATGAAAATCAACATCCTTTCATATATCATTTCATCCAAGACTGTAGTTTTGGATGCGTCTGTCTCTGACTTGACTGATTCAACATTCTCCATCCAACTGTTAATCAGTTTACATGTTTATTCTTTCCTTGTGGGGGTGTTTAAATGCTCCCAGGCAGCTGTGAAATATTTTATTGGAATAAGTCATCCCAACTTTTGACATGGTCCATCTGCTCCTATTAGAGCTCACTTATTTCAGCCTTATTTTCCAGTGCTTTCAGCCCAGTTGGGTTTTTACAGCATTACAAGCCAAATGAGGCAGAAATCAAGTGTCTTGTGGCAGCACACGGAGCCCCTAGTTAGCATTTCTCGCTCAAGATATCACACATCCAAACGCAGCTGCTTGTCAGAGTGATCAAGCATGAGTCAACAATGAAGTGTGACAAACATGGAGGGAAGATGTCATCTGTGTCATCTTGTTTTGATTAAGTTACAACTACTTGCAAATACAGAAAGGATGATTTCATGGGAGGACTGAGGAAAGGTTTAGTTGTTGCTTGAGTTTGTGCCATACTAAACGTCTGTCCTCTGAAGTGGTCTGGAACAGGACACATGTATTCATGCAATCAGTTGTTGACTGTAAAATAAGATGAGATGCAATTAACAAAGTGCCTTCGAGGATGGATTACATTCAGGGGACAGGAAACAGCCACATGACTTCACAGAGTTGAGCGGAGCTGGGACAGGATGCTCCTATAAACAAGTTCTAAATGATGAACAGATAACTGTTAGTAGGTGTTCCACATCTCAGGCATGGGCACAGTGGAATGACCATATTGCAACAGACAGACGAGAGACTGGACAGGACGTTTTTTTTAAAAGCCAGTGTGATTCACACCAAATTCTCGTGATGTCATGTAAATCAATGGTTTATGACAATGTGCACTTGTGACCTTGCAACTCATGGCCTTAGTGTGATGATCCCTCCTGAATTTGTCTCATTTGAAGGATAATCAGAGCCCTGTAGTATCGACTATAGTATTTCACTTATTTTAGGAATAGTCCATCATTTTGGGAACTTTGTTTGCTTTCTTGCAGAGAGTTCAGAAGATTAATCCTCATATGATATATAAATATAAAAATAAATCTGACAGTTGTTTAGACAGTGATCTTTGAGTCATTGGTAGACTTTTTTTTTTTACTTTTGGAAAGAGCCAGGCTAGCCATTTCCCCTGTTTCCAGTCTTTTCGTTATGCTAAGCTAAGAGTTTCCTTGGATATAATTTTATATTAAGACAGATGTGAAAGTCGTATCGATCTTCTTAGATAACTCTTGGCAAGAAAGCAAATAAGCATAGTTCCCCAAATTTAAACATTTTCAAAGGCATTAAGAGGTGAAAGTATCCAGTATTTCATGAGACAAAAAACATAAAATGGAAAAAGTTAGAAAAAAAAAAAAAAGATTTTCTGCACCAGGTTTTTTCCCTTTTATCCCTTTAATCATCGTGTGACCCCTCAGATTTATCTTGGGACTGCTTGGGAGGTCCCATCCCCGAGGCTGGAAACCACTGATCAAAATCAGTCATGGAATATTATAGATAAATGATAGCTAGTGAAAACCCTAAAATACTAGGCATAAAAAACAAAAGAAAAATTCCAGAATAGCTGGAATAGAGTTGGACGTGCAACCAGACATTACACTCTGAGTTCATTCAGATGTTTGTGTGGGTGATGGTGTCGGGCTTTGATTGTGTGGGCCTTGACAGTCTGTGCCTCGCTCCCCAGAGGGTAGTGAGGAAAAACGCTTACTGGGGTCAACGTAATGCTGTGTCACTCTTTCCTTGCACAGCAACTTTGAGAAAATCCTCCCCGGTTTCCCCTGCCCCAGGCAGAAGCAGCTGGTAGAGCAGCCGTCATGATGACCTGTGAACCCCCAACAGAGGAAGAGTCTCCGTGACTCAGCTCCCAGAGCTGTCTGTGAATGTCAGTGAGAGGAAGAAAAGGGGGCCTTCTGTTCTGGGAAAGACCACAAAAAAAAAGTATGGAAATATGTGTCACATGGGTTATGTTTTCACTGACATTTTTTTTTCTTTTGCTGAGAGGAAATTAGCATAGAGAATACATTATTGTAAAGACTTAGTGGTAATAGTTGAAAGCTGCTTGAATAAGGGTAGAGCACTTCCATTGTTCACCATCAAGTGGTATTTTTAGAGTTATAGAGTAATTACAAACTCCCTGTTAAATTATAGCAGGATTCCCATGAGCTAATATGACCACTAATACTCTTGGTTTACAATCTTGAACTCATTTACTGATCTAAAAAGGGATGGAACACTTTGTACCACGACCCACCTAAAATTTCACCATTATTTTCTGTGACATAACTTTCAATTTTCAAATTCATGTGAATTTGCTTTTAGAACAATTTGGTTATGATTTGTGTCAGTTGTTGACATTTTGGTTTAGCATACCATAAATTCAGATTTGAATAAATTACTTATGTGAATTATTTTTAAGTCTAAAAAGTCTTAAAGAGACGCTTTACCCGAATGGACGACCTCACCAACTGTGAGGACAAAGGACTGTGTCTCAGACATGGTGGTTTGCAGCACAGAGGCTCCACAGGAAACAGTCTTGGCTCCTTTTCTGTTCACCCTGGACTGATAACACCAAGGCAATATATAAGACAGGCCAGGGCAGACTGTATCTAGGAGAGTTGGGTCCTTTGGAGTGCAGGGGGCTCTCTTGAACACTTCTTTGACACTGTTGTGACATCAGCCAACTTCTTTGGATTGGTCTGCTGGAACAGCAGCATCACAACTGCTGACAGGAAGAGACTGGATAAATGAATCAAGAAGCCAGATCTGTCCTGGGTTGCCCCCTTGACTCACTGCAGGTGGTGGGAGAGAGGAGGATGTTAGGAAGCCATCATCACCAATAGAATGACTCCCACCCCATGCAGAAGACCTACCTTCCTTCCTGCTGCTGTCAGACTGCATAACAATCAGCACTGCTCTCAGTAGACTTTTTCTCCCATAAAATGACTTTTTTTAAGGTCAAGAATGTCCTTACAGGTCACAGCAAGGGTTTCATCACTGAGGTTAGATATTCTATACATGTAAATATGGTAGTTTCAGCCTTGTACAAACAATAAATGTGGTAATTATTCATGACCACCATTTTACTAGCTGACTAATTGTCACATATTTAATATCCTCAGAGTTTTCCTGTTTATAAACCTTATTAGCAGGGAGGGGAAAAAAAGTTTAAAGTTTCCCAGAGGAAAGGCCATGGGGTCATCAAACACTCAAGAGTTTATCCCTCTATGAGAATGAATGTGGTCAATAAATACCATGGCAATCTGCCTCTGAGAAATCTTGTAAATATGTCTTGTAAAGATACCTTGTGAAACAGATATTTTGGCTTATGGGAGGTCAGAGGGTCATCAAAAACATTAGGATTCATCCACTGGCTCACGGTATCCACAGTCAGTTCATGGCTCTCCATCCGTACTAATACTTTTTATTATCTTGGAAACAAAACTGACCCTTCATGGAGCATCCAAAATAAACAGGGTTCATCTTCCAGATAACCTAATTTTGTTCCCTGTTTTTCATGGCAATCTACTCATTATGTTTTGATATTTTTACTTGATTAGGATTCGTCTTGTTTCTGTCATGTCCCATGACTGCAGGAGGGATCCCTTGTCCCATGTAACCTGGAAACATTGTGGGATAACTCGAGGTAATCTGCAGGATGTGGCTTGGCTGGAAACAGTACAGGCGGCTACCTTGCTTAAAGTGGTGCTGCCACAGTGACCCAGACCTCAGATAAGCAGCATAAAATGAATAGATGGTTGGTGCTAGAAAAAAGGTCAGGGGGTCAAGAAAACAAGGATTGCTCTTTTGGGAGACCTCGGAAACCTTGAGCAGATTTCAGGCTGTTAAGTTTTGGAATGAGCTGAATCATTCAAGGGGAAACTAAAACTGGAGTGTGGTGCTAGAATAAACCTCAGGAGAGTCTCTAAACTGTAGAAGCATGTGAAGTGTTGGATAGGCCACTTTAGTAGCCAGCATCGTCTTACTTATATAGAGTCACTAGTTGAGCAAAATTCAAGGGTAGAGGGAACTCTTTTTTGTGGTACCAAGTATTTTGTTAAGGTCTTCCTGTTGGTTTATGTCAGAAATTTGGGATTGATTTGATGGTTGAGTCCATAGAGCGTAAACAGGAACTGAGTCCTAATTGAATTGTCACCTATTTTCTGTCACTTCAGCTGGCTCAGAGGAGAATGTGTTGACACAGTGACATATTGGAGAACTGATTTGTTTTGATTCTGGCTGGAAAGCCAGCAGTTCCTATCCACTAAAATTAGACCAGAATACTTGAATGGATCCACATTGCTTCTATAAGACTGAGAAAACAGGCCTAATTCCATCCATACTGCTGCAGTTAACGAGTAGTGAGGAGCCAGTGGAGTAAAACTACAGGCACGGCAGCCATATTCCATGTGTCCCTCGCTGGTCATTTGTAGGCATTTTACAGCTTCACACTGAAGTCACTGTGGAAGGTCTCTGTGGAACATGTTAGTTTAAGGTTACAGAACATGCAGTACGTCGTGACTTGGTACACTGACTTGGTGTTTCCATCGCAGCCTTTAAAGCTGTCACTATGATGAAATGCGTCTACAAAAGCTTGGATTTTATTGGTGAAAATGTCTTTGTGAGAAGTTTATCTGTGCGTCATAATCAGAGATAAACACCTTAAATTCTAACATGAATCATTGTGTTTCTTGTTTTCTCTTTTGAACACTCCCGCAGGGTGTCATGAGTAATTTCTTCCACAGGCTGTAAATGCAGGGGTGGGGGGCAACATGATGGAGGTTCTATGGAGCCTGATGGTCTTCATTCGTGTGGGAGGGACATTCCAAGTGGATGATAGTAGTGGTTTTATAATCCTGTTCCTATCAGTGATGGATTTCCCAGACCATCACAGTCTGGTGTTCACTGCTGTGCTGTTACAGAGGAACCGGATGACAACTGGAGGAGTTGTGGTCTTCCCTTTTCCACCCCCTCTGTTCCCGTAAGAAGCATATCCTCACCAAATAATTTGTATGGGCAGCAGATTGTCCTGGTTTGAATTCAATAGAATATGTCAGCACATAATTTAACTTAAAAAAAAATACTGTTTGTTTTCAATCAGTATGTTGCATACTAATTCCATTACATACACATTTGCTTTTATTCAACTAATCATTTGCTAAACCTAGTGCACATTATTTTTGCTCTGCTGGTCACAGAATGCAGGAGTCTACAATAACTACTGTAGCAGATCTACCACTTGAAATGCTTATTATATCAGGTGCATCTACTAATTAAGCACACATTAATGTTAACTTGAACTAACTGAGGACTGTCTGCAAGTGCCATTTTAATGATCCCTGTCTCGGGCAATTAAATGTAAAACAATCTCTTGCAGCCTGTTATTAGCTTAGTTGCTGGAGGGCAAATGTTGCCAAATTCAATGAAGATTGCGACGAGCTGCTAACATTAGCATTCACTTTGATAACTTCCACCACCACCGTGCTGGTCAAAAGGCTTTAAATGTGTCCTGCTAACCCATGAAAAACGTAACATCAATTACGACTGCATGTAGTAGCTCCTTGGGCAGACATACTAGCAGTTCTAGCTTACATTAGTGTAGTAGATTGTTAGCACAGTTCTTATACTTCTGATCTTGCATGTTTGGTCTTTGAAAGATTCTGTAAAGAAATCCAAAACTTGACAGACCAGTTGTGCCTAGTTACAGTTGCTAGGGAAATGGGATGGGTTTTAGGAATGGTCAGTTACCAAATCCAACAGATACTTATTCAATAGTTCATCTGACATTGTTATGTTTGGCCCTAGTAAAACAAGTGTGATTCATGATTCTCGTTGCTCATCTTGTTTCAACATGACGTGAGCAGCAATACCAAAACACTGCATAATATCCCTGTAATTTACTCTAACTACTGCAATTAGGACCAGGTCTTTTTGAAAGAAGATTAGGCCTAATCATTATTCTTTAATGGTCTAATAAATCTTCAGCAACAAGGGGCTTTTCTTCTCATGGTTTTACTGTTCGGAAAGACATCCCAGTTCCCAATTCTGGAGAGGCTCATACCAGATGCAGAACTACAAGTCTGATCAAATTGTCTGCAGTTATGGAAGTAACAAACTAAAGATTAATCGAATCAGTTTGATTAATAAGATCCTGCTGTAGCTTAATATAAAACTGACAAATACTGAGTCTTTTTACAACTTATGTGAACAAAGCCAGTTGCTTGAAGGGTAGTCTGCATGTTTATCTTCACTTTATTTCACGATGTTAAGCAAGGCGCTCTATTTTTTAAGCATATCACATGCTGACATTTTTGCATGATTCTGGGAAAAACGCCGCCGAGTAGTATAATGGAAACTCAATCACTAGTTTGAACTGATTAAGGCTGAAAGCCCTATGTCATTTTTACTGGCAGTTTGACCATTTTGCCAGAGTTAATCAAATTTTCTGTTGAAATTTTTTGCACCGCTGTTGGATAAAATAGACGAATCCTTGTGTGATCTCATGATGCTTTTAGAATGAATCATGAATGGAAGGTTTTGATGTCTGGTGAAGTTTGTAATTTGGGCTTCATCCTCGTCCCTAGATGTCAGCTGACTGGTGATTAAGAGGCTGTTTTGGCAGTTTGTTGGTTCTGGTTTTGCCCTCAAATGTATTCAAATGGAGCCACTTTTTACTGTAAAACGAATGACTTGGTGTTTCTTCCAGAGTTGAACAACTCCATAGAGAGAGGATTAATTTTAACATTAGTACTCATGTGCTTTCAATCAATTTCACGCTGCTTTTGCTTGTTTACCCTGATGTCAGATGTGAGTGGAAATGGCGGTTGAAAATTTTGGTTGACCCAGACATAGGTTTAATAAAATATAAAGTATATATACATATTTGTTTTTACTTGCAAATCAAACAAATCAAATGACACAACCAAAATCATGTAGGCCTATTATCTGATCTGATCCAGGTACTGTCTGTGTAGACAAAGCCTTATATAGCTTATTTCTATTTTCCTGCCATAGACCTCCATTATCGTCATAAAACTATTAAAAACATGTAGTTACACTGTTGCTCATGGTCACATTTTCCTCTTTTCTGTTATAACAAGCACTGTAGCTAATTTTGAGTCAATCCCATGTACAGTGTCTAGCTGCCGCAAATACCTAATAACGTGTTTTAATCCACAGCTGCAAATAGTGCCCATTAAATACACAATGTATGTCTATTTGAGTAACAGATTACAATGCTCAGCTGTGTTGGGAAATGACTGGGCCTTTTTCAAAATATCAAACTATCTATAATGCATTTATGTCTTGGGCCTGAGTCCTGCACATTGTAAGTAAGCCATAAAGAACTGAGAGATGAACTGTATATCCAATAATACAGCATGTAACTATTTTCTCTTTGTATGTGTATATTCTCTGATATGAAACATTTGTCCTATTATTTGCATTTCTGCACCCTCAAGCATGCCTTCTTGAATCGCTTCAATGTTAAATCACCTGGGGTTTTATTAAGCAGGACAATTCCACATTCAGTGTACACTCCCAATGTGTAGGTTGTCATGATATGGCATAAAGGCATTTACTGCATAGACATTTCATCCAGCTATCATTTGAAGTATAATCTTGTTTAGACTAAAATGGTTATCTCTCCATCAGAGCTTCACTCACAAGTAAGACTATATTCTGACGGTCTTCCATCTCTAAACCACGTAGGCTCTCCTATTGTTCATTCAAAATTCATCCTTTTTCATTTTATGTATCATGTTTTCAGCTTTGGGACAAACTGTACTGTAACTGGGGATTTGTTTTGGGTCATGGGGCTCAGTCGATCCCTCCTATATAGATTCTGACTCTGTCTACATATTTTTCAAATGTAAAGGTCCAATTTTTCCCCAACTTAGGCAGCATTTAGTTACAGGCAGGAGACACCAGAGACTCCCAACAGTGGAGGTAATTTTCTTGTCTGCAAACCTCCCAGTTTTCCTTTGTTTAGCTTATGGGTTTAACACTTCCTTCTGGGCTGTCTTCACTGCGATTCCATCTGAGAGAGGTTTGTTGCATAATTTGCCCACTGAAACTGATCTTGATGCATTTAACATGTCCAGGTGACAGTTAAGGTATAAAATCTGGCTCTAAGCCTACATTATATCATGTGTCCGTCCAGTCTTTCCTGTTCCTCTCTCTACTTTGACCTGTGCATTGATTTGAAAACTGTGAAACAAACAAAGTCATCAGGAAACTTCAAAGCCACATGCTTACATCCCTGCCAAGATCAATTTTTCTTCCAGTCTTTCTGTAAGGAATAATTTAACAAATACATGCTTATTTGCATTTATTAGCTATCCTGGCTCACTCCAAAAGGTAACCACCACCTCTGCAGTTCACTGATGAACTAAAATATCATCTAATTTGGCAGATAACTTGTAGTACACTTTGTTTGTGTGAAGTGTTTGCATAAATAAAATGATTGTGATATAAAGAGTTGAATTTTAGGGCAAGCTAATGTTCTCCTGGGTGTAGCTTCATGCTCAGCAGATATATGAGAGTGGTGTTGTTCCTCTCATCCAACTCTTGGCAAGGAAACACATTTCCCAAAACTACACCTTTGAATTATCTTGTATATGTCATGCACTGCTTGCCAACTTTATAGTCTAAGCTACATTGTATTGAACACACCTAGATTTTTTTATGGACAGGCTTAATAATTGGCTTTAGGAATTAATGATGCTGCCAATGTAAAAACGGCAGTTGCATTGAACAAGGGCGTGTCTTGGGGTTGCTCTGCTTTGGAGAAGATGAGTCAGATTTGGCCCTTGGCTTTTTTTGGTGACAGCCAGAATTTAAAAGATTGAGCCTTCAGCTCTGGTCCCGGTCACGTTGTACACACACAGCACAGTGCTAAGTACATGGCATCTTCCCTCCCATTCATCATTCGTGTACTAGATCCACTGTCATATTTACTTCACCTATCTATGAAAACACACCACCGTCCATATGTTCTCCATTACCCAATGCTCGTTGTAGTATTTCAATGATGTGACTGAAGGTCCGGCCAGAATTCAGCAGATGTCTTTGGTTTTGTTCCTTAGCTTCCTCCACCCCACAAGGGTTAGCTGTGTATAACAGATTGGAGAGAGTACAGTGGAAGTGTACCCCTGGCTTGGGTCTCTTTGCATTTAGATAATAATCACTTTCCTCCCAGACCAACGGGGGAAGTCGACAGTATGCTCTTGCGTGATTTGAAGGTAGTTCCAAGCTAATCCCGGGGATTCCTCTGAGGTAACCTTCCTCCTGTATTATTTTACAAGAACACCTGCAAACAGACTAAGCTTCAGGACAAGGTGATTTCATTTTCCTGTCTACAGATTACCATGATATTATACTATATTATACTATATTCCCACACGTCTTCCTTGGAGGACGTCATACCCTCATAAAGACAAAAAGAATGATTTTCTGATTTTCTACTGTCATGTTGTCAGATTTGCTTGATTCTGCTTGAGAGAGGACCTCTTGTCTGAATGATGGCAGTCTTACTGTAGCACAACATCAGCAGCATCTGCCCAGAGTCTATTTAAACAAGAATGTCTTGCATGACGTGATATACTGTGACAAGAAAAGAAGAGCGTGCCTTCCTCCAATCTGAATCAAATGCCGTCTCTGTCTCAGTGGGACTACCATGAACTTCTCCAGATTTAAGATCTGTGTCTTTAAAAGATGGTAAAGTGCTTAAATTACATCGACTGAACCCTACTGAAAGGTTCCATACATCAACACAACCTTCATAAAACAAACAACACAAAGTTCATAAAAACATTTCTCGCAGCATTCCAAATATATCACGATAATGACGTGGATTCTATATTCATCTTTGATGGAAAGGTAATTTATAATACATGTTTGGATATGACTGTAATGCCCAGATTTATGGAAGATATATGGCAGTAATTTGACAGCACATTATGGACAATTTTCTCTTTTTTTTATTTCAGTAGCAGATTGATGGTAACAGTGAAAGAACAATACGTTCATTAAATATGAATCAGTCTGCACTCTCTTGAGTGTTGAGCGTTTATGCAATGTGTACTGTAAGAGGGAGATGACCTAAAGTCAGGTCCTCAGATGCACTACAACATCCAGACATTCTTAAACTCTGTAAAGAGTATTGCTTTATTATTCTTAATTTGTGCAGCTGCTTTCTTTGGATGCTAACATGGATGTAGAGAGACCCCTTGGTTGGTTTTGTCTGTGAGTCAAGGCTGAGAGTTCGCTTGGTGTCCTTCTGCAGTGAGTCAGCAGGCGGACTTCCACCAGAGCGTGAGATCCGCTGGCTGACAGCCACAATGTTTGGGCCACTGAGGCCAAGTTTATGATGACGGCCACTGAAGACATGCTTGTTAGAGGAACAGTGCTGCCTCCAAGCGACTGGGAAAGTCCAGTCAGACGGTGTGTATGTGTGTGTGTGTGTGTGTGTGTGTGTGTGTGTGTGAGAAAGAGAGATTAGTCACACATAAGTTCTTGTCTTTCATCCAAACTACAAGCACGGCTGACCATCACTGCTGTCCCCAAACCACACAGGATCATTGAAGCTTCAGCGATGACTTGTATCAAACACTGTGCAGAGCCATCTATTTTTGAAATGAAACAGAAAAACAAAGCATAGTATTACCATAACATTTAACTGTGAAGTAATACAAAATGTCTAAATGTTATCAATGTCACCTCTACAGCACCTCCTGATAAATCTCTGTACCCAAATCTTTATCAGTCAAACATTTTTGGGAGAGGACAGATACCGTTTGGTCCGCTTGTGTGACCCATTAACTATAAACCATTAAAGGTACCCAGCAGAGTTTCCAACTAGTAGTGCCATTGACTCATGGTTTTATGAGGCTTTCCTGATTGTGTACACATGCACGAAGACATAGGTGAGGCAATGCCATTTCCTGCTATTTCGCTGATTGGAGGTCTTCAAGACCCAACAGCCCTCGACACACGGAGTCAATTCAGGTCAGTTTATATAAAAAAAATGTTTCTTTTAATAGACCAGGCTCCGGTCGGACTCATTTAAGTTCATTTCTTTCATTGTGCCAGTATACTAGCAGTATCCAAGCAGCCACTGTAGGATACAGATACAGTATGAATAAAAGTCATTATATGTTAAAATGATACACATTTTATTCACATGTATTAGGCTACAAATAACAGTTTACTTGACTATTCAGATCATCAGCGAGAGGCTGGAGTGTGGGGAGTTCCTAAGAAAAGCTGCATTTCATAGAGTTTTGATTCGATTACCACTACAAATAAAGCAAATGTGTTTTCAACAGCTGGGAGGATACTGGAAGAGAGGAGGACATCTTTGAAGCTTTCAAATGTGGATGTGATTCTTTTTTCTCCAAAACTCTTGCAAATAAACAGTGAATCATGACAACATAGGCCTACTCAGCTGAGCGGATTTGATATGTTTAGCCAGGCTAAAAAACAGCAAACTTTGCAAACTAGCTGGGCTAGGCCTTCATTTTTTTTGGCCATGCAGGGCTCTACTGATGACTATTTGGTGGCTAAGAAGTACAGGATAGAGATACATTCAAAGGCATTAAAGAAGACGAGTATGTGCTAGTGTTTTGTGAGGAAGCAAAAAAACCAAAACATAATGTGTTTATTAGGTCTCAAGGACACACACAATGCAATTTGGTCAGACACATTTTATTCATTTACAAGAACACTCCACAGGGCACCTTTAAATGTGGGTCTGCTGCAATGGGTGGGACTTTGGAGGCAGAGCTGGTGTAATGACAGTACTGTAGGCCATTTTCACATGTCACAGTTGGAAAAGCACAGGTGTAAATAATAAAATTAATGGTGGCTGATTTCCATTTAGCTGCTTCAGTTTCAGGGTACACACTGTCAGGCCTTACTGGAACACTTGAAGAGAACAGAGACATCGTTAATGTAATGAGTATCACCTGTGCCGTTCCTGCTGTGACGAGACAAAATGTCTGCTGTGAGAAGGGCCTGTTGTATTTGTTTCAAATTCCTTTCAAACTTACAGCAGCTTCAGCCTACGCCACCACCTCACTGTAATGTAATGCAGTATGAGGCTAATGTGCTACATCTGTAATAATTCATCACAAAAAAAAAATTAGTGGCACATACAAGTGTTGGGCTGTTTTGCTGATCAGCAGTTTTTGTTGGAAAAGTGAGTGTTTTTGGAAAGTATAAAGTAAGACTGAAATCTCTCCAGTGCAAGCAGAATCGGGTCTCGTGAATCAGTTCTTAACATCAGGTAACATCAGTGCATCTGTAATAAAATCAAGAGTTCGGAACTGGTTTAGTCACCTAAATCAAATCAAATTATTTTCACTGGCAGTTTGAGAAGGCTCAATTGTTCGTTTGTTAGCTTTTATCCAATTGACGCCTTAACTAATTACATTTTAAGGTCCAAATATAGCAGCAAATACAGTCTTTGAATTCATCTGTGCTGGAACACTCTTGAGAAGACGGTACAGAGTTTGCACACGATTATTTATGACGGAAAGAAGTATGATGATAGAAAAACAGTTTACCTGACATTTAGAAAAGCTCAAGTAAGGAAAAACAAGCACGGCTAACTTGTGATGAAAGGAGGACTTGTGAAGAGACACAACAAGGCTCATCTTTGACCCTCACTGTCCGTTTTGTTTGTCACTTAGCCAGCAAACAGCAGAGATGTTCCCTCATGGACCTTTTCCCGTTAGTACTTCATTCAACGGGATTCTTTGTCAAATGTAATGTCTGCTTTCTGTTAACTGAGGTGGCAATGAAAAGTCTGCACTGGCGCTCTGCTGAGTTTTCACACATTTAAGTTGTTATTGATTTATTTATTCATGGCCGGAAAGTCTCCTATGCCTGCTGTGAAGTATGTACAGAAAATGGGATCCTTGTCTGTGCAGTCAGGCACTGTCTGCTTCAATTAGAAATGTTCAAACCATAGCCGGAACTTTTTCCACTGTTTGCTCTTCATCCACTCACATTTTCCATCTGCTATGAAGGTTTTAAGTTCCAGCGTTTGGGAGCAGGGAGTCTCTCTTTTTTGCTCTTTATTTAGGTAGAGGGAAAAAAAGGCTAGACGATCTGTCAGTTGATATAATGATGTTGTATTCACTTTTGCGTCTCACATATCAGCCTGAAATTTAATAACATATTAATATCGAAATGTTTGGAAGGTCTGGTGCTTGATTATAACTGCTCAAGATTGTGAATTTTTGTTGGATGTTATTACAAAGTTAAAGACCTGCATTTGTGTTACTTTCACACAATTGTAATTTTTCTTGGTTCAAACTGTCATCCATGTATAGCACAGCTGTCTATTGCACATTTTCACAGACCTCCCCCTTTCCACCCTCTTAAACCATCCCCTAACTGGTCATTTATAGACGCTTTGTAATTACAATCTATCACATTAAGCTTTGGAGAAAAAAAAAAAAAAATCATGAATCATTGGAAACTGTTTAGACGGCGTCTTGTGTCATTTTCCACAATCATTCCAGTAAAACCTCTTTTTTTCTTTTTTTTTTGGGAAACCAGAAATAGCAGAGGAGTGAATATTTGTTTGGCAACGATCTAACATCATGATGTCAAACCGGGCAAGGGTGCCTTGTATCATTTTGGGTTTGGTTTTGGTAAAGCATGGCACCAAATGAATCGTCGGGAGAATGGTCTTCATTCATTCTGCTCTTTTGGTGTGTGTAAGTACCACTCTCATATGGAAATCATACACATAGAAGAGAGAGTTTTATTTATTCCAGGCTTGACTTGGTGGTATTTTAGGCAAATGTAAGTATAGGTTAAATTACATGATTTCTGTTTGATATAATTATGTCAAAGCATACAGGACTATTTGCTGCATAAATGGTCATATATACTTTTATTTGGCAGAATTAGCTATGGGTGACTCTTTCAAGACAATCCAACCAGTAAAAGAAGCGTGTGGCAGGTAGTTGCAAGGCAAATACAGAAGGCAAATTCTATATTTTGTCATGCACGTTTGACAAAAAGTGAAGCACAGTTTTGTCTAGCTTTCATGCTGTCATAAATTCTATTAGTAAGTGCTTCCATGTCCGTTTGACCTGTACAGTAGATGATTAATGCTGTACTCAAATGTCTGGGAACATGGCAACGATGCAAAAGAAGAGAGACTGTGAACTTTCCTGTGGGTAATTACATGCAAACCAGTTCCTGTTTCATGCGATGGCCCTGGACATTTGGGGTTTGTCTTTGATGGAAAATTGTAAGGCTCACCCCGGCATTACACCATAAACTATGGGGGTACAATACCCACACTCCCAGAGTCACTGCCAGGAATCAGGATTATGTTTTTTGTTTCAAACCATAATACTCTTTCTATTCTCCTTCCCAAATTAGCTGAAGCAACGGGTGAAAGATCACATTCTTCCAAGCCAATACCATTTAATGGCTGCACACAGAAGCGAGAGACAACCAGAATTTTTTCCTAATTACTTTAAACCTCCTTTAGAGAGATGACGCAGGCCGGGGATTGAGGTTGCTCTATGAGAGGATCTGGCACTCCTATATGCTTTTAGAAGAGGAAGAGGAAGGAAAA
Organism: Haemulon aurolineatum; assembly: GCA_038406115.1. NCBI lineage: Eukaryota > Metazoa > Chordata > Actinopteri > Lutjaniformes > Haemulidae > Haemulon > Haemulon aurolineatum. Next base: position 5,583,415 of record JBCAUF010000042.1, read on the forward strand.
ACCTTCTCCAGACAAGATAGTAATCATTCTTGTTAAATCCAAGGTTCAACTCTGTGCGTGTGTGCTTTGTTCCCTCAATAAAACAGACAGCACCTGTCTAAATGGTCTTATCATATAATTAGAGTCTTTGTAAAACTATTAATCACTCAGCATGAAGACTGAGGTCATCTGAGTTCATGGGAAGCAGAGTTTTGCAAGCAGAATCAGCAAAACTTGAAAACTGGTCTTGATCCTGGATATTTTGGATAGAAACAAAACTTAACAATTGTAAATGTCTCTAAAGTGGCTCAGCAGCAGCTAATTTCTATATTAGCAGATCAAATGACAGTGTAAAATGTGATGAGCAGACGACAGAGAATTATCACTTGTCTCTGTAATTGCACTCAGCTCTCCAGAAGATATTAGCATCTTTCAGTGCAACATTTAGTTTTACGCTCCCACAACTTTACTGCTTTGGTTCAGTCTCATGGCTCTCATAAATACTCTGTCCACTAGCAGCAGGTAGCTGTTTTAAAAGTTCTAAAAAAACAAACTGCATGCTACCTGCTCATGACCGAACAGCAGGCATACAAACTTAGCCACTAGCTGGTGAACATAGTGGAGCATTTAGCAGCTCAAGTCCAAGTGACAAAAATGTCATGACTGTTTGATGTGTAGATAAGTTCTAACCTATAACTGTATGTATTCTATATATATGTATATACTATATACTATATTCATTTGCAGCCCAGCCAAACAAAGAGAACTGTTTTATTTTTTGTGCAGTGACATGCGTGTCTGACTGCCTCGTATTTCCAGAGGCAGAATTAGTGCATTTTTGCCCTAGGTTACATGCATTATTTTGTGCTGAGTTTTTCCAGACAGTCATTTTGCTAGCTTCAACATTAAACAATGGGAAAATCCGTCACCAATGCAATTAGGGCTATTACAGCAGGAGTTCACAATGAGAACCATTGCACCTTGGATGGAGGAATCCCTGGTGTTTTGGCTCCAGCACACAGAATGAGAGGCATGACCAATCCGCTCTGTTTTCCCTGAGCACTGTCTGCCCATTAACCACAACCACAAAAGCGCTACTCAGCAACATGTGAGCCTCGGGGCAGTTGTAGCTCATATTCAGGGTTTAATGGTTATGGTGGCCACAAAGGTTACTCAACTAAACAAAGAACACTACTTGGTGGTCTGGGCATAATTCTTCTTTGACCTTTTGACTCTCACCTTATTACGTAGCATGAGGTCATTGTCTTGCATGACTAAAATGCGTCTGTCTCCTGTGAAGAATTTCTAAGAGTCTTGAAAATCTGAAATACTTAAAGAACAGGAAACTTGGATGAAACACAAGAAACTCTATCAGTTGACGTCTGATCTTTCTGTTAAAGTGACCAGCACGACAATAATACAATTATAGGTTTCGCAAAAATGTCAGCAGCTCACTGCACTTGTATTCTGTGACAAGGATAAGGAGTTTGCAACTCTCTGCCATGAGCACTGGCGTCGGAGAGATCTCCTCAGCATTGAACATGGCCTCAACGTCACAGGCAGTAAAATCTAATACCTTCTCCTGTTATCGCTATTATGGAGGATTACTGCGCATTGTAATTGTGGTTTCCATGCTTGAACGACCTAAATGACCAAATGTTTCATCTGTTCAGAGGCTGCAGGAGCAGTGTTGAAACATCGGAGGCTGATTATTATATCCGTCCGAACATGACATCATCATGTGTACATTCAGAGTGTGGTTAGCAGTCTGTTGGCTTTCAGTCAGCAACAGTGTTGGGGTATGCTTCTCATTACCCCGTGTAAATAGCACATCCTGACTCACTCTTTAATTCAACATTAGGAGGGAGCTTGTAATGCTGAAAATAGCACAGATTGGTCAGATTTTGTTCTTAAGACAAGGGCAAACACTCCCAGCCTCCTTGCCTCCTTGAGTTGTGGTTTGAGGAATGTCTAGTCTTGATTTCTTAACTGGGTTTCACACAGCCAGGTCTTTGAGGGTTATCTTAGCATCTGCTGTGGTGAAAGCAGTGCTAAATATTTTGTTGTACACTCCATGGGAAAAAGACATTTAGGAAAAAAATACACCCTTAGACCTCAAAAGACAACAGTTATTGTCTTTAATCAATATGTAATGTTCAAGTAATGATTAGTGCATTACAGGAAATGGTTTTGTGATGAAATGAGTGCAATTTTGTTTGTTTTTTATGCTTTACCATTTTTCCTCTACTTTTACAGTACTTAAACTTTTGTGTCTCTCCACATTTCCTTGTACGCAAGTCACGATTGTTGCTTTCAGTCATATAGAAATTTGATGATTAGATGAGATGGTGAGTTGTAGCTCTGCCCCTTCCTCGGATTAAATGGGATTTCAACAGTGAGTTTCTTCCTTTATCATTTCTGGACAGAAACATCAGAAAAGAAATCATCGAAAAAGGTCACAGCTGGTCACAGCCTGCCAGGACACCAGCCTGCGTCTGCATGTTTCCTAGGAAACGGACACCAAAACATGTAATTAATGGCTGATGCTTTAAAGTGACCCTCTGTAACCTTTGTTGAACATGTTAAAGGTTAAATGTCTGTTTCATAGCAACACATACCTCAAGTTTATGAATGCAAGCTAACACTTGCTAATATTAACCACTCATCATACCAGACTAAGTAAAGCTGTAGGAGCAAAACTGCTGAATCTAATGAAGTGAGAGGGAGAATGTATCATTTCTTTCAAAAGATGCATAGTCTCACGTTAAATTCCTGCAATCAAACTTGATTGTACCTGCACTGGAAATTTTCAACACTAGTGCCAAATTGTCTGTGTGTGTAATGATAACATAAAACACAACACCACATAAAAAGGCAACACCATACATTATATGTTGTGTTATTTGTTGTGGATCCAGGAAGTGACTCATTCACTCAATCGATCATTCATTACTTCATTGTTCGCTAAGTGTTATCCACCACAAAGTAGACACACAATTTAGACTCTGGTAATATTGTAATGATAGTAATGTAAGCGATTATTATTAATGTTAAATGGAGTGTCGACACTAATATTGGTCTAATTATTACTTAATGTACAGCATTAAACAAGCAGAAACAGTCTGACATCCCTGTGGTAATACAAAGACTGGCCTAAGTACCTCACGCTCTGGGGGGGAAATGAACAGGAAGCGGCCTCTAAACTTGATCTTTAAAATGAAAAGACAAAATAGACACAGTGTTAGTTACATGAAGCAGATGAATAACGAGAGCTGCCACAGTTGGCCTGACCGCTAAAGGACGATTTCAATTAGTGTAGGCGACAGCTTTCTGCAGTGACCTAATATCAGGCTGTAAGGACTCATGGGAATCTAACGTTTCATAACACATAGTAACGTCTTTTATTAGAAAGAAAAACAAACACACTTGGAAATGGCTAATTAAACCTCGACATGTGCTTCTCATTGCAACTAATTTTGATGAAAATTCCTCCGTAAACATAATAACACTACTATACTACATTGTATGACATGTAAATACTAAAACACCTGGATGTTTAAAGGAATATATTTCAGTGCTCATCATTGTGCAACATTTACTTCACTTTGGTCATATTTCCATGAGAGGGTGCACAGCCTTGTAAAGTCTCATATTCCACTGATTCACTGACTCCAAACAATGCTTTTGTTTCCTGGAACTTGATTTTATAGATGGAAATTGTTCCATAAAAAAAAGAAAAAGAAATGAGAGCTTGTGTGCAATGGCTCATTTCTGTGTTGTCTGGTGCTAACTTTATGATGGTAACCATGACCGCTTTCACTTCTCCATCCAGAGAATGATCGCATAGATATTTTCCTTGACGTATTTAAAATGAAAACACCTCAGAGCTTTAAATAGCAACTATGTTTGTTAAATGTGTTATTCTTTAGATATGAAAGGTTTGTAGTAGTGTTGCATACTGTTACTGTGTGTAATGACATGTTATATTTTGTTACTATAGACCAGTGTATACTGGAAAAACATTGGTTGACTGATAAATATAATATTCAATGAGTCAGGAACCATGGATAAATTTATCAGATGGTAACAATGAAACCATCCATGAGTCTGAGGAGTTTCCAGGATGAGGATGCTCAGAAGACTTCTCCTAAGTGTTCTGTAACCAAAGCTGCAGTAAAACTAAAGGTGCCTTTGTTAGACTTGCCCTGTTGTCCTTTCAAATGAACCAAAAAACCACACTTTCCATGGTGCCTCTCTCCCAGACAGCCCCACTACCTGTAGAGGCAGGATCTGAGGGCCATGTGGGCTCTGTGACTCATAATGTCCACAGCTGAGATGCCTTCCACACACGTTCATCGCTGGAGCAGTAAATCATTATGCACATGCTTTACAGCACCTACAGAATGGAGAGTGTTCAAAGCTGCAGCTTGTATATGAGTACAGTTTGCAGGGCAGCAAACTTCAACATGCATACCAAGATCAATATACTGCAGGCTTCCTGAAGCCATTATAAATTCAACAGTGGTATTTATTTATAAACACATACTTTATATAAATGAAGCAACATTCGCACTTTTGTCTTTTTGAATGAAACATTTTATGGTGCTTATCTCCCATGTAGTCAATACACTGCTGACTGCAACTGAACAGAAAGATTTGGAGCACTAGCTAACATTTCAAGTAACATTTCTCTTGACTCAGGCAGACTATTAATTATTACAAAATTAGTGTAACAAAACAAAAGCTTCTAAATAATTTTTTAACAGCATATTTTACTATCGTTTGGTAATATTGGCAGTCTTGCATTGCAGCATTGAAATTTATATAACTCAAATAAAAGTCCTCACCCTTTTTCATAACAACATTTATGGGATGGTTAATGATTTATATTATCATCATCTATTCACGATCAAAAAAAGCCAACTTTAATGCAGTTGCCAGACAGACTCACTCAAACCCTCAATCCATGAGGAAACTCTTAGGTCATGTTTGATGGGTCACATCTTTGCTATGACCTTGCTTTCTGTGTATCCAAACTTAAAATACCTTGTGGCTTTTTTCCTCTCTGTAATGTCGCGCCTTGTTTTCTGACAACTGAACTTCACTGTCAGGGGAGATGGTTCTTCGGTCCACTCACTTTGTGGTTTTTGATGACTCATATTTCCTCCACCTGTCCAAAAACTCTACAAACATCTCAAAGTTCACTGCAGTGCATTGCATACAGACTTAGAGGAATTCATATAATCTACAGCATCTTGTTCTGGGCGATATACAGATGTCGTGCAGGACTGTGAATGCGCCTGTAAGGCATTGCAAAGTGTCCTGGAGTACTGACAGAATCTTACATTGAGATCTCAAAATGTCAAGACGGTTTGCAACACTTGCACAGTCCCTGCATAATTCCTCCAGGACTGCTTTTGAACTGACACATACCCCTGTGGAAC